>OAMR01000569.1:676509-731479 GCA_900205405.1 Echinochloa crus-galli
AAAAAGAAGATTTTGATTGGGTTAGACCGATTTAGTATGTATGGAGTACTAAATGTAGATAAAATCAAAAACTAATTGCACAGTTTTGTTGTACTCTACGAGACGAACATTTTGAACCTAATTAATCAATTTTTGAACAATTTTTCACACGTACAAACGAAATGCTATAGTAGCGCACGTACTCCAAAAGACCCAAATTTGGCTCCAATTCCAGGAACTAAACAAGGCCTAAGTCTACACGAGATAAGCTAATCTAGGTCCACGATGACTCGTGACTTGTGAGCTGTTGGGGATTAAAATTTTGGTGTCGCCCGAAGTAGCGAGATGGCGTGCGTACGTACGTGAGCCACTTCCTGAGGAAAGGTACATAGCGCACGTTGGCATGTATTTTATTGGCTAAGGCCTTGTTTAGATCTCAAAGTTTACTATGCAAAAAGAAAATTCGCGTTACATCAAAATGTCGGCACATGCATGGAGTACTAAATGTAGATAAATCAAAAACTAATTGCACAGTTTTGTTGTACTCTGCGAGACGAACATTTTGAGCCTAATTAATCAATTTTTGGACAATTTTTCGCACATACAAACGAAACGCTACAGTGATGCAATGATTATGAAGTGACATCATACTCCCAAATTCACACCCCTAATTTCAACATCTAAACAAGGCCTGAGTGTTAAGTGAGGCCCACCAGCATGTTGGAGAACGTGTTGCGCTGATCGACGAGTTTGACGACAAGCTTGGCTCTTTTTCTTTCCCTCTCTCCGCCAGGTCAGATTTAATGCTGACGTGCTTGGCGTGTCGTCGATTACTGCACCTGCTCTAACTAGATTAACTAGGAGGTACCCCACGGCGAAAATTTCTTAAATAATATTTGAAAACACTAAATTAATTGCATAGCAATATTTTTTGGCAAACGATATTATATATGATTTAAGATTAAATTTGAAAATAGAAACACTAAGATAATTGCATGGATACTATTGGTAATAGAAGACCGGTGAATGACATCTACTGTGCGAATTTTGTAGCATTGCACTCGCAAAGACCATGGATGATATTGGTTATAGAAGATCGATGGATGACATAAATGGATAGTCCTAGTGAATGGATGACGTGGCAAGCTTGCATGTTGAGAAAAATATGTAGTGGGGGAGCTAAAACATAGTTTTGTATGATGTCTATGAGTTGCTACAGGTAAAATGAACTCCACGAGCGAAACCATTAGCTAGCGAAACCATTAGCTATCGAATATTTTAGATTCAATCTATCGAATTCAAAGTTATCGGGTTTGTTTCGATCACTTATAAGGCTACATCTGTTTAGTTTCTTGCTAGAGTTTATTAGTAAAATCCACGCATTATAAAATCTTGATTTAAATCTTACCGGCTCCGAGCATCTCTAAAGTTATCATATATTTGCTATTCAAGTTGATCAAACATAATATGATAAATTGTTATAAGACTTGTAATTTAGCCTGATAAGCTTTAAATTAACTAGAACATTCGGCGCGCTATGCGCGCCCTACCGTTTGAACAATTAAATACAAGTAATTATAAAGTAATAAATTAGTAATATAATTTTTTACCTAAGTAATAATTATCAGTGGTACTATTGAACTAATGAAATGTATTAAAAAAGCTCAGCTGCCTTGTGTACTACCAAGAGTAGTACTACCAAGAGTTGCTGGAAATACAACATTCTAGCTTATCATTTATCCACAAAAGAGAAAGGAAAACCTTGAAGATACACAGAGAGTGGCAGAAATAGTATATATTTAGCATCATCACTAAACATGATCAAGATAAGAGGCACCATTGGTCCAAGAATGTAAGCATCACACAAGCATTGCATGTAGCAGAAGTTTCTTTCATCCGGAATTATGATATATTAGTGAATTTTATATTGATGTTGGCCGGCTTAGAGAAGCGCAAAACCATCCTTGTTTAAGTCCAAGCTTAGCATATATACCTTGCATAAATGATATATTTTGGCAATCAAAAGGTTCAGAGTAACCTAAACAAGACAGATTGGGCATTTGTTTAACCAACATGAAACTTGTCAAGATTAAATATTGGAAGCACATGTCAGATATGTCGGTTAATTTTGACTTACTTCTAGCACAATGAATATATCCGGTCTTATTTTCAAACTTTCTAGCACCATCTCAGCTTTCCTATGATGCATGTCATCTACAACCTTCACTTCCCCTACACTTTCACCTGATATCTGTTCAAAAGATACCCATGTACAAATGGTTATGGATTAAAGACTGCCACTTCTCTGCTGGGAAAAAATAATAGCATAACATTGTATTTTCACATATTGAGAGAATACTATGGGTATGTTTGGTTCCCAGCCACAATTTGACATGCCTAAGGTTAGGTTCCAGCCACACCTGTGGCAAGCCACATTTTGTGGCAAAAGTGAACTGTTTGGTTGCTAACTAAGGTGAGGCAAAAATCTGTAGTTGCTGTTTGGATTGCTGCCACAAATATTTGGCAAAAAAGTCAAGGCAACTGTTTGGTTGCCAGCCATATATCATTAAAAACACCTAAATGTCATAGTGATAAGATTACCATACATTTTCCCACAAAACAATTACGTTTCAGTGAGAATAAGCAATGAAATATCAGCAAGTTTAGCCCAAGTGCACAGGTTGTAAGATATTAGTTCAGTCTTTAGTGAAACATGTTACAAAATCATCAACCAGCCAGACATTCTTCGTTGCACACAAGAATGATAAAGTCAATCTTCTCCTCCACATATAAGATACTGTAAACATATTTTCAAAATAAGATTGAATCAGTAAAAGAGAAGTAATGAAGCAGCATGATTTGAATATACTAAAGCCAACTGGTAGCACTAAGATAGATGAGAAAATAGTTCAGTCAAAAAAAAATATCTCACGGTTCGGCATATGGTAGTCAAGAAAGAAAAGAAAATTGATGCCTCGTCTTGTACATATTTTACTGTGAACATCTGATTAAAATGATGACCAAATTAATATTAACTGTGCTGCCAAACCAAGAAAGAAAAGGACAGCATATTTCCCACAGGTGGAGGAGCGATTGCAATTACATGGAACGAAGCTCCGTCGTCGTAGCAACGGGGGCAGCATATCGATCGATTAAAGAGATCGATGCCACATTCGTCTTAACTCTTGCCGCAGGGATAGATTTGCGCATCCTAAAAGGATTCGATGGAAAGGAAAAACAAAAGGAAGGAATCACCTTCTCTCATTCCACAGGGATTGGTCTTGAACAATTCGAACGGACTCCGCTTCCGCAGGAACTCGTCCGCTTCAATCGCTTCGTTGTTTCCGCATGCTCTTCCGCTTTCTCAGCTATAGATCTACACAAGAGAGAAGATCAGCAGATGGTGTTGGTAAAAGGGAAATGAGAAGGCGCTGATGAAGCGCACAACCTATGGCTGGAGAAGGCAGCGTGCTCAACGAGCACGACGGCGCAGATCGAGGCGGCGGCGCGCGGGGAGGAGAGGTGGCGGCAAGTAGGAAGGGGTTGGCCGGCGCGGACACGGAGCTCAGCGAGGCGCCGTACCACTCGCCGTGGTCGGACCCGAAGAGGCGAACCCGAACTCGTCGAAGAGCGGGACGGGGGCGTGGAAGGCCTCGGCCTGGACCTGCGTCACCCGCCGCACCTCCTCCCCCACCCGCTGCGCCCTCCTCCTCCTCCTCCCGCTCCAGCCGTTGCCCCACCTGCCGCAGATTCGCCTTTGCCGCGGAGCAGGCCCGACCCCGGCCCCACCCCCTCCCGGACCGTCGCCCATGGAGGACTCGGCGGTGGCGGCGCCAAGAGGAGAAGGCCGGGATGGCAGCACGCGGGGAGGAGAGAGCACATCGCCGCGGCAGGCCGAGGCGGCGGCGATTTGGGAGGGCGGCGACGCGCGAGCAGGGAGGGGCGGTGGCGGCGGCGGAGAGGAGAGAGCGCAGGAGAGAGGAGAGAGAGCAGGGAGAGCGCAGGCCGCTAGGGTTTGAGCTGCGGGGGGTTTTCGAAAAACTGCCAGGGGGTTTTCATAAGAGCTACAACGTTCTCAAATTTTCTCTTCTTTTCGTGGAAATAAATTTTACACCAAGGGTGTAAATGTAAATTATCAGAACGTGGTTACTGTACGTACTGGACGAGTTGGACTGCGGGTTGAATTTGAGAAAGTAGAAGGACGTTTTTGCAAAACACCCGCCACGCCGCTGGTTCGACACGCGTCTCCTTTTTCGCGTGAGTCGCGGGGAGGAGGGCGAACGGCAGGGTCTTTTAATCAAGCTGATGTGTTTATCTAGATTTTTATTTGACTCTTAGGTTGCTTTTGTATCTGGATTCATCGATTCAATGCTAGTTAATCTACTGTGTTGTTGTTATTGCCGCTTGGTTAGGTCCGATCTGATGATAGTGACAATAATTTAGCTTTCATTTATTTAAATGTATCTATTTATGAAAAATATTTAAAGATCAGTAAGGTCCATAGATCGAATCGGTTGTCATAGCTGATAAAATCGCGTCAATACTCAAAATTATGTACCATTGCGACTTGGAATCATAGCCAAAGACAAAATCTATGCGATTGGGACATTTCGAAAATCCAACCGATATGATCTCATCAAAAGTATTGATTAAATTTCTTTTCTTATTAATTATAGGTCAAAGTAGATGGCACATCACGAACCTCAAAGATTATATAAGCACGGTGCCGGAGTGAAACGAATCTCCGAGCCTACAGTGTCTTGTTGCGTGAATATTACATCAACATATTCCTATAAAATTCATTTTCCCTCTCTTTTCATAACTTATGTGGCATGTCACCACATTTATTTATATGGCATATCATTTATGGAGAATAAAACTATGAACAATAATGGCCTTATATACATCATTTTGTATGTGGCCTCAGCTCGTGAAAACTTACCTCCGCCTATTGCATACTCCCTTGCTGCTATGTTCTATATAGGTAGCTTCATTTGTCAGGGACGTTTATTTTCGTTCACCCGCTCGGTATGAGTGGCATCAGGAATCATGCCAACAACAATGCACGAAGGGATGGTTACTAGCCTACTAGGGTTTGATTATTTCAAGCCGAAACACAGTTGGAAAACAAAGCAGATTGGAAAAGTCAAGGTGCAGACATTTGGAGAAATAGTTTTACGTTCACTGACTTGTTGTCTACTCGAAAACATGCGACTGCTTTTTCCGATCGCCCGTTCAGCGGTTGTGCAGTTCAGTGGAGTACTAGTCCAGTTGGTTGATGTAAATTTAATCACTGTTTCTTGAAACCTACGTAATGGATGCAAAAGGCTTGACATTTATTTTTATTTTTATTTTTTTGACATTTATTTTTTTTAGATTATTTTGACATTTATTTGATCCCTGCGGGATTGTTGGTTGCGTGGCCAGTGGCCTATCAATCACATCATAATCGGCCCGGGTATGAACTAGGGCCCATGGTTGCATCCGAATGGGCCCTTGGGCCACTGATGCACCAGCCAGCCTTTTCTAATTCAGGTGACAAGAGCGGCTGCCTGTTCGGCTGGTCGAATGAATAGTGCTTGGCTGGTAGATTGAAGTAGTATTGTGTGAGAGGAAGTAAGCCGAAATAAGCGCCGTAATTGGATCAGCCGAACAGGGTCTAAGGACATGTACATCACATACTTTTGTTGGCTTGATATATGTGATTTCCAGATTGCACATCGATCACCAGAGAAGATGTATGAATTGATCGAACGGGGGCATCGGGCATATAGCAGATACTGTAGCATGAAACGAAGCTAGAGGCGTGCTAGGGCACGCGGATCATGCGCTTGTCATTTACCACGCACGACATGGACATCAACAGTGGCGATACACACACAGATCGTACTGGTAGGCTTGCTGTTGGAGTGTGGTCGATCGATCCGATTAATGGAATCAATCGTTCAATTTCAACGCTGTTAGCTCGACCGGGGCCTCAAGAGAGCCTTTGTGTACCAGCCTGCGGGACCTGCTTGCTGGTTCACATTTCCCATATATAGGCTCACAGCAACTCGATCCGATCCCAGAAGGTAGGTAGCGCAGGTCCCATTTTTCTTGCGGCGTACGGTCACGTACCGGATGCATCATGGCACTTCATCAAACGGCAGTGGTTGAAATACACTAGTAGATAAAAATAAAAGGTGGTAGCTAATAGTAGTAAAGATAATTAGGTGATTTCCCGCGCGTTGCTGCGAAATATGGGAGAGCTTTTGCACCTACTTTACCACTCAAAAAAATATTTGTACATATTATCATACAAAATAGCATTATAAAAATAATTTGTAAAGACCTACTGATGTAGATGACTGCGTCATCTATTCCTTTACCTAAATGCATGTATGTTATTATCCGCAGAAAACCGGTAGAAGACATAAATTAATGGCACTAGTGGATGATGACGTAGACAGCTTGCATGTTAAGAGAACTTTTTTAGTAGAGATGATCTGCTCTAGTGGATGATGATGTAGAGACTTTGCATATTGAGAGAACTTTTTAGTGGGGATGATCTATATAGGTTGTAGTATAGATAAGGGACCAGATCGATGAGCTTTGCACGAGAGCATTGGTTGTGTCCCTTGTGCTAGTAGTGCGGTGCGGTTAGCCGGCTAGTCCTAGAGAGAGGATCCACTAAACCGGGCGGGGCTATGATAAGGATCCTAATTTTTTTTCCTGGTTTCGGCTTAATAACGTACAATTCAGGTTGAGCAGCTGGTTTCTTTGTTTGGGTGTCTACGAGGTCAATGCAAGGATTCTCTTTTTCTCGGATAGTACAATCATCCGGCGATCCCAAAATGCCGGTCGCTTCTAGTACACAGTTCTCCTTTTTATTTCTTGATTGAGTTGAGATCCGTTAAATGTTTGCGCAACAAGGAGTCGGCGCGGTATAAAACTTACAAGGTAGGTTGGTATGCATGACCCTTGGCCCTTGGGTAGGTGTCGGTGGACAAACTTAGCTAGCGCGCATGCCCAGGCAACGAGGGCACATGTGCGTGGTGTTTCACTTGCCGGTAGTCTCATCGGCTGATGGGCGGCATGCAGCAGCTAGCCGGGGAGGAGGGCATGATGGGCATCGGATCCTAGATGCCAATGCCACCGCACCGCCGTGATCGGTCATCGGTGATCCCGATCCATGCACGGCGGCGGCACGTACGTACAGCGTGGAAAAGGCGCAAAGGGGCCGGGGAAAAAAAAGGCCGGATCGAGAAAGCCGGCCAGGCCGGGGAGCTGCCTGCGCTCTACGCTACGCTACATCACTGCAAGTTCAACGGACGGCGAGAGAGAGGAGATCGAGGCCCGGCCCGGCCGGTACAGCGGGGACGCATGTGCCGCGCGAGTGGCGCGGCACTCATCGACCAGCTGATCGTTAGGCGCATGGCACAATTATTGTTGCTGTGGAAGGGAGGTGATCGATCTGATGATCTCCCACACTTCCACCATACTTATACTACTGCGAGCTGGCTGGCTGGTCACTGCTGGTAGAGTGTATTTATTAAACTGTTGATTGGGACCAGCTACGTGCCGGGCCGGGCACTGGACGCTTTGCTTGTTTAGCTTAATTAATTAATAAGTAAATAATGCGTGGTTAGGTTGGATCATATATCCACGCTGGTACCCTACTACTCCTAGCTAGTAACATTTGGTCTTGGGTGTCGGTCGTCGTCGATCGGTCCCACTTGCTGCCTGCCTGCCTGCATGCATGCATATGGTTTCCATTCGATGTGGACCGCGATCCCTGCAGCCAGCCAGAGAGTATGGAAATCCATTCCATTCATAGTATATATGGAACGTAGTATAATAGTCGCCGAGTCAGCCCGGTGTCATTCTTATTCTACAGCGAGCGCTACCCCAGGTCCCCAGCATATACGTATGCACATCGTAATAGTAACTCATTGCCAAGAACTAGCCACATAATTAAGTTAATCAACTACTGTACTGCTATACCAGAGTAAAGAGTAAAGTAGGCCGGTTTCATCATTTACAACAAACAGAATCAGCTCGGAATGAGTAGAGGCTATAGCATGTTACCATGTGCATATACTCCGTATGGGTACCTTACCTGTTGCGTGCACAGTACTATAACAGGCTACCAGTATTATATTATTCGGTTCTAGAAATTACACACCCGGCCGGATCTTTTTTAATAAATAAATAAATACTCACGACACAGACAGAGAGAGAGAGAGGGACGAGTAGTATATTTGCGCCTCCGACGGAGCCATGCCAATGCCACTATGACACAGGTGGTGATTCGTTGGCCACCGGATGTTCCTGCGTTTACGCGCATGTGATGTGAAGCGAACACGCACGTCTTTTTCAAAAAAAAAAAGAAGAAGAAAAGGAAGAAACGAACGAACATGCATGGCGTCGTGGGATCGATCGATTCCGATTTCCACCGCCATTCATGCCACCGTCACTCACGGGATCGAAAGGCGCCCCGCGCGCGGCTTTACACCTGTACGTCTCTCTCGCTCGATCGTCTCGGGTCGGCAGATCGATCCGCCGCCGCCGCCGCGGCCTCGCGTGCTCTGTCCGTGCGCCGTGCACAACACCTTGGTTTGGTTTGGCTGGAAATCGCGCGGGTCGGGGCGGCCGGACCAGAGAGAGAGGCCGGCTTTGACTTGCTGTAGTGTTGGGTTTGGGTTTGGCCCGTGCCGTGCCTCACGGAACAGTAGCTAGCTAGCTGGTGGTGCTGTCGCGCGCGTCGGGTATGCCCGGGCCCGGGTGGTGGTGCGTCGCTTTTGTTAATTTAGTTTGGCTTTCCTCCATCTCGAAAAATTCTCCCGTGAGTCTGGGCTATGTGTGTCAGTGCCATTATGGTTAATTATCCTCCTCGGACCAGCTACTGATCTCATCGTCTTACTAAGTTAGTATTATCTCACCAACTAGTATACTTAAATAATTTATTTATAGACAATGTCTCACACAAATCCATCTACTATTATACAGTATTTTCCTAAGCTAAAAAAATTATCTAAAAAAATCCTAAGCTAAAAAAATTGATACGGAGCATAGTTAAGATCTTCATTTTTGTTTGCGTGTGTAGGCAAAAACGAACTGAGCTCCATCTCTCTATATAGCTCACCCCGTGCGCGGCGGAGGCTCTATAATATATCTCCCGTGCGCCGCCATGCATACTACTTGCATTGATGATATATCCACGGCGTATGCATGGCGGCTGGCGGGTGGGTGTAGTGTATGGCCACATGCGCGAACGGGGTGTCCGTCGTCCTACGAGTCATGCATGCATTCCGACAAGCCCGCTCCTCTGCCGATGAAACATAAGGGCCAGTCTCAGTGCAGCGTGTAATCGCTCAGTTATCTAGACCAGAAACTAGGTAACTGTGCTAGATGAGTTTTATGGTGATGAAAATGCCATGAAACTCCCATGAAACCCTTACTGAGACTGGCCTAATGCAAAATGGGTCCACGAGACCACACCACCTCCTCTAAGCTCGATCGACCTTGGTAGCTTGCCCACGGACCAAGGTATGTACCAGCACTACACCAGCTGTGAGCCTGTGAACGACCGACAAGAGCAGTCAAGGACGGCCGTGGTCACTCTTGTAGGCTGTGTTTAGTTCCTCGTCCCATCATCAAAATTCTCTCTCTAAACATCACTATCCACCTATCGCATCAAATCTCTCTCCTCATGCATAGAACACTAAACATGGGTAAATAAAAAAACTAATTGCATGGTTTTGACGTACACGACGAGACGAATCTTTTGAGCCTAGTTATGTCATGATAGGACAATGTTTACTACAAACAAACGAAATGTGTTACAGTACGATTCAGTGTCCGATGTGATATTTTTTCCAAACTTTCTCCTACACTTTTTTGAACTAAACACAGCCGTAGTCTCGTATGAATGATTGAACTTCTTGCGCATCCCATATCATTAGCACCTGTGTGTACGAGATTCGTAAGCATAGCATAGTATGTATCCCCTCCTGCGCAAAGAAAAAGGACAAGCCATTTTGTATTTGCATCGGCACGCCACGGTGTTTACATTAATTAATGACATAATTATTTTGGTCATTCCATTGCTGAACATGTCACGACACGAACCGAACATGTGTTTAATTAGGAGGAAGATTATAACTGTATATAATTTTTTTAATATGCATGAACTTGTGTTTCGTTCATGGCGGAGAGCTGGGTTTATTTCTTAACTAGCAAACATGCCCGTGCGTTGCTATGGATAAAAATTATATAGATTTTAATATATGTATCTATATGGCGCTACACATAACTTTTGAAAATACTGATGTTGCTATTATAGCTACCTTGCTTGACAAAGGATATACACTCGTCGCACTGCGCAAGCAGCAACGAGGTCATCGGAGGTAGCAGCAATGTGCGAGATGGCTGCGATGACAGCAGAGCTCGTGGTTACGACCTCCGCCCATCGCACTGCCATATGCCAAGCTTCGTTCTGAGGCCAAAAGTCGAGAATCTCCTCTATACGGGTACAAGCACACAACGCGCCAAGGTTGTGGTCGTAGCCCCAGCATACCAGCCCAGCATGCAACCAATCAGAAATCTATGCTGACGATATGAACTTTCATGTTTATCATCCGCCTCAAAAGAAAAAAAAAAGTGAAATATACTCCAATGCAAGCTAGTAAGTTGCCGGCTTGCCGCAGCCCTTGTCCCTCCCCATCGTCCTTGAACAATTATTGGTTGCTGTAGAAGCGGAGCCCTGTGGACAAGAATGGGTACCTAGTTGTGTGCCACCGCGGAAGATTTGTCGATGGGGAGCCACCACCAAGGCAGTGTATCTTGTCCATGTGCCGCCGCCGTCGGACCTTAGGACCGGCAATCCACCTGGGGGTCCCCCGAGTGTTTGATTTGTAGGAGGGGCGATTGATGAACTAGTGGGCCCAGGGGTACCCATATCCCACAGCCGCCTTCCCTCATGTACCCAGACTTGCGCGCTGAGGTATAAGGCAATCGGGCACGAAGTCCTCCAAAACTTGGAGTCACCCCCAGCTAGTCGGCGAAGTCCGCGGCCGTTGCTACATTGCTCCAAGGGTCATTATGCCGACATTAGCGGTGTCTCCGTGGTGATGACATGTATACAATATACACTGTCCATGGTTGGTAGAAGCAGTAGAATCCTTTACTCGTTTCCATGCACAAGAGGCACAGACCCAAGTTGATGCGCACGTGCATATACCATCAGGGCCATGAGAAGAGGTGTCCCGGCCTTCTCGCTTGATCTCGTCCAGAGGGGTTTACGTTGCTACTCGGCTTTATATATACTTTGTGCGGCGTTGTGATTAGAGAGTTCGGAGAGGCTGCAGAGTTTGAGTCCAGCTCGATCGAGAGTTCGTTGCGAACAGACAGAGTTGAGACGGTTTTGACCGGGACACTAACACACGACCTACGAAGAAGCTAAGAAGTGAGGGACAACACATTGGTGGATTAATTTCTAAAAATATTAAGGGGGTTATTGTAAATTTATGACGTACCGCTGAATCAATCCTTGCTTTATAATTATATATAATTAGGTAGAGATAGAGATGTTAGCAAGCATTAACGGTCCTCTGTACAACCAGTGAGAAATTCTTTTTTTTTCTTTTTCTTTGAACATATGTCAATATTTTTGCTGAATTTTTATTAGAAAAAGGAGAGAAAAAAACACGAGAAAGAAAGAAAAACACAAAATCCTTATTTTCATCAATGTATCGACACCAGTGTCCAGTGGCGGAGCCACAGATGCTTGCATCCTAGGCTGAAGACCCATGGACAGATATCAAGATGATTAATTAGAGTTTAGTTACAATACTTTAATTAATAAATTGTACAGATTAACTGGACCCATGTTGTATCACGGCCAGTGTCTTGCCTCCGCCCCTGCCAGTGTCCACTGAAACTAACACCATCATCTCCATCATGACACCCAACTCCAACACCGCACATCCAGATTCACCCAGAGACCAAGCAGACAACCCAAAACGGCAAAACCATATAGCTGACGGTATAGTACCAAGACAATGACAGCCAGGCCATCGTGAATACGAAGAACACACGCAGGGCCTGTTTACGTGCAAATTTGGGAGGGTGAATTTGGAAGGTAGATGTCACTTCGTAATCATTGCGACACTGTAGCATTTTCGTTTGTATGTGCGAAAAATTGTCCAAAAATTGATTAATTAGGCTCAAAATGTTCGTCTCGCATAGTACAACATAACTGTACAATTAGTTTTTGATTTCATCTATATTTAGTACTCCATGCATGTTATGATATTTTGATGTGATGAGGACTCTTCTTTTTGCATAGTGCATTTGGGAGTTGCTTTTGGGGAACTTTTCGAACTAAACACCACCGCAGGCACATTGCTTCCGCTGAGCAAAAATTAGAGTCCATAGCGTCCTCCACACTCTACACAGGTGACGAAGACCACCCCAAAGACAACCGGGGAAGTGGAGGCACTACCCAAGTGGTGGGAGGAGTAGAGTACACTTCTGAAATACGGGAGAAATTTAAAAGCGCCTGGAAAAATTAAAAATCTTGTTGCGTTCCAATGCCTCATCATGTGCGTAGAAAATCCCCCGTAAAGGCAACCCTTCTCCTTTTCCTCCGGTTCAGGAGGAAAGATGGCCTTACAAAATAATTTTAGTTTGGCATGCACTTGCGACGTAGTACAGTGTATACGCGTGAGGTCAACAAATAGCACGGATCACGGAAGGAGGAAAAAGGAAGGAGGAGAGGTGTGCGTACGTGATGGCGACGCGCCGGGGTGCGGTGCGGACGGAACTGGCCAGCCCAGGGCCCACCCACCAACCCAGCCAGCCAGCGTGGAAAAGGAGGGAGAGCCGAGCAGAAGGGAGATCGATGCGACAAGCGAATGGCTCGTACAGTACGAGTCAAGTTGACGACTCACTCCTACTAGCTGCTGCTGCTGCTGCTACGCGCCAGAAGAGATGGATGATAGCGAGCGAGGGCGCTGGGCACGGGATCGGAGTTTGACCCGTTATTATTCCCCCGAGCGTTTCCACGCGCGACCGACCGACGCGGTTGGAAAGTTGGAATGGATCTGGCCGAACCAGCCAGGCGAGGGAGCGCGGCGGCCGGGTCGTCGCCACGGCCCGCCTACCGAACCGAACGGGGCCTAACCGCTTAACCCAACCTAAAGGCAGTCCCAACCCAAGACATTAGTAGTGATGTTCATAGTCTCTACATCATCAAGAAACTAGTACAAGACACTACCCTTCCAAAGCAGACACTGATGCTCTATGACTAAATTAAATGCTGCTCCTCTCTCAACTTATCTTGGACAGCGTGTAGAAACCATGTCTCATGCAAGACCCGGTTTCCTCCTCTTTCTTCATTAACTCACTTGCCACATCATCTTTTATCCTACATGGCACTTATTTAATGTTATGGACATCGTCCTAGTCATTGAGTTGTGATTGCCCTAACCGTACGTGGTCGACAGGGCGTGGGCGCGTGCGGTGCCACATGTGGGAAAAAAATTCAGTGCGCCAGGGGATCGCCGTCCAAAAAATTCTGACGACGCGCTCATTCGCTCAGCTCTGCAGACGCATCAGCTGAGGTGGAGGGTCGGGACTGCCCTGATGACGGCTTAGGGCAGTCCCAACCCGGACACTACGATCCCGTTTCTATAGCTGCCAAATCAGCGAGACACCACCGCTGGAAACTTGAGTACGCAACGCACGTATTGTTTGCCTAGGTCGATAATAATTATGCGATATATTATATTCGTTTCCTTCTCCTCAGCTCCCTCTCCCATCCTAATCCCACAGCGGCAGTCTGCCGGCGACGGCGGCAAGCCGGCAAGCAAGCGGCCGGCCACGGGCTACGGAGGGCGTCGAGCTCCCGCCGGTGGCGCCTGCTGGGGCCGTGAGCGGGGGAGCTTGCATAGGTGGCCGCGGCCCCGGGGTCACGAGCGGCGTCAAGCACTTGCACGTGCCGGCTGCTGGCCGGGGACTCGAGCATGGCGAGCTCGTGCAGGACGCGGTGTGTGGCCTAATTTCTCTTGCTCACGTGTTAATTCGCCGAGATTTCTGGGTGGATTTGGTACGGTGCCCTCTCATGGCTTGGTTGCTAGTGGATTCAACAAGATATTCACTTCGTAATTTAGGATTGATTTCTGGCCGGCCGCTCATCAACTGCTCGTGCTGGTTCCTAGATTGATTTCGAGCGATTTAGGATGGCTATCCTACAGGTGTGTGCGAGTTCGCGGTGGCGAGGGGGCCAAGCACGGGCGGCCTCGGCAGCCATGGCGGTCGCGGCGGGGCCAGCGGCGGCGGCCGGATGCGGTGGAGGCAGGAGGAGCTTGTGCACGGGGTCGGGGTAGGCTGGGCATGGCGACGGAACGGATGCACGGGTGCAGCGGATCGAGTTGGCGAGGGGATTCCGGAGGAAGAAACGATGTGACTCGGCCCAACGCTTTTTCCCCTGGTTTCCATCGTCTCGGTCCACGTGACGAGGTGGTGTCGTGCATGCGACCCGGTTTCCTCGTGTTTTCTTCTCTCTCTTCTTTAACTATCTTGCCACGTCAGATTTTTGCTTATGTGTCAACCTCATTAATTCTATGGACATCAGCTGACTAGGAGGGTTGGGAATAGCCTAGGGCAGTCCCAACCCGGACACTACGATCCCGTTTCTATAGCTGCCAAATCAGCGAGACACCACCGCTGGAAACTTGAGTACCTGTCTCTTATACACATCTAGATGTGTATAAGAGACAGCTCATGGCTTGGTTGCTAGTGGATTCAACAAGATATTCACTTCGTAATTTAGGATTGATTTCTGGCCTGTCTCTTATACACATCTAGATGTGTATAAGAGACAGCTCATGGCTTGGTTGCTAGTGGATTCAACAAGATATTCACTTCGTAATTTAGGATTGATTTCTGGCCTGTCTCTTATACACATCTAGATGTGTATAAGAGACAGCTCATGGCTTGGTTGCTAGTGGATTCAACAAGATATTCACTTCGTAATTTAGGATTGATTTCTGGCCTGTCTCTTATACACATCTAGATGTGTATAAGAGACAGCTCATGGCTTGGTTGCTAGTGGATTCAACAAGATATTCACTTCGTAATTTAGGATTGATTTCTGGCCTGTCTCTTATACACATCTAGATGTGTATAAGAGACAGCTCATGGCTTGGTTGCTAGTGGATTCAACAAGATATTCACTTCGTAATTTAGGATTGATTTCTGGCCTGTCTCTTATACACATCTAGATGTGTATAAGAGACAGCTCATGGCTTGGTTGCTAGTGGATTCAACAAGATATTCACTTCGTAATTTAGGATTGATTTCTGGCCTGTCTCTTATACACATCTAGATGTGTATAAGAGACAGCTCATGGCTTGGTTGCTAGTGGATTCAACAAGATATTCACTTCGTAATTTAGGATTGATTTCTGGCCTGTCTCTTATACACATCTAGATGTGTATAAGAGACAGCTCATGGCTTGGTTGCTAGTGGATTCAACAAGATATTCACTTCGTAATTTAGGATTGATTTCTGGCCTGTCTCTTATACACATCTAGATGTGTATAAGAGACAGGGCAGGAGGAGCTTGTGCACGGGGTCGGGGTAGGCTGGGCATGGCGACGGAACGGATGCACGGGTGCAGCGGATCGAGTTGGCGAGGGGATTCCGGAGGAAGAAACGATGTGACACGGCCCAACGCTTTTTCCCCTGGTTTCCATCGTCTCGGTCCACATGACGAGGTGGTGTCGTGCATGCGACCCGGTTTCCTCGTGTTTTCTTCTCTCTCTTCTTTAACTATCTTGCCACGGGTCCGCCGTCTCGGCGAGGAACTCGGGCAGCAGCACCGCCGTGTCGCCCTTGACGAGGTCCCGTCGGATGATCCACATGAACAGACGGTCGCTGTTGGCGAGCCCCCACGCGAACTCCACCAGCTGCTCGTTGGTCATCACGATGATGCTGTCGAAGTTGACGTAGACGATGGAGCCGGGGTCCCTGCCGTCGAGCCATGGGAGGCACTCCTCCTGCTCCGATCCTTCAAGAGGCTGAGCCCGATGGTGAAGCGCGTCGTTAGGAGCCGAGCCGAGCCGAGCGTGCGTGCGTCTGAGTGAATGAGCGCGTCGTCGGATTTTTTTTGGACGACGATCCGCGCGGGGGCGCACCTCGGCGCGCGTGCGCCCCTGGCGCACTGAATTTTTTTCCCATATGCGGATATGCCCACCGAAACGACCGGCACGGGCGGACAGCTAGCTAGCTTGGAAGCGGCGGTGATCCCGCTTTGCCGCCTCCCGCCCGGCTGTCTCCACGCCCGCCGACGCGCAATATCCCATCTGTGTTTGCTTTGCTTGCCTAGGCGGCCGCGCTGCTGCCTGCCTCGTACTCACACTCACACCAGGAAAGGATGGACCATTGGACCCGGCCACGGCCAGCTAGCTCGCAGTCGCAGTCACCGCGGCGGACGCGTCTGCCGCACGTCGTTTACCTGGCGCGGCTGGGCTTGGCTTGCATTGCATTCCTTTTGGTTTGGTTGCCCGCCTCCGTCGCGTTGTCCCTGGAGGCCAGGAGCACTGCACAGCCCGGACTGCCGTGCCCGTGCCGGGTCTCCCTGGTTTCGCCCTCACCGTCAACTCGTTCGGACTACTTCAGCATCATTGTTCCCTGTAGTTTCCATAGTAGTAAGTACAAAAAATAAATATCAGTGTTTCCGTTATGAAAAAACCATCACCACTCACCACCTCTGTTCTGAATAGCGACTTAAAAGAAAAACATTTGACCATTCGTTTTGTACAAAAATTCAGTCCAACGCATGAAAAATAAGTTATGGTTAAACTGCCTTTAATAATAAAATAACTCATAAACAAAATAGATGATGCTTACATATTTTCTTAACGAAACAGATAGTCAAAATTTATGAGAAAAAGTTAACAACAAATGGTGATTTAGAAAAAAGAAAACAGAATGTAATGCTCTCTTCAGTCAGAAATAAGTATGCCAGGACTTTGCCTGCTGCCGATTCAATTATCCAGTTGGAAACACTATGTATTCTCCGAAGGAGGTAGCATTCCCTTGAATCTTATCGTCGATATATAAACTTATGCAGCAGTTTTTTCTAATACCACAATTTAATAGTTATGAAAAATGTCTAATCTCAAATATTAGCCGCCACAGTAATGAAGAATCATGAAAGATTAGCAATTTGCTAAAATTGTAATTCATTGTTAATCACTGCTCAAAAATGTAAAAATTTGCAAACATAAATATAGCTCGATAGCGGAAATAAAAAAAGGTTTCCTACAAATCCCCCCTCACCCCACACAAACAGGGGGGACTTTGGAAATCTAATATTTTTGTGCTAGAATTCAATTGTACTGTTTATACATTCTAAGATTTTAATGGACCAATACAAGCATGCCGAAAGCAGTAGCATAGAGGAAAACTATGCCTATTTTCTTTTCATGTCTTGAATATGGTTGTGAACGGTTGTGGAGGCTGGATATTTTTTTTAAGTATAGTAAATATCATCCTGTGCAACAACTACACTTTTTTGCTGAATTAATATGTGCTAAATTTATATTGATGGCCTATTAATCACTGCTAAAAAAATAATGAATTGCATCAATATAGCTCGTAACTTGATAGAGGAAAGTGAACGTATTTTCCATCACACCTTAAATTTTAGTCTGCACAGTTGCATGGAAAATATTTCAAAATTTAATGTTGGGCTAGAATTGAAGACAACCGTCGATAATTTCAGATAGTTCAAGACTTCAAGTAGTAACAATGTAAGCACAGTTTGGAAATTTTTGAAATGATGCCTATGCTAATAAAATTTTATATATGTTAAAAAAACTCAACTTTTAGCTCTTGGTAATATTGCCTAACTGTTTGCCTAATTGCGGCAAATGTTGTATTTACAAAGTTTATGAAGTGTACTCAATGCCCTATAAGAAAACTTTTTACAGTGTAGTTTATTGTACAAAAGAAAATATTTTTTTTCTAAGGACATTTATATAGCATGAGAAACCGTACAAAGTTTGGTCGCTCTTCTACCTTTCTTCACCCTCATCCCCCGTACGGCCATACCTTCCATTGTCGCCTAGCCTCATTTTGAAGGCCTCAAAATCCTAATCTCCCCATCATGTAGTTTATCGTCGTGGTGTCCCTTTCTATTATTGTTGTAGTTTTGAAGATAATATTATTCATTGTGTTGTTTAAATACACCACTTAATGCTACTTATATGGAGGTATATATGTTCAAAGTCATTTCACGAACTATCGTATATTTTAATGCCATTATAAGTATTACTCATAGAGAGAAGAAGGTAAGAAAAAAGTGTGGCAGTAAGGCCAGTTTCACCACACAGTTACTTAAACTAAAAACTAGAAAACTGTGTTAGATGAAACTCCTCTCACATGCCATGAAACTATCATTCTCTCTTCTCTGCCACACCAGCAAATTCAATGCATGAAATTCTCCTGAAACCTCCACTGAGACTGGTCTAAGGGAACTCTTACTCAACAACTATCCTTCCCGTAAATAATTGATCAAGCACTATTTGTAACTCCAATATATGTGCATAAGACTATAATAACAAAAGCATAATTGTCATATCACAACATTAGCATGCACTTCCTCCGTTTGAAATTACCATTTACCGTTCATTTTTTCATAACATTAAACTATTCGAAGTAAATAAGATAAATTATCAGACGTTATGAAAAAATCAACATCGAATAGTAATGACTTCTTACAATGAGAGTTGCCTAAAGCTAGTGTTTTTTATTTCACCGGCTATGGCTTCTTGTGGCGCTGTAGCACAAAACTGAAGCATTGAGAGTCCTGCAAAAGGTGTGTATATTGGTGAAATTTTCTTACAATGGATTCACATTAAAAGCGCATCCACATGTACGTATATACTGCAATGCATATAGGGTATAGCTTCCAATGCACCGACATGTCTACCTTCAGATCCAAAACCTCTTTGTTCCCATTAGAAAATTCAGCAAACATATGACGCGAAAAATAATTAGCCACAAAGCTAACAAACAAAAACTGGAGGGGAGGGAAGACTAGAGATAGAGAGAGGGGGAGGAAATTAAAAGTCCTCTTCCTCCCTGCGCTGCGCCCTCCTCCTATATAAGCACCACCTCCTCCCACCGCTCAACCACGCCTCCCAACCTCTCTCCACCTCTGCCTCCTCCCAAGATCTCCTCAACTCCCGGCAGCAAGAGAGCGGGGGGCAGAGAGATCGAGATCCGGAGGCCGCGGCACCTCGCAGCACCAGCAATGGCGGGCACGGTGACGGTCCCGGGGTCGTCGAAGCCCTCGACGCCGCTGCTCAAGGACGAGCTCGACATCGTGATCCCGACGATCCGCAACCTCGACTTCCTGGAGATGTGGCGGCCCTTCTTCCAGCCGTACCACCTCATCATCGTGCAGGACGGCGACCCGACCAAGACCATCAAGGTGCCCGAGGGCTTCGACTACGAGCTCTACAACCGCAACGACATCAACCGCATCCTCGGCCCCAAGGCCTCCTGCATCTCCTTCAAGGACTCCGCCTGCCGCTGCTTCGGCTACATGGTCTCCAAGAAGAAGTACATCTACACCATCGACGACGACTGCTTCGTACGTTCGCGTCCTCCTTGCCCCCCCGTTACTTACTGATCGATCGATCCCGTTCCTGTTGAATTGACGCTACGCTCGGATCCGATCGAAAGGCGGGATCTTGGCGCCGGATCTGGGTCCAATTCGCTCGAATTCGCCCAGATCCGGCCGGGACAGATCTGGATCTCGGGACGCGCTGTCAATTTCGTTGACCCCGTACCTTTTGTGGTGCTCTGGCATTGCGGATCTCGATCCGTAACGTCAGGCTGTGCTCAGTGAGCGTAGTGGCCTCGTTCCGAGGGAACATTGTCAGCGGGCTTGCCTTTGGCCGCATAGCTGGTATTTAGTGCCTTTGTCGTTAGAGGGGTCCTTTTCATTTGGTCAGGGGCCTTGTTTATGTGATCCCGTCGTGGATCACAAACTGGCATGTATTTGGAATTCTCTAATGTCACTGGATCTAGGACTAGGGTAGTCTTGTCAGATCTGATCCGAGCAGTAAGCACAATTCAGGTCAACTTTAAGTTTAACACAATAATAATGTAATCACACCTTGGTGAATTTTTTTCACCTTTTACCAGGTTCAATGCTTAATGATTCACACATTGGTAAAAATTCAACTTTCACCTTTTAAGATCCACACCAGTAGATCATAATGCCGAGGGGATGTGGAACTAGCAGCATTGTGATCTGTAGACACACTAGCTCTAATATCAAGCAATGCACTCAGGCTATTTTGTCACATTAACCAAACGACTTTGTTTGTCATATAGGTTGCCAAGGACCCATCTGGCAAGGATATCAACGCTCTTGAGCAGCACATCAAGAACATCCTCAGCCCATCCACCCCATTCTTCTTCAACACCCTGTACGACCCCTACCGTGAGGGTGCTGACTTTGTGCGTGGATACCCCTTCAGCCTCAGGGAGGGAGCCCACACTGCCGTCTCCCACGGTCTGTGGCTGAACATTCCTGACTATGATGCTCCCACCCAGCTGGTCAAGCCTAAGGAGAGGAATGAAAGGTGCTGCATTTTGTTCTCATTTTTGATATGACATTCTAACAATTGTTTTACTTGGAAGTGGCTAATTCTTTCCTTTGGGTTCAGGTATGTTGATGCTGTCATGACAATCCCCAAGGGAACTTTGTTCCCCATGTGCGGCATGAACCTTTGCTTCGACAGGGATCTCATTGGCCCTGCCATGTACTTTGGTCTCATGGGTGATGGCCAGCCTATTGGTCGCTACGACGACATGTGGGCTGGGTGGTGTGTGAAGGTGCGTTGTCTTTCTGTTCTCACTGCTGCAATTGCATTAGCTGCTTCCTAATTGATGCGTTTCATGTGTTTCCTAATTGATGCCGGTGTATTGACAATTGCAAATAAAATACAGGTTATCTGCGACCACTTGAGCCTTGGTGTCAAGACTGGCCTGCCATACATCTGGCACAGCAAGGCTAGCAACCCCTTCGTTAACTTGAAGAAGGAATACAAGGGAATCTTCTGGCAGGAGGACATCATCCCCTTCTTCCAGAACGTGTCCATCCCCAAGGAGTGCGACACAGTCCAGAAGTGCTACATCTACCTCTCTGGGCAGGTGAAGGAGAAGCTGGGCAAGATCGACCCCTACTTTGTCAAGCTTGCCGACGCCATGGTCACCTGGATTGAGGCCTGGGATGAGCTGAACCCGGGCACTGCCGCCACTGAGAACGGCAAGGCCAAGTAGAGGGATTGCCTGGAGTCTTCACTTCCCCTTCGAAGTGATGAAAGTATGATTGGGGCCTGCCTAGGCCCCATAGATATAGCTCTTTTTGAGAGGGAAGAGAGATTAATTCAGCAGCAGCTTTTATAATTCTTTGTTGTTATGATACTCGTGGTTCTTTTGTAGTTGATGAAAGGGATTTGTCGTTACTATCATTTACATAATTCGAAGACAATAATTTATCGTGTAATTTTGAGAATCAAAGCACTGTTTGTGTTGATGCTGTGATCTGGTGGTGTAGAATATATGCGCTGCTGCTGTTTTGCCTATGTTGCAAAGCTTCCAGTTCCGAATATGAGGTCTCTCGGCCTGTTGCCGGATACTTCTGTAGAATTCAGAGCTGGTGACTCTGAAATCTGAAACGGGTGACTCTGAAGTCTGAACTCTGAACCGAGGGCAAGACAATACAGCAAAAATACACGAAATCATGAACACCTGTTATTTGAACTTTGGAGGACTAGCATTTGCTGATTTTGATGGGATGAGCGAGGTGAACAGCAAGAGAATGCAGGATAACAAGGAATTACGCGTTAGTAATGCAGGATAACAAGATTAGACCTTGAGCTGGCTCCTCTCCAGAGGAGAGAGCATGCCAGACTTTGCTCTCGATCGTTATAAATTCAACAAGGCTTGATCACACTAAACTACGGGCGAGGAAAAAAAATCAGTTTAACTCCTAATATTCTTTACCTGCCACTGCCAGACTCGAAGTCTCGATGATTGACGATGACAAGATAAAAGGTCACAAAAAAGAAACGCCGTTGCCGGGGATCGAACCCGGGTCACCCGCGTGACAGGCGGGAATACTCACCACTATACTACAACGACCTTGTTGACATGTCTGAATATAAAATGTTTAAATCCTATTAATGATTTAGTACTATCTAGTACTAATACCAATCCTTCTAATCCCACAACCAGTTGATTGAATACTCAACTACATTTAAGACCCAATACTGATGCTCTCAGGCTCACAAACATGACGGATTGACACTCCAGTACCGATATCGTGCCTCCATACAGAAATATGGTTCTAAGATACGCACGGTCAGTACGGACATATGGTTGCACGATAGAATACAGTAACACTCCAATATTTTTTTTTGGTAACCGGTAAATGAATTACCACGTGACGTGAACAGAATCACACATGAACAACAGCCACCAGACAACATAAGTTAGCGTCTATCTATATCTTTATAAATTTAACAATCCTTTGCGACAATGTGCACAAACACTGGCACAGATTTCAGTTTATCACACAGTTCCACGAACAAACATTTTATGTTACCAGCATACTCCGTACACAGGTTTCCATTGGGTTCTACGACAACATGACAGACGGACTTAAGTTCATGATACAAGCAGAGCCTCTCTGGCCCTTCGATACACTTTGAGAGGCACACAAACGGAGTTTACAGACCAATCAGAATCAATTGATGAGTCCAGACACCATTGCATAGACCACAACAATTAATGTCTGAATCAATGATATTAATATTGAGATGAATTGCTATTTGATTTAATCAGCTTCAGCCTTCAACTATTCGTCAGTGGTCTAACCAGCCTTAGCTTCGACTTCTTCAGGAACTTGCTTTTCAAGGAATTCACATTCTCCTTGTTCATCCACATGTTCCCTGAGATAATAACGAAAACCAGTAACATAAAAGAACAGATAGCTTGGCTAGGTAAAATACAATGAATGAAAGACCTGAAAAAACAAAGTAGAACTGGCATTGCAAATTTTCTGCTACTGCACTAATTGATCACTGAAAATGAGTTCTCACTACGATACATATACATGGTTTATTTAACTTAACTTGGGAATCAGCTCACAAAGAACTATATTCATAATAAATTCAGTATGAGAAGGACAAAAACCATTACGACCTGCATTCAAACTTCTATATGTGTACCTTAGTTTCTCACATAAGCGTGCCAAGGCATCGGCACCAGTTCTTGATGCGACATCTTCTATTAGCTCGGCATTTGAAGGGTTTACAGTCTCTGCTAGCTTGAACTCACACAGCTCTTTTAATGAACATGCATCCGTCAGAACAGCTGAGTGTCCACCTCCAGCAGCAAGTCTCCTCACCTCACCAACACACCTGCATCGCACCAAAGATAGTCAAGGACCTAGAGCTGATTCTAATTTCTAACAAAGGTAGCAACAAAACAGTCCTATGTTTAACCCAAACAAAGGAAATGAGGTGGTGCTATTGGAACCTACCAATCAACTGGAGAGGGGAACCAAGCATAAGTAGATTTTGCATTTGCTGCCTGACCATAACTATTATATCCCCACCCATATATACGGCCATCTTTCATAGATACAAGTGTGTGAGAGTGCCCACAGGTAGCAAGACGAACGCCTGATGGTATGACCAGAACTGGGATGTTGCGAAGTAGCATGTCAGATCCACTATGAGAGCAAGAGAAGAAGCCACTCTGAGGACCAACTCCCAGCTGCCCCACATGTCCTCCGCCCCACGCATAGAGAGCTCCACCTTCAGTTACAGCACAGGAGTGGACCCCTCCACAAGAAACATCTCTAACTACTATTCTATCAAGGGCAACAATTCGCCTAGGGATCAGCTCCTTATCTCCAGACTGGAGGGAGCAATGCCCAAGCTGCCCCATGCTTCCCAATCCCCAGGTATACCTGCAAAGCCCAAAGAAACTGTAAGTTAGAAATAATAAAGTTAATGCCTAGAATAGCTGTGTAATGATGAGAGTTAAGATAGGAAATTGTTACATTTCGACTCCTCGTGAACAATTTGAAAGTGGAAGCTAACAATCTCAGTAATACCTAGGCTAGCAAATCGACGGACTCAGTAGAGAGTAATTATTCAACTATAATAATGTAATTTTTTGGTTCTTAAAACATTAGGTATCTTTCTTTGTTGATATTGGGGGTTTGGGACACTCAAAAGGAGACCACTTGGAACTCAGTGTAAAGATCGTAAATAGAATCAAAAGTGCATGGAACAACATTGATAATACATTGAGATTAACTGAACTAAATGAAATCTTAAATCAAATAAAACTGATTTGCTTGTTTTTTTCGCAGTTAGTCCTACAGTTAGTCATGCTTAGTCTCCGATAGTCCAAATGCTTCTATTTTGTCATGCGAGAAACCACACAACAGTCACTGACAGCAGAGAACAGCTCCCTTGAGATGACTTACACCTCCCCATTTTCTGATATAGCTGCTGTATGGTACTCGCCACATGACACCCTAGCAATCTTCACTTGCTCAGGGGCATCATCAAGGAACCTTGCATAAGCAGTTAACACACGAGCTCCCTGAAGTCCTTGAGAAGTACAACCTCTGCCAAGCTGACCATACTCATTGTAGCCTGGTTAGTAAGAAAATAGTACATTTCCCGTTAATAGTTAGGAATGAAGGACTGAAACCAAGTGGGCGTACATCCCATTGTTGGTTTTACAAAAGTGATTTTCACATAGTCAAAGCAAAATATCTTCATAGCCTAAACATTAAGTTCTATCACTGCTGATTGACAAGGTTTTGTAGTCAGTAAAGAACAGGCCAGTACGTTTGTCTCAAAAAAACATGAGTAAGAAATGTGTCTTTTAAGACTCAGGTTGAACATTACCCCAAGCCTGAAGTAGACCATCCTCAGATAGAGCCACAACATGAACAGCTCCACAAGAAACCTGCTTAATCACCTGTGGGTATGCAAAATATATAAATTTTTAAAAATCACATAGAAGAATTACACATAAAATGGACAATATCAGTAACTTTTAAATATGTCCACCCTGTTACTCATTCTGGATTACAGAATTACTTGAGCAAAGCTAAAACATATAACAAAAACCTGAATACAACTGCAGAAAGTGAACTAACATGTATGAAAGGAAGTACTAACTGATAAGTGAGATAGCAGCAATTATAAGTACACAGACAAGCACTAAGAACCAGAGCTGTCTATTAAGAAAAAGAAGACAATAGTGGCACTTAGGGTGAATCCATGCACCTATTCGGATTCTTTGGACTTGCTCTAGTCATGGACCCAACACTAATATATTCTCTTGAGATTTACTGACTAGATATGGTTCTAGAATGGTAAAAACACAAAATACAGTCAACTGACTAGAAAGCTTACAAAGTGCCAATTTTTCCAAGAGCAAGTTTGACAGCTGGAACAAAGACAGCAAAAGAACCAAGAACACCTTGAGGATCAAAGTGCAGATGAAAATAAAACAAAAGGATAAAGGCGATGCTCCATGGCTGAGAAAATTCTACAGGAGCTTTTATTGAGCAAATACCGAAAAGTTTTCCAGTGAAACTAAACCCAGTGAATAGAAGCAAAGAGAAACAAGTTCATGAGATATTTGAATTCATTCCACCAACCAAGGTCATGAGGTAAAATTCATGCTATCATATCGCATGACAATCCTACTACTTAATTCAATGCAGCATATTAGCACAAATTTCTATTCTTTTTTCCTTTTCAATCGAAAGAGCATGGCAAATCAACAGAAAACAGAACATAGTGACTAGACAAATCATGTCAAATGATACTATTTTGCTGCAATGTCTAACAAGATAAACTTATGCCCCTTTAATATCTACTTTAAGTCTTGAACCGTAAGTCATGAAAATGAACTTACTGTGTTTGGTGTGAAAGCTCCCCAAAAAAGGCGAGGATAATCTGAACCCTGTAACAAGCATGCAAATGGTGAATTCTTTATCAAATAATTGTATTAACTTGTCAAGGATTGTAAGCCCAGTGAAAAGTTATTTCAGCAAATGGTGAACTCTTTAGCAAACCTGATTTTGTCCCCAAACCCAAAGCCTGCTTTTGGATACTGTGCCATCATTTTCTCGAGGCTCAGCTACAGCAGCTGTACAATGTGCACCACAGGATACTGATTTTACAATCTCGGTTTCCAGTGACTTGACTTTTTTGGGTTCCTTTGCACTCTCCTCTGTCCCATCTCCCAACTGGCCAAACTCATTAGCACCTGTATGCATACAACTTGACCTGTAAATAACTCTCAGTCACAACTCAAACAGAATCCCTGTGCATTAAGCAGTCCTTTCATCACTATCAATGAAGCACTCCAAGAGAAAAAGTTCCTCATTCTCTAATCCTAATTTAATCAAGCCAATTCAAATCTCAGTGCTGAATTAGATGCATCTTCTGAAGAATATTTGTAGTGTTCAAAATTACTTGTAACTTGTTACCAAACTACGCATATTGGGGTGCACGACAGCACGGAATTGATAAAAGAACCATCTTAGAGGGGCAAACAGGGTAGTAAAATTAATGCAAACAAAAAAGGAAGTGAAATTTTTGATGAAAAAAGGCAGTGAATTTTTTGATGGAAAAAGGCAGTGAAATTAATGATATAAGCATAACTGATAACAGAAGTGCGACAGAACAATTCTAAGAAATACAAACGTACCAAGTACACATGAACAGAAGAATAGGTCTTTCTTTTTTGAGCAGAAGACAGCTCTTTCACTACAAAGAAGGTTATATACAGTTGCGACTAGCATTTTACTGGCAAAATAAAGAAATATTATAGCTCAACTGTAACATCGCAGCCCAATATAACAATTATGGTGCTATCACTCTCATTTCAATGTCGTTGATTTATTTGGCACTCAAATGTGCACCTATTGCAAATGAACTGAGCAGAAAGGACTTACCCCAGGTGAAGAGCGATCCATCAGAAGCAACTGCAGCAGTGTGCTCACGGCCACATGCAATATCAGTCCACCTGAGGCTCTCCCCATTACCCGGTTTGAATAGTTTGGGAGGTAGGCTCTTGGGGATCCTCAAGTGGCACTCCTTGCCCTTCCGTGCGGTCTGGCCACTGTGGTTATAACCCCATATGTAAATTGCGCTTTTTGTTGGCACACCAACAACACGCAGGTTGCAGAGCACATCATCTACATCCATGGCCCTGGTTGATTATGATGCATAAAAGACAAGCAGGTCAAAAAACAGACAGAACAGTGCAACAATTAAACCAATAAAAGATAGGGCAGTGCAGCTGAGTCTGTAGAGATGCCATTTTGTAGACTAACATGACGAATCAAAGAAATTTGGCCAATAGTTTTCCCAGCTTTGATGAATGGTTGTTCCCATTCACAGCTTCATCTTCCTTTCAAGATCCCACTAACAACTCATGCCATCATCAAAAGATAAAATTGCCATCAGTGAGACCATCTGACCCTCTAATCCCACAGTAGATATATAGAGGACAACAAATACACCCTTTGGAGCTGAACATTCAGCAACTAAGCCACCGAATAGGCAATTCGGTGCAGAAATCTGATAGGATGAGGAAACGTTGCTCTAATTCACTACTACAACAATGATCTGTCACTCTGTCAGAGGTCCAGATCCCCGAATTAGATCACAAGCAGGGCGAATTGAAGTTACAAACTGAAACACCCTAGCTAACGACGGTGCAGGAGCATACCACGCTGCAGCTCAAGTATAGGCTAAACAGGAAATGCTGAATAAAAGCATCGAGAACTATTCCCTCAATAGCCCGCGAAATGCCCATCAGGACAAGCAATATCCATGATTCGAACAAACGGTATAAACACCCAATCTTTTTCCTCAAATCAATCAGACGGCAATTCAGCAACCGATTAGTAAGAAACAACACCACGAGCTTCAGACAAGAAATCCGAGATGACAGAACAAAAGAGGCTCCAGCGCTCACCTGGATGGAAAAAACGACGACGGCGAAGAACTGGTGCAGCCTTTCGGGCGGATTGGGCGAAAGGTGGGAGCTTTGCTTGCTTCTCTTCGTTTGACCCGTGGGATGGCCTCGCTTTCCTTGGTCCTCCTCCTCACGGCGCACACACTTGTCTATGGGCACCGACCACCGGATTTTTCTGGAATTCTGGATTCCCCGAGGTCCTGGGGAAGGGTAGGGTAGGCAGGAACGGCAGGGAGCGAAGGTCACGTGCCCAACGTGAGCCCGGTCCAGGGGAGGTGTCGTGAGCCCGGTCCACGAGACGTTGCGTCGCAGCCGGTGAACCACGAGCACAAACGTCGGGGTTTGGGTAGATTTTTTATCTTTGTTGGAACAGTAAAAATGGATGGATTTGGTTTTTGGATAGTTAAGCGTGCTGGCGTTTGAATGGAGCGGTTTGGCCTTTGTATTCACAACCAGTATGGCCATCGGCAACAAGGAAAGGAACAAAGAACATCATTCAGGCAAAACTCTTGCGTGGACAGCATTGCAAATTTCTGTTGATGAATTAAAATAATTCATCAATGAGTAGCACAGTACAGTATAGCAAGACAAGTTTTAATTATTCTATTGCCAGTTATCTCTAAACAACAACAAAAGATCCATCTGCATATCAAGCAAAACAAATGAAGCCTTCTACAGTATATGGATACACTTGTTATTGTTCTCATAAGCCATCTGATCCGGAGCTCTTGGTGATCTTAGGTCCTGCCCACTGTTGGCTAGCACGAGACTTCGTCCATGGATCAAGAGGGGTTCGTTGGGGCGGCTGTGGGGTTGCAGGTTTGGCCTCTCGAAGTTCGAAACACCCTAGCTAACGACGGTGCAGGAGCATACCACGCTGCAGCTCAAGTATAGGCTAAACAGGAAATGCTGAATAAAAGCATCGAGAACTATTCCCTCAATAGCCCGCGAAATGCCCATCAGGACAAGCAATATCCATGATTCGAACAAACGGTATAAACACCCAATCTTTTTCCTCAAATCAATCAGACGGCAATTCAGCAACCGATTAGTAAGAAACAACACCACGAGCTTCAGACAAGAAATCCGAGATGACAGAACAAAAGAGGCTCCAGCGCTCACCTGGATGGAAAAAACGACGACGGCGAAGAACTGGTGCAGCCTTTCGGGCGGATTGGGCGAAAGGTGGGAGCTTTGCTTGCTTCTCTTCGTTTGACCCGTGGGATGGCCTCGCTTTCCTTGGTCCTCCTCCTCACGGCGCACACACTTGTCTATGGGCACCGACCACCGGATTTTTCTGGAATTCTGGATTCCCCGAGGTCCTGGGGAAGGGTAGGGTAGGCAGGAACGGCAGGGAGCGAAGGTCACGTGCCCAACGTGAGCCCGGTCCAGGGGAGGTGTCGTGAGCCCGGTCCACGAGACGTTGCGTCGCAGCCGGTGAACCACGAGCACAAACGTCGGGGTTTGGGTAGATTTTTTATCTTTGTTGGAACAGTAAAAATGGATGGATTTGGTTTTTGGATAGTTAAGCGTGCTGGCGTTTGAATGGAGCGGTTTGGCCTTTGTATTCACAACCAGTATGGCCATCGGCAACAAGGAAAGGAACAAAGAACATCATTCAGGCAAAACTCTTGCGTGGACAGCATTGCAAATTTCTGTTGATGAATTAAAATAATTCATCAATGAGTAGCACAGTACAGTATAGCAAGACAAGTTTTAATTATTCTATTGCCAGTTATCTCTAAACAACAACAAAAGATCCATCTGCATATCAAGCAAAACAAATGAAGCCTTCTACAGTATATGGATACACTTGTTATTGTTCTCATAAGCCATCTGATCCGGAGCTCTTGGTGATCTTAGGTCCTGCCCACTGTTGGCTAGCACGAGACTTCGTCCATGGATCAAGAGGTGTTCGTTGGGGCGGCTGTGGGGTCGCAGGTTTGGCCTCTCGAAGTTCATTCTCCCTGTCGACGAACCTGCATATGTAACCCATAAATATTGCATCTCTACAAGCCTTTAGAAAATTGGAATACAGCAGGTTGTTGCTAGTAATTTCAAATTGAACTGTTTCTCATGGCATATAGCTTAACTTGGAACGATTTTGTTGTGGGACATTTACTGCAGGAGCAACAAAAAATTCTAACAGTCCTACAGAAAGAGGAGAGACAGACAAACTGCCACTTGGTATTGGATATATAATGTCGAGAAAGCCACATAATTTCTGAGAATATCCTGTCCTCCTGCACCTTTAGGTGCTCCCGCACATAAATTGCACATCTGTAAGCGCATGGAAAATTCTAACAAATTTCTAGATGGATAGATCATGAAATCATCTTTCCATGCAAAATTTGAGGTTGGGCAAAGAATAAAACTGTGCAAGGAGGGAAGAGAAATTAGCATGTGAATTGGAGAGGGTGCAGCTGTTCGTGTATGCAGTATAATCCACACCAATTCATATGTTGATTTCTCTTTTTTATTTCTCATTGCAAGATTTTTTTAAAAAAAATATGAAAATTTTGCATGGACTTAGATGAGTGCATGATGTATCCATCTATATTTTATTGGAAATTTCATGCACTTCTATATGTACATTTACATGAGAGAGCACAGGATATCCTCTCCTAGATGGAAAAACATTCGTTTACACAAGCAGTTCGAGGGCTTCCATTACTTTTGTGTAGTGTTAAAACTTGACCAGATTTCTAAAATATGTCAAGGAATTAGTAAGGTATAGTAACATATACTCCCTCTGTTCCAAATTACCATTCGCTTCATTTTTTCCAGATACATAGTTTTTGCTAGACGCATAGCAAAAGCTATGTATCTAGAAAAACCAAAATGAATAGTAATTTGTAATGGAGGGAGCAGTAGTAAAGGAAGTACAAAGCTCTAAAACCTAATTGGTTAACCAACTAGCAGCAAATGATCACTAAAGGAAGCGCGAAAAATAAACATTGAACTTTTGATGTGCACCATAGCATCATCACGTGGCAAAGCTATCCTAGTCATCATTTTTCTCATAGAAATATCAACAATGCCTTTAGCTCCAAGCAAATCAGGATAGGCGAAAGCAATTTTCTGCCAGAGATATATAGAGAGTATATTACTCGATGTACGCCATTTCTGCAGCATCACCAACACGTATCCTGGTCCGTAAGAGTCTTGTGTATCCACCAGCTCGATCTCTAGAGATAAAAAAAAAGAGAATCTAATTAGTTCCAATCCACTCTGCTTCGAAATATAAAACATTCTATCTCTACTTTTCTCATTTGTCTTATCATACAACATTTCGGATCAATCTTAAAAAGTTTTTGCTGCAGACTCTTTCACTGAATAAAGTTTTCAAGAACTAAGGGTCAGAAAAAAAAATCAAATACTGCTAGGATAGCCATGCCTTATTGCCTACTTTAGACATCAACATGTGGCATATTTGAAAGAGGTAACATATCAAATGTAAACATCCAGATTACAATAAATTGAGCAATTCCATGGGTAGGTAAATAGATTACTTGTAGCGATAGGCCAGTTCTGTGAATAGCTTATGAACAACATCATCACCCCGAACAAAGGCAGCAGCACGTCTTGCCGCATCCAGAGTACCCTACATATTTGTGTCAGTATATGGCATAAGTTTCTGCATTGCTAGCTTCAAGACAGTCAATAGAATCAGCATGAAACCCAGGAAAGATGAGAAGTTTGGGTTGCAGATAAGCTTCAAGATAAAGGCATAACAAAAATTGTTTCTTTTATAAAATAATAACATATCAGGGACAGGGACTTGCGTGGTGTCAACACGAAAAAAGTAAGGCATGGCTAAGATTGTAGGGTTATTGGATTCTATATAAAACTAGCATTCACAAACAAAAGATACTGGAGTACCTTGTATGCCAGCAACAAAGATATTGGTCCGATAAGATCACTGTCATCGATCAGTTCTCTGACAGGAGAGTTCAACATTTGAATTTACTTAACAATAAATTACTTGTGAGCATCTCAAACAATAGACAGGAAATACAATTTCTAAATTGCCAATCAGAAGCTAAAGGTGTCCTCCTTCAATTTAGACAACAAGGCATACCGCATACCTATGTGTCTCATGAAGACATATCCCTGAATATGAGTTCTAAACTTGTAGTAACTGAGAAGTGGCTAAGTCCGGGAATAGCTACGCTAGGTTATTCCATGATTAATGTATGTGCGCACTTATCAAAATGATTGTTAGGTTGTTTAACACTCAATCATCCGCATAGATACCATGAAATGGCGTGGTATTTGAGAAAACAGGAGGATGTATTATGGAATTCAGTTAGCATCAGGGGAATGGAATGTTGCCCCGTTTACCTCCTTCCCGAGCTGCACCATCTGATCCGCCTTCCTCCGCACCTCCTTCGCCTGAAACCAACCAACCAACCACGGCAAGCAAAGAGCGTTCAACTCAACAATCACATCATCTCCCGGAACACAACTCCCACCCGCCCACCACAAGCGCCGGACGGCTCGAAGAAACCCAAAATGCATGCGAAAGGATGTAAGTACCTTGGCGACGGTGGTCTCGATGCGCTCGTGCTTCACCAGCTGCGACACCATCGTCCTGCCGACGAGACAGACAAACCCAGAGAGAGAAAAAAATCAGCGGCAAGCCAAGGCGGCGTGGGACTTTAGATAGGGACGGGAGGAAGGAAGGAAGACCTGAGCATGGAGACGCGGTGGGAGGCGGGGCGCCCGAGCTTGCGGAAGTTGCCCATGGCGACGGCGCGGTGGAGCGGCCGGCGGCGGCGGCGGCGAGGAGGGTTTGCGAGGGGTGTGCGACCGTGCGTGCGAGCGGGCTCAGTTCGGACCTGCTATCTACGGGCTTTCCCTTTCCGCTCCGGCCTCGAGCAAAAGAAAGCCCAGATGGTGTTGGGTACGCCCAGGCCCAGGTGGCCCGTTTTGCCGACGCTAACAAGAGCCCGGCCCGGCCCGGCCCGGCAGCGCGCAACGTTCTCCGCGTGTAGACCGAGCTCACCAACGCCCACCAAACTCTTCTGACGTCAGCTACCTACCTCCCTGCTTCTTCTCCCTCCTTCCCCAAACTACTCAAGAGGGGGGAACGCGGATCAAATCCCTTGCTAGCAATAAAAAAGGTGGGGGAACGAAGAAATCTCTCCGTGCTTTGTATGCAAGTCGCCTCCTTCCGCATCCCGTCCCTCGTGAAATCCGGCGCTCTCAGGTTCGATTTTCCTTTTCATTATTTTCCTCTGTGTTAATCGTCGTTGTCGGTGGGTGATGCTGGTTAATCAAGCGCCTTTGCTTCAAAAGATGGAGATTGTAGTTGCTTTAGGTGACAAGCATTAGCTGCCGCATAAGGAAATTATGCTATTTTCTGCCGCGTGATTTTGTAAGGATTTAAGGGGAAAAAAGATGGAGCTACTGCGATTTTAATCATTTCTCTTACTGGAGACCCAAGATTGATGCTGGGTGTTTGGTTACAGAACCTGGCAGTGAAGAACAACTTGATCCTAATTTGAATTCAATAAACTTTCTTGGTTCGAGAAATGGTATTTTGTTGTCTATTATTATTATTTTTCTTTCTAGACAAATGGTAAAAATAAACTGAGGATATGGTCATCCCAGCAAAAGCATGGGATTGAATTGTCCTATTATATAACAATTAACAATGTATCATGCATTGTATCATGCATGAGGTTGTTCCTCCAACCAAAAGGAATTCATAAAGATATGCGTCATGGGAATTCTCAATCTTTCAACTAGTAGTTTTTAGCACAAAGGAATGGTTAGCAAGCATCTGGCTGCAGATTACCCAATTGCTGATCAAATCTTTCTTAGAGGGAAGCTAAACCAATTTGATTGTCGACTGCTCTTGAAACTGTAGGTGCACAAGGTTCATGGCTTCAGACACCGGGAAGAAGCACATTCAGATTGATGTGAGCTCGGATACGGTGTGCCCTTGGTGTTTTGTTGGTAAAAAGAACCTCGAGAAAGCCATGGAGCAAAGCAAGGACATGTTTGATTTTGAGGTTTCACTCTTTTTCAAATCACCGTCATGATATCGGTTCAGAATTCTTGTTTATGCGGTGTTAATTTTGTGTGCACGCGTTTGCATGATAGGTTCGCTGGCATCCATTCTTTCTGAACCCTGATGCACCTAAGGAAGGCATCAGGAAATCTGATTTCTACAAGATGAAATTTGGCCCTGTTCAATTTGAGCGTGCAACTTCCCGTATGACAGAGGTTCCTTTTTTGACCTTGCCATGGTAGACTTTGTATGTTCCGCAGAAAATGCATTTAGCTGTTTGACATGCTCATGTTTCAGATATTTCGAGGACTTGGATTTGAATATGACATGTCGGGCTTGACGTAAGTGCATGGTTTTAAAGCTATTGCTTCTTGCGTTCATGTCATGCAACATCATAACACTTGCTGATGTAAAGATTTTAATCCAGTGGGAATACGATGGATAGCCATAGGCTCATAACACTTGCTGGGCATCAAGGCTATGACAAGCAAAATGCTCTTGTTGAAGAATTATTCCAGAGTTACTTTTGCCAAGGGAAGTATATCGGCGACAAGTGAGTATGCATAAAACTTGTTTATTATGGTATTTATTGCAATATTTAGTTATGCATTCATTTTGGTTGTTAACTTAACCCTGTATATTCTGTAAATTTATATTTCTCCTACATCATCTTTTATCTGGCTGTGTTATTAATGAGGTCATATGAGAAAAAATATATTTCGTGTCCTTGGTCATTCCTTAGAAATCTTGAAGTTGCATCAATTTGCGTAAATAAGGTTTCAGAATTGCATATGATGCATATTCCCTGCTGGTAATGTCACAAAATTGGGAGTGATTCGTAATATAATATCAAAACGCAGCCTAATTGCGGTTGACTTATTCATTGCACTATCTAATCTAAGCATATGTTTTCATTATTCAATAGTGAGTTGAAACACTTCAGTGCAAGTTTTATTGAAAATACACTGATAATAAGACAAAATTGCAGTAGGTCATTTGCTAGATCTATCTTACTTGTATGGTTGATATTCGTTTGTATTGAGTCTGTGAGACAAGATCATATAATCTCTGGCCCACTTATTGAATGATTATATGACATGCATAAGTTACAAAGGATATAACTACGAAATCATGGTGGAGCACCACTAGTTATCAATAGTTTCAGAGCTTTGAGGCTCGTTTTCCGGTTCCGTCAAACCCAATTTTATCATGCAAACTGAAAATATTTTGCAAATTGCATCCTTTCTATGTTTGAATAGTTTTCTCTATTAATGTTGAACCATCTAATTAAGTTATTTTATGTATTGCAGGCAGGTTTTACTGGATGCTGCAAGAAAGGTGGGCATAGAAGGGGCAGAAGAACTTCTTGAAGACCCTAACAAAGGAGTTGGTGAGGTACGTTTTTCCAGTTAACTATGTCCTTGGTACCATATCCCTGTGATGACAGGACTCACATACCCTTTTCTTTATGCCAAAAGGTTCAGGAAGAACTCAAAAAGTACTCATCTGGCATTTCCGGGGTCCCTCACTTTGTGGTACGAGGACTAAATGATGATATATATCTTTTACCCGGACAATGTATAAATAACTTACCCATCTGTTATTCACTGCGCTACTTTTCAGATCAATGAAAAATATCAACTCAGTGGTGGCCAGCCTCCACATATATTCATGAAGGCGTTTGAGATGGCTGCAAAAGATGGAGCTTAATGGTGGTTCAAAGGAACTCCTAGTATCATAGTGTATGTTTGAAGCTATAAAAAATTGGAGTCCAGAATTTTAAAATAAAGTTGCAGCACAATTAATTTATAGCTGACCTGTGAAATAATATGTGGAATCGAATGTATTTCCATAATTCTAAAGTGGTGATAATTACAGTGATGAACACATTCAAATAAAATCCTGAGCTGATGTGATATGGAAGAGAATGTTGCAAAAGCTGAGTCTACTGTGTATTTATATTTAATGGGAATGTGATATGCGGAACATATATATCCGACAAAAGCAAAATTTAGTTCTGATAACACATTTGAAGAGTGAAAAAGCCCTAGCATACACAGCTGTATCTAATTTGATCTTTTGTCATTTAAACTAAATATCCCACCATCTTTCTGGCCCGATTTATCAATTTACCTAGGATGGAAATTTCTTCAATGGCAATATAAAGAATTTTGACTTAGACATTTTGTCAAAAATAATCAGACAACCCTGCAAATCATTGGCCAAGAGGTGATCTGCCATTTCCAGAATCAGCCACAAAATGAAGTTTCCAGAATCTACTATTTCAGCATGAAAGCCTAATCTGATCAGCCACAAACTGATGTTTCCAGAATCTACTATTTCAGCATGAAAGCCTAATATTATGATCACCCTCGTGGACATGAACATCAAATACCATATGTAAATTTCCACGAACCATCAAGTTAATCAAAAAGAAAAGTGGGGGGGGGATTCTCTACTCTATAAGGAAAAATCAAATCTTTGCGCCGTTGGATGTTTCAGCAATTTTTCTAGTGATTGTATTCCATTAATGCTATGTACACAACATATTGGATTTAGCCTGGATCTTCCACTTGCCATAGGTGAAGACTTTCCTCAGCAGGGTCATTTATCCTCGTTGAACAACATAACCTGCAGTGTGATGTTTTGTTGTTAGAGAAACAATTGTTTTCTGCCTTATCAAAATAACCATGCTGATCAAGTACAAGTAATGCTTCGCTTCTCAATGTGAAATGACTTCTGGTAGAAGCTGGGTACCTTTGCGCAGACAGGGCAAGCTTGACTTCTTTCCATCCACTCGTAAATGCAACCAAGATGAAAAATATGGTTGCATTGCAATGCAATCTTTGGATTCTCAAAATCATATTCTGTAGATAAAGAAGTATTAATCTTCAGAACACAAGAGATACTTAAGACATAAATCCAGGGCATTGTGCATAAATTATAATGACAAGTGTTATGACAGTTAGAACATCTTCGCAACATAGTTACCCCACTTTCCCAGCTATAAATTAGCTAAACTAAAAATTTATCAATCTATAATAACGGAGCACTTAGACATTTTCATATTTAAAATGATTCAAATGAATAAGCATATATTTCCTGGTGCAACTAAAATTACAATACAGGGTTTAACTGATTTCCTTTTATTCATGTATATGCTAGGCACTCAAACCTGTATAAATTGTAGAGCCAGTATCTGCTGAATGAAAAGATAATTTCTGAATAAGAGAGAGCTGTGTCAATTGTTTTCACCAACCTTCTAGGCATATCGGACAGTCATCATCATTGTCAGAAGAATCAGAGACTTGTACTGCATCAGTTCTCGAACCTCCTGAGTGATGTTTTACTGATGACCCATCAACCTTCTGAGATGTGCAAGTTGATGCAATATCAGTATTCTTTGTTTCTGTAGGCTGTCCAGGTTTCTGGAAATGTGTTGATGCTTTGTCATGTCCTGACACAATTGGGTGTTGCACCCTAGGAGAGCTGAATTGAGGATCATCATAAGGCAAAGGCCTTGGAGGGGGTCGGAATGTATCCATTGAATCCACTTGTCCTGCAGAGGCGCAAGCTGCAAGAGGAATTCTTCCACGAACAGGAGCGACCCGTGTATCACCTCTGTGACGAGCAGCAGTGCCCTGAGAAGGAAGTGATTAGAAGAGACTGAGAGTGCATAACAGCTGGCTGAAAGACGAGATTCTGAGAAAATGTATGTGAATAGAGCAAGCAAATATTACGGATTGATGTAAATAAATTTTTAGTCCACTATACTAAGACTATAGGACCCCAGAACATGCAGGCATGTGATCTTAAACTTGTAAAATAGATCTCAAAATACGATTGCCAAAGTCCCTGACAACAAATTGGATGAGCTCCAAGCAATGCATTTTATTAGAAATTGAAAACCAATAAATAATCATTCTACTGTTACAAACCACCTCAATGTGGCAAAATTATGCTGCTCCATCCAATACTGCAAGCTGAAACTCCATGGAGCCCATTGCAAGTTGCAACAAGGTGATATCAGAAACAGTCGAATGCATGCAAGATCAAATTGAACGTAGGCGAGCACAACCTGACAGGCATGGATCCCCAAATCCTAATTCTTTTGCAGGATCCATGAGTATCATCGGAAGAACAAACTCACACATGCCGGCACTAAACGGATTCCGAACTAAACTAGATGGACCACAAATTCATTGAGGCACACAATAACTGAAACAGTTGCAGTGACAGATTGGTGACGGGATAGGAAGCACGTAGCAGTATAGCAGGGGTAGAAGCATACCGAGTCGACGCCGTGGTAAGCAAAAGGCCATGGCAGGCAGAAACAGCAGATGGGCGGCGCCGCCGAGCCGTCCTCCGGGTAGCGCAGGCAGCACAGTAGGGACCCCATCCCTCGCCTTCCTCCCTTCCAAGTTTGAACCAGGCAGACGATTCTACTACCGCCGGGCGGCGCCGCCTCCCCAATTCTTGGACTCTCCCCTGTTCTTCGCCGCCCGTACAGGGACAAAAAAAAGATCGGATAAAAAGGCGGAGTGGAACTCGATTCGCTGCCACAAATCAGCGCAGATTTCCCTTCCCCTTCGTCGCGCGTATCTGGGAAACAATTGCCAGTTAAAAAGGATCAGTCGCCGAGGCCCCGGCGGCGAGTGCGGCGCGCAAGTGACTTGATCCTACTGCTACTGCTGCAACTACTCAACAAATAAACAAAAAAAACACTGAATTTTGACGACTCGATTCTTACCGCGAGTTCTTGGCGGTGGATTGGAAGACAGACCATGGAGCGATCGAGTTAAACCCCCAACCCCCGGGCAGATTGGCACTGCAACAGTCCGCGATAATCGGGGGTGGAGACGGATTTGTTTGCTGGAGGTGGAGTCGGATCGGGGGAGCGGTTTGGATTGGGGTCAGGAGATCGGAGCCGGCACGCAAGGCATTGCGAGCTGCGATTTGCTGTTGCACCGAACAACGAGCGCAACGCAGGGACCGAAAGGAAGTGAGAGACAGAGAGAAAAGAAAAGAAAAAAAAATAAAAGAAGGAGAAGAATCTTGGTGACGGCGCTAATTACAAGACTAGCCCTCGCTTTTGCTAAACAACAGAGCCTACTGTTTGTAGCACTTTTGAGTTTTGAAGGTGCTCATTGCAATTTTTAATGATGGCACCAAAGTCCAAATCTTCCCTGATTACCTGCTGGGAAAAGGGGGGATTAGATGTTCTTCATGATGGTGGACAATAGACATAAAAATGCTGTGCTTAAAGATATTGTGGAAATTCTTTTAATAAGTGATAATATGAATGTAACTTGTTAAAATTATGGATATTTCAATTTTCCGGTAGCCTATTTGCAAAAGCAAATAAAGAAGTTGTATCATTTATAGGAGTGTCATAATATCGATTTGCATCGAGATTCATATAGTTTTTGTTGTGTAATGGACCTCGTGTTATGAAGTTTTATTTGAAAATAATTTCATGATAACTCCACAAAAATAGTTCCCATAAGGATCTTAAAGCATAGTCCCAAAAATATTTGCACAGATATCTTGGGTACCAAACTGTAAATACTGAAGCCAAAAAAAGGAATTACTAGCATGATAAGTAAATGAGGCTTGTGAAAAAAAGGAATTTGGAGTGTCAAGGGGTGCTTTATAAAAAAAAAGTACTAACCTAGTAGAAATTTAAAAAGAGGCCAGAGCATAGCATCAATATAAAGTTGCTTGGGATGGACACATTCATTGATGCAGAACTGACCGCGTTCAATCCTCTTGATTAGTGGGCCCTATTTGTATTACTGATCTAAGTCATTTTAGTGACTTCCTATTTAACCTATAGTATGCACCAACGACGATTAGATAAACAGGACACCGACACCTAAACCATCTGAAATCTTAAGCCACTTCTTTTGGCTTGTTCAGTGCCAAATCTGGAGTAGGTGTGAAGCCAGAGTCGGCTCCGAAGCTCAAGCTCTGCCAACCAGCTAATCGCTGACAAGTGGGGTTAACTGACATATCTAATATATTAAAATTACGGAAATGCCAAGTCAGTAAACCTATCAGCCTCATTAGCTGGGATAGGCTAGTCACTGGCAAGTAAACCAGCTGAAACAGTCATTCAGCTTAAATTATTCCTGATCGGCGAAACTTTGTCACTGAGTGGCAAAATGTTTCCTGAAAGAGAAATGGGAATAGTATTCATTCATGCATTTGTTTTCAGACATACTAATAGAAAAATGGTTTGCTTAACCGGGCAGCTTTGCTGTTGCTTAAACGGGGCCTTTTTTAGTTGAGAATGGCGGCCAAACTGCAACTTGCACATTAATCTTGTATCCCCAAAAGGCCCCTCTCGAGTGATGGAGGGGGTCACATAATCTAATCCTACATATTGATCACGTTCATTCTCCAATCAGAGCAGTGAGAGCTCCCGAGCCGCAACTGTGTTAGTGTCTATTATGCCAGTGAAGAATGTCATTCTCATGTCAGCCATCTAAATTTTTTTTTCTCAGATTGTATTTATATATGCCACTCGAGTCAGAGAGAGCTATTTAACGAACTTGTGTAGATAAGGAACGCTATTACTTGCGTGCTAATCACTCCGTTGCAGTTGCAGTTGCGTTGCGTGCAGCTAAACCTTCCGGTCTTTGACTTCTCTTTTTTTTTCGTGTATATTTTTGGACATCGGGAACAATGTGTAGTATCCTGCCATACTGGTTTAGAAAAATAGCTTCATAATTATATGTATATGTTTTACATGTACAGAAGTTTAGCTGCTGTTAGAGTTTTAGCACTTTGTGCCTTTGTGTGGCTTGTCCGAAGCGGTCAGAGAAAGCAAAATCTTAGTATAAATGGTACCTTTTTTTCAGATAGAGAAATAGTAGGTCACTTTGACAATAACTTTTTGTATGAACATGATAGTGAAAATTTGCAAAACAACTATATTATGAATATATCTTCTTACAACAAACGTAATGATACTCGATCAACCTGATTGGCTGTGATTTTCTTGCGGCTGCACTGGCGCACTGCAGCAATCTCTATCGAACCTGCTGCATCAGCGCACCGTGTCATTCACTGAACCTGCACTATACTAATGACATTATTATCTGTGTCGCTGAAATTCTAATACAAAAAAAACAGTGTCAATGAAGGGCCGTGCAAGCAGATACATGCGGTTCACTAAATCAAAAGTATTAACCGAACGGGGAGAGATTGTCTTCCAAATGACAGCAACGTCGTCTCTGTCATGTACTAGCTCGCTCTCTAGCAATCGACAAATCAGAGAGCTTGGGCAAAGCATGCGGTTCAACGCACTTACTTGTTGCTGGCACATCGCCGGATGCACCAAAGCTAAGCGACCTAACCTGCGGCTCAGCTCAGCTTGATCATGATGTGCTGGAAGTCCCTATCATGCGACCTGAACGGCTTTTCTGAGTGCTCTTGCTTGTTGGGTCAGCAAAATGGTAATGCTGGTTTCTATGATGGATGCAGACAGCCAAGCCATTCAAAATGGCAATGTCGCTACTGTAACTACATAATTGCATCCAGAAGTACGCCTCCACGAGCTCATCTTCAAAAATAGGATATGTGTACGAATCAATATATAGATATATACAGCTGCTGCAGAGCTGCTCAACTGCTCATCTGCATCTTGTTACATATCCCTAGTAGAACATAAAAATCATTCTTTTTCTTGAATTGAACAATCTCATTCACTAGTCTTCTACAGCCATTTTGGCTTGGATTCACTCGATCTCTTAGTTGTATGTGATCGATCTGATGGCCATGTGCACCTCTAGCTCGTTGCGAGCAGTTTAACTCGAGATTATGACAGCTAAAACCTCCAGAAGCAGCATCCTTTGCAAGAGAAAGAAGCACCTATGTGGTTGGCTATAATTATTTGGTCAATGGAGGACAAAGAAAGATGGCATGCGGGATTTGCTGGAATTTTTGAGGTTTTGGCCCATGAGGCCCATGAACAAATTTCAGAATTCCTAATAAATCTCAAAGTACCATGTGTGTAGGAGGAAGCAGTGCAAACTTTTAGTCCCATATTACTAGTTGAAAGGGAGGATGACCAGCATATATATGGAGGTTGTCTCCACTCCTTCTATGTGTATAGATAGAGAAGGAGAGTTTTACATGCGCGCTTGCTTGCTAGGCCGAGCCAAGCGAAGGCCCGCGGGCATCTTCCGTCCCTGTTCGGAATTTAATCAAAAAATTATCTATTTTACCCAACATGATTCTTATCTTAATGCTTTTATAGGCCTCTACTGTTATTTTATTTTTATTACTCTGCAGCATATTATTAGTTAGCCACGAAAGCCAAAGGCCAAAGGCATGACAATACATCATGCGAGATGAAAATGTTTTTGTCACCTGTGAACAATCATTTGGGCGATACTAGGTTGGCATGCCTGTGCATGAGCGAGATCCAGGGCATGCTACAAGAAAGACCAAAACTGATGACATCATTCACATATTTATGTATTCAAAACTGAAAAAAAAAATCATAAAACATAAGCAATCCAAATTAATATCTGATTTTACCATAATGTTTTTTTACGATAAGATCTTTAAAACAAACAAAAACCCACTTAACTATATTCAGACAGATTTTTTTACAAATATTTTCATTAAGTCAAAATGATTTTTAATGAGACATGTGTATCTGGAAACAAATTCTACAAACTCGTGGAACAAAAACATTTGTACTTATTGAACAAAATATATGAATTCACATAACAAAGTTGTATACCTTGAAAAAATATATGAACTCGGAGCACTAGAAAAAAAAAATATTTTCTACACGTTGAAAAATTCATACCATTTAATTATTTTTACTAGTGCAACATCACAAACAAATTATTATATACTCAAACAAATGATCGTATAGCAAATAAATAATTTAAGCTTTGTGAACAAATTCAGTTTGCATAACAAAAAGAGGGATCCACACTAGAATAAATCATTGTACATGGGGAGCAATCATGGCCACATCACTAATTAATTGCTGTTATAGAGAAACAATTTAGTCTATAAAACCAATATATAGTTTAGCAAGTCTTACAAAATGGACAAAATGCTACACATGCAAACAAATCACTCTTTCAGAGGAACAAAACATGTATACATTGCAAACAAACTAGTATGCATAGGAAAATAGAAAAATAATCAAATGACAAATAAAGAGAAAGAAAAATAAGATAGGAAATACAAAATAGATAAAAAATTAATACAAAAAGGAAATAAAATAGAAAATAATAATACATTAAAAATGAAAAAATAAGAAAAAAATAAAAAGGACATGGACATAGGATTATCCTCATAAAAAAGAAAACTAAAAGAAAGAGAAAGAAAATAAAATAAAAAATAAGAAGAATTTAAAATATCAGGAAAATATTATTACAAAAAAGTAAAAATAATAAAATAAAATAAATAAGAGAATAAAACAAAAAAGGAAAAGCAAGTGGGAGGCAGCAAATAATTTGTTAAGACATGTAAAATCCAAGCACAACACTCAAACGTCTTGCTATTGTGGAACTGCCCAAATCTCAAAATTGTGGACACACCGTTTCAGACAGACTATAAATTTACAGTAAAAATAACAATATATCAATATCATGACTTTTGTTGGTTTCAAATAAGATATTGTTGATCGACGTTAAATCATTAGGGAAGAAGCCACTGCAAATAGAGGTGGTATAGCAAGGAAGCCGAATATGTCCCTGCTAAAAGCGTGGCTGATATAAGGCGCAAGTGGGAGGCTGCAAATACTTCTCTTATGCGGTCTCAGAAAAAAATAATTCTTTTGTGCTCTTTTTTTGTAAGCAAATAAAACTATTAAGCAGTGGTCATGCCCATGATTGGGGACATGATGGTGGGAGTACAGGACCATCTAGCAATTGTACACGTTTCACAAAGTTAAAAGGCCAAGGGCACTAGAGAAAACAAAGGCCAGCATGCATCCGGAGATATCAAAAATGATAAATCATGTCAGCTCCTCCGTGATTACAGGGCGGCGAAGGCTTTGAACCGTCAGCAGCATCTTTCTCCTTGCACGAAGTCATATACTGTTTGTGCCACGTCACAAGACAAAGTGGTTGGTTTCTTTCTTTTCTGAGAGGAAACTGTATGTGTGCGGCCGATTCTACCACCAGTTGGTTCGCATTTTTCTTCCCTTCAATTTAATTTCGAGAGTACAATACTATTGCAAGTACACAATTGTAACCAATGTATCAAAGGATTATGTATATGTACCACTCGGATGATTGTTCTAAGTGGTAGTGTCATGCATGTACCAAATTAAAGTATGCATTTCTCCTGTCGCTTGGGTGATTCTAAAATTCACTACTAGCTAGTATGGGAGAGAAAGTATTAGAGCACAGATAAAAAAGATAGACAGAAGGTGCTCAATGCATCGATGGAATCATCGTCTACATTGAATGGAATATTTGGAAGAAGTGAAATATAAAAAGTTTTTTTCAAGGCAAGTTACTCCAGCAATAAGAGTAGAATGAAGTAGGCTTTTGCATAAAAAAAAACACTCACTCCGTTCTAAATTGCTGGCACAATACTAAAATAAATACACACTCGAAGACATATTTCAATATGGATTTAATAAAACTAATTAAAAGATCGCATGGGCATCGATCATTATCCGGTCGTGCGACACAGAAGTCGTATCCCGTGTGCCCGTACGTGCTACATGTAGTACCCGCCAGTAGTGTGGTCGTTGGACTTTGACATTCGCGTCCGTTTAATGTGGGCTAGCTGTTGACACATAACAGAATTGGAGTATAACCTACGATCGTACGAGCAAAGAACGAATCAATCAGCTGCAGGCATCGTGCCAATGTATGCACGAGCACGGCGTATATTACGTAGATGCTAGACCAGTGGTACACGTACGCTTGTACAGCTGGTACGATAGAATAGAATAGGACATCGAACCACGACCTGATCACTGAGTACGTATAATATAATTAGAGCTGGCAGCTGTTTGACGCCAAAAATAATCTTGCACCATCCAAGTGCTCTATATAACCAGCTGTGAGATCATATACTATGCACTAATGCACACACATATAGTATGTAATAAATCATATTCAGGAGGGAAGAAATCGTAGAAATCCTATCGCCGATCAACGCGCCAATCATGCATGGGATGGATACTTGGGATATGATTATTCTCTTTGATTGGCATACGTGCACACACGCACGCACGCGTTTGCAAGTGCAGTGCAGGGAAGGAATGAAATTATCCATCAGATTCTTCAGATCAGACCGAATTGCTCCTTGCCTAACCACTGCATTCTCCTCCCGATCCTCCTCTCCTTCAATTCATGCCCTGCACGTCTACCGACTGCTGCACGCGTACGACCGAACTGAACTGAACTATTGCTGGCAGCGGTAGGCGCGAGCCACTAGTAAATCCTTCCAGTACCTGCACGTTCGATCCTTTATATATATATACATATATACAAATCTCTGCTACGCACTGCAGTGTAGTGTAGGGCCTCGCTCCACATTCCTGTTTGCAATTTGCAAGACGATAGTGTCCTTGGGCGGCACCGGGGCGATGGCCAGGAGGCTGCCGGCGTTGTGCGGCGGCGGCGGCCGGGCGGCGACGACACGGGTGAGGAGGAAGCGGGTGCAGCGGGCGGCCTACTCCTCGCCCTCCAAGCTCGCCGTGGCGGCGCTGGCCGCCGGCGGCGGCAAGGCCAGTATTAAGGGTAGTCCAGGAGGAGGAGGGTGTTATGTTAATGGCAACGGCGCGTTGGTGGTGGAAGTGGGCGGCGCCGGCGGCGCAGGGGCGGCCAAGAAGAAGAAGGACGGCGGCGGGCGGCGGGTGATGGTGCTGGCCGACGGGCGCGCCGAGGCGGCCGGCGCGCTGCAGTGGGCGCTGTCGCAGGCCGTCCGGAGCAACGACACCGTCGTCCTCCTCACCGTCGTCAAGCCGGTCGCGCAAGACGGTAGGTCTCTAATTAACACTCTCACATGTGCCAGCTGCTTCTTATTTTCTTGAGCGATACAATTTTTTTTTTGAAGAATGAGCGATACAATTTGTTGATCATCCTTCTAATGTTTTCGCAGGTGTTAGTGATTCTTGCGTCAAGATGCTGGGGACGAAGAACCAGCAGCACCTTGACGCGTTGAAGACACTGTGTGAATCAACAAGACCAGAGGTACGCCGCCTGCCGCATGAACATTGTTTCCAGACCTCTGGCCTTCATGAATTTTGATTGTGATGAAATTTCATAAGAAAAGAAACAATGTATAGTTTCCATATAAACCTTGTGAAATAAATTCCATCTTCCAAAAGAAAATGATTACTTTCCATCCACCACGATGGAAAGCAATCAGCCACTTAGCGGATTTCATGGAGCCGCCAAAAAGAAAATTACGAATTTTGTTGGGGCCGGCATCAATCGGCGCACTTGTTAACGTCAGCCGTGCAATAATTCATTACGTACTACGTACAATGCAGGTGAAGGTGGAGACTTGCGCGGTGGAGGCGGAGGAGCGCGCGCCGGCGGTGGTGGAGGCGGCGAGGCGGCACGGCGCGTCGCTGCTCGTGCTGGGCCAGCGCCGGCGCATCGCGGTGGCGCGGTGGCTGCAGGCGCTGTGGCGGCGGCGGAGGAGCGGCGCCGGCGGGATGGTGGAGTACTGCATCGAGAACGCGCCGTGCGCGGCGCTGGCCGTGCGGCGGCGGAGCTCCGGCGGATACCTCGTCTCCAGCAAGCGCCACAAGGACTTCTGGCTCCTCGCCTAGTCGCCTAGTCCAACTGATTATCTATCTCAGATTCTCACCCAGCTCCTTTTTTTCTTTTTTCGAAATGCAAAACTAGTTCTGGGCTGGTGATGCTGTAAAAGCTATCCGACGGCAAACAATCAAACTTCGAGTTGATTCAGGGAAAAAAACTGCTCGGTGTAGTGTGTAAAGCACTACATTTTCTGTCCAAAGGAGACTTTCTCAATCAAACATTGAAGCTGAATACCCAATAGCCACACGGCCCTTTTCAGAAATTATTTTTGTGCAGTTCAAAAATTGTACAACGAAAAAAATTCACATAATCTCTCTCGCTCGCTCGCGCGCCCATAGGCCTGCCAATACCCTCACCTCCTCTCTTTTGGCCCATCAGTCCTTTTCCTTTCTCTCTTTCCCTTTTGAAAATAAGTTCATATTACCTCCCTAAACTATTGTGTTTGTCTGTTTGCCTCCCTAATAGTCAAACTAGACATGGCACCTCCCTCGTCTCACAATTTCGATCTTTTTCCCTCTCTAAGTGGTATTAAAGACGGTTCTAAAGTGATTAAAAATTCTAATATCTAACTTACTCTTGAAAAATCTGTAAAAAATTGTTTTAGCTCAAAAAAACATGGAATCAGTTTCATCTTTTCTATCTTCTAGTGCTTAATTACTAGTTATGTAAATTATTTATGATTATGATTTGATTTTATTGGCTAAAAGATGCTCGATCTCTAGCTAGTGTATGGAGCATATTTTGGACAATTTTTTTATCATATGCTGTATCACCGATCCTCTCTAGCTGATGGACAAAAAACGGTTTGGTACTCTGTTGTATACTGACTCTCTTTTTTTATGGGAGGGGGGGGGGGGTAGTGTGGGCACTAATCGCCCTGTTCGTTTGGATTGTTTCCAGCGAGCTAACAGTGTTTTTCTCTCAGCGAAAACCAGCGCTAGTCACCAGCCACCAACTAGCCAGCAGTGTTTTTCTCTCAGCAAAAACCAGCGCCAGCCACCAGCCATCAGCCAAACGAACAGGGCGAATGGAACGACAGTGATAGCTGAATCATTCCTAAGATTGGCATAACGAGAAGAAACCCCGTAATAGAAGACAGGAATAAGGGATTGCAGAGGTTCCACGATTTCGGAAGCTTGCAATTCAGTTGGGCATCTCTCTCCTGCTGTCACCTTGGATTATATAGTGGCGTTGCAATTCACTTATTTTTTGTGTTTCAATTCACTTGTTTTTTTTACACGGGTAGCCATTGGGCGGTTGCTTGTAAGAAAGCTGGAGAATTCAGGTGTCTTATAGTTTGCTTCTATCTTTTTTTTTTGCCTGTGCTTATAAATGCGCTGTTGCTGCCTCCCTCTCTCACACAGCCATGCCACAATGAACTAGTACGTCAAATTATCTCAGGTTGAACAACCTCTACATCATCATCTCTCCAAGCTCAGTTCAGTTTACCAAGGCCAGGTGTGTTGATCTCTCTGTCTCAAATAGAGATATATAAATAAATAACTGCTAGATGTGCATGACGAAATCTATTGGCGCCAAAACTTCATCGAGCAGTGATCTCCACTGACCGGGGGAGCCAAGATTTCTCATTTCTCCCATGGCGACGGCAACCGCGTCGAACACCAACACCGGCTGCGGCGGCGGCAGGCTGTCGAAGTCCGCCTCCGCCATCGTCGCCGTCACCGAGAGCGGCGAGCACCTGCTGACGATCGACGGCTACTCCCACACCACGGACGTCCCCACCGGCAGCGACATCAAGTCCCTGCCCTTCCTCGTCGGCGGCCACCGCTGGCGCATCTGCTACTACCCCAACAGCCTCAGCTCCGCCTGGTCCGACTACATCTCCCTCTTCCTCCAGCTCGCCGACGACGTCCCCGGCGGCGTCAGGGCCCGCCACACCTTCAGCCTGCTCGGCCGCGACGGGACGCCCATGCCCTACTTCGTCAACGCCGGGAAGACGATCCTCACCGACTGGGGCACGTCGGCATTCATCCGCCGGAGCGAGCTCGAGGGGTCCGACGAGCACCTCCGCGACGACCGCCTCACGATCCGGTGCGACGTCACGGTCGTGAAGGAGATCCAGACGAGGGACGCCGGCGTCGAAGCCGGCGATGCTAACCTGGCGGTGCCGGTGCCGCCGCCGGACCTGCACCGCCACCTCTGCGGCCTGCTCGCCACCGGGGAGGCCGCGGACGTGGCGTTCGAAGTCGACGGCAGGACGTTCATGGCGCACCGGTGCGTGCTCATGGCGCGCTCCCCGGTGCTCCGCGCCGAGCTCTCCCTCTCCGTCTCCGCCCCGCAGAGCGCGGCGGCGGATGCCGGCAGCGCCATCGCCGCCGTGCGGATCGACGACATGGAGGCGCAGGACTTCGAGGCGCTGCTCCACTACATGTACACCGACTCGTTGCCGGAGATGGAGGAAGACGCGGCGGCGGCGGCGGCGATGCTGCCGGACCTGATCGCGGCGGCGAACAGGTAAGAGATGGAGAGGCTAAGGCTGCTTTGCGAAGAGAAGCTGCGCGGGTTCGTGGATGTGAGAACCGTGTCTGTCATCCTCGCGTTCGCCGAGGAGCACCATTGCCATGGGCTCAAGGAGGCGTGCTCACAGTCACACGGAACGCGGAACTTGCCCGCGTTCCCCGTTCCGGGAACCTTCGTTCCGGAACGCGGAGCGGGAACGTCGAGGGAACGTCACAGGTACGTGTAAGGGTCGCAAATCGGAACGTCGTTCCAAATCAAATCGGATCAAAAGGAGAGAAGGGGAAGGCGTACCAGCTTCAGTGTCTGACTTAGGGCCCCTTCGACGGAGGATGCAGCGTTCAGCAGAGGGCGCGGCGCCTCATGGAGGCGGCGTTGCGCAGAGGCAGCAGCTCGAGCCTGGAGCGGCGGCGGCACTGCATAGAGGCAGCAACTCAAGCCTGGAGCGTCGGCGGTGGTGAACAGCACGGCGAGGCAAGGCTGAAGCGTGGTTGCGAGGAGCAACAGGTTGGAGGACAGAGAGGCCAGGCCAGCCTCCAAATTGCGGCGGCGGCGGCGCAGCAGCGCAGAGCCAAAGCAGCCTAGGGGAGGAACGAGTGGATGAGACTTCAGAGATTTGGACTTCCTGCTGTTAAGCTTGACGCGGGACAATGGAACCTATTAAATGGTGGTTCAGTGATGGTGCCTAGACCCCAACTTTGACAGCAGTTGCAGCAAGAATTCGGTAAACTTCGTTCCAATTCTCTAGGGATCGCGTTCCCGTTCACGTTCCAAACGTTTCGAAGAGGTATACCCCCTTACGAACCGGGAACTTACAATAGACGTTCCGCGTACCACGTTCCACGTTCCTCGTACCTACGTTCCGGGAACTTTTGTGACGGTGGGCGTGCTTGCAGTTTCTGAATGATCCGGAGAATCTAAGAGAGGTTGTGAAGATCAAGGGCCTCGAGCATCTGAGCAAGAACTGCCCCTCCGTTTTGGAGGACCTGATTGCCAAGCTTGCTTTTTAGCCCCGTAGGCGTGTTCCAGTGGTTGCAAAGCTGTCTAGCTTGTATGTTCTTCAGTGACAGACACTATGTAAATAGTCAAACAAAGTTAAAAAAAATGATTAAATAAATGGGTGATAAAATAATAAAACACTAATGTACATATTCAACTTTTAAGTCAAACTACTACCTCGTTATGTAGCTTGTCATCCCGAGCAAATTGTGCAGCTAGCTACCTCATTTTCAGCAATAGAAAAAAAATATTTCATGTGACCTTAGAGCAACTCCAGCAAGATCCTGTAAAGTGAGGCCTCCAAACCTCATTTGCGGGCCTAACTTTAAGAAATAGAGGCTCAAAACTTGATCCTAACTCCAGCAACAAACTCAATTTGGGTCTCTATAATTTTTCACGTGGACCCCACCGAATCCCATTATGTCCGCCCCTGCCTCCGTAGCAATGCGCATCCGCCGCCCGGCCGTCGTCTCTGCATCCGACGCGGGCGAGCACGAGGTGGGCGTCCTCGGCGTCGGGCGTGGCGCCGCCGCACGTGAACCGCGCGAGCACCGAGCGCACGCCCAGCGCCGCGTGGACGTCCTCCAGGTCCAGCTGCAGCCGCGACGCCGTGCGCCACGCCTACGCGGACACCATCCCCGCGAGCTCCCGTGTCTCGTCCGACATGGAGCTTCGAGAGCGCGAGCAGCCGAGCACGACGGTGTCGGGCAGCGCCGCGTCGCGGAGCGCGCCGAGGAAGGCGAAGAGGAGGCCGACGATGCGGACAGCCTCGCGAGCGGTGCCGCGGAGCACGTCGGCGTCGGCGGCGCGGAATCCGGTGACATCCCCGGCATGGATCTTGGCGCGACGGCGGACCGGGCGGCGGGCGGGCGGTGCGCGACGGTCACGGCGGATGCGCGGCGGCGGCGGTGGAGCGCAGCTCCCGAATGGGGGGATGTGATGGGGACCGTGGGACCCATTGTTGGAGGGGAATTGGAGGGCCTCTAGGAATAGAGGCTTGGAGGGGAGATTTGAAGGCCTATGCAAAATGCTGGAGTGAACACAGTTTTGTCCTCTTTCATTTTCCCATAATTTAAAGCAACTCATTTACCATAAATTGAAATTATTTCGTCTTCTGCGTCGAGGAATTCCAAAAAATTGTGTTGGTTGTATCGGTTGCTTCTGGAGAACAAGGTCTCATTCTGCCATTCATACCGCTTGGCTCTTGACACTTACATCTGCCTAACTGCTTACCAGACGTGCAAATTCGCCATTGATGGGTTGAGACCATTCCACTGGATTTCCTTGGTGAGGATGGCGTGCTTCTAATCCGCATTTGTGCCGATTTTCTCGGTGCAAAGCATGCAGGAGAAAGCTGCTTTGCTGTTCAGCAATGTCATGCTGCTGAAAGGCTCCACTTCTGACCTCGATGTGCATTATTAGTGCCGCTTTCATTGCGGATCAGTTGTCACCGATCAAAAGCAGAAGTATGTGCCATCAACCAATCATCACAGGGGCCAAAAGTAGCACTAGCATTGTCACTAGAGAGGTCCCTGATTGTGACAAACATTCTTAGCCAACTCTTGAGCTGCCTATTTCTAGATCTTCATTTCAGCTACATTTTTGGCCCTCCACTCAGCTTTCAGCGCGGGGATCATATATGGCTTCCAGAAGTTTTTTGAGTCACCTAACTTTCAATATTTAAGATTCGTGCTAGCATTATGAGCCGTCCGATCCCCTTCCTCCCTTCTTCTTCTTCCTCGGGTGGACGGCGCGCGCCGTGGCGGAGGGTCGGGAGGCGGGCGGGGGCGGACGGCGGCCGCGGGCAGTGGGTGAGGGTTCGGGGTTCCGCTGCCGAGCTTGGGAGGTGCTCCAATGGCCTCCGGTCATACAAAAGAAGGAAGTGGGGGCGGAGGAAAGGTCCAGTGGTGGTGGCTGTGGGACCGGCATCGGAGGCCGGACGACCGGGTGGGAACCCGGCGACGGCCACCGGGTTAGGAAGGGCGGGGCAGAGCGGCGGGGACAAATGGCGCGGTGGCGCGGCAGCCGCCGCCGACCGGGGTGGAGGACGAAGGCGGCGGGGGCGGGGCTATGCGGCGAGAGAAAGAAGACGACGTGGACCTAATGAGCCGGAAGCCAGCACCCTTCGGTACACCATGCCGCCACATAGGCCGCCGTGACTATTCATCGCCCGCGTGATGTATTCACGTTTGTCGCCTGAAGCGGATTCCGCTGCCCACACATGTTTATATGGGCCGACGAGGTGAATAAGCCCAGTAATCGCCCACGCGCACGAGCAGACTGGAAATTAGCTGGCCCAATAACGGCCTGTCAGAACCAGCCAGGCTCGCTTCACTACATCACGATTGGACCATGTATTGTGATGGTGGGTTTTTCGTGAGTTTTTTTTCTTTTTGCTTACAAGTGCGTCAGGACACCATACTTGTTTATACTTCTTTTGACAACTCCATACTTGTATATATTACGTGAGGGTCACAACAACACAAACCTTTCTATTTTTATTTATTCCTTTTCTTTTCTTTCTCTTCCTTTTTTTATTTTTTGTTTTCTCTTCTTCTTTTTTCTTTTTTCTTTTTTACTTCTAATTCACTTTTAGTAATTTATACGCAATGAGGACTCTTTCGTATGTGGAGTAATTTGTTCGCAATATGGACTCATCTATTCTCCATTTGTAGTAATTTGTTCGTAATATGAACTTACATATTCTTCATGTGCAGTAATTTGTTCGCAACGTAGACTGATTCGTTCTTCATGTGCAGTAATTTGTTCGCAACGTGGATTCTTATGTTCTCCATGTGCAACAATTTGTTCGCAACGTGGACTCATTTGTTTTCTATGTGCAGTAATTTATCGCAATGTGGACGTACATGTTCCCAATATGCAGTAGTTTGTTCGCAACGTGGATTCTTCTGTTCTTCATGTACAACAATTTGTTCGCAATATGGACTCATTTGTTCGCAATGTGGCTTACATGTTCTTTATATGCAGTAATTTGTTCGCAACGTGGATTCTTCTGTTCTCCATGTGCAACAATTTATTCGCACGTGAATTCATTTGTTCTCGTTTGATAAAAATATTCACAAAAATAAATCATCTAAATATAGTCAAGTGAGATCTTGTTTTAAAGATTTTATTGCAATAAGCATTATGATGCGATCGGAATTTAATTTGGGTGCTTGGTTTAAGAGGAATCACTTTTTTTCTAAACTTTATCGAAAGACCTGACACATGCACAATTTTTCTGGTGCTCCACTCTTTGGGCATCCGGAGTGTGGGAAATAAGAGGTCTTTAGCTGAGATAAGGTCGACCATATACATAACAGGGAAGGTCCTAGAGGAGGTCTTATGAGATAAAGACAAAGGGCACGTTTGGTTTGCTACCTATACTAGCCAAACCAATTTTTAGGCGTGCCCTTAGACATTTGGCGTTTATTTGGTTTGACGCCGCATGTTGGCACACCAATTCGCGCCAACGAAACTGCTGTTGTGGCCGTGGGCGAGATTGGGGCTGGCAAAACGCTCGCCCACGATTTGGCTGCCAACGCCAAAAAAAATTGCAACGTGGCAGCATTTTCATGGACACACGGAGTTCAAAAACATAGGATTGACAACATTCCAGCACTAATAACATTTTAGCGGCTTGATTAATTTAGAATCCGTTTGCATATTAATAATCCTTGCAATTAATTCTATAAAACGAGATATCACTTGACTATATTTTGACACATGATAAAATAATAATATATGGACCCCACATGTCATACTAACAAGTTGAGTGGATTTGGTAAATTTTGGCAAGGCTATAATCCAAACACAACTATACCAATTTTTTGGTGCAGCCAACGATTTGGTCATGACCAAAATTTGGTTGGGTAAAATGGGGCATGAACCAAACGTGCCCTCGATTTGTTTAGGCTGGGATGGGGACGAATTCAGCAGAGATGCGTGCAATGCGTGTCCCCAGGAGCAGAGAGAGAGGGAGAGGCCCATGCCGGGGCATTCCCTTAATATTCTCCCTTGTCCTCCGTCCCCATCATTGCAAGTAACCACCCTGGCTCTCCGCCGTCGGGCTTGCGGGCGCTCCTCCTCCTCGCCATCCAGCATTCCAGCCGCGCGCAAGCTCATCAGCCTCCTCGATCGTGTCGTGTCAGCCTCGGCTCGTCTAGTCATCTATATAAGCGCCGGCCTCTCTCCTCACTTAAAGCAAGCACCCGGTGTTAGCTTAGCTTTAGCTCCGCGCCCCGCACGGAGTGAGGTGAGAGAGAGAAGGCAGCAGCTGCTGCTGCGGCTGCGAGCAGTGGCAATTAACGCCAGACAGATACGGATGCCCGAGATGCGTACGCGTCAAAAGAGTTTAATATCTGAGCAAATAATCAGTCCAACATCGGCACAATAAAAAAAAGTTAAAAACGTGTCCGCTTCTTCAGACGATAGGTGTGACCGCGTCACACGCGATCCCCAGAAGCGCCCCATATAAGGGTACCTATGTGGCTTCCATTCACTTTTTAACCAATCTAGCTTAGGGCCCAATAAGACACATCTCCTCCATCTTCTTCCTCTAGCCTTCTTCTTCTTCCTCCTCGTCGCCTTCTTCTTTCTTCGCCCACCGCCGCCTCCGCCGCCGGGCGGCTCCCGC
>OAMR01000569.1:731945-762624 GCA_900205405.1 Echinochloa crus-galli
GAAGGGGATCCTATGGTCTATATTACCCGCACGAATCTCAAACATTGGAAGCCACCACCCTAAAAAGTTTCCGGAAGCCATATAGGAATCCCGCCATATAGGCGCCCCCCTTAAGCGGGCCATGACCGGGCCGGCAAGCCGTGCTGCACTGGCAGCGGCAGTCAACGCAACGTGCTTGGGTTGGGCCAACATGACCGGGGCTCATGTAGCTTATTCTGGCCCATGAATCAGAACGGGCCCAACATTCCATTCCATTACATTCCCTCTCAGGAAAAAAGAGAGTTCAGCGAGAAACCTCTAAACCCTAGCGGCCATCCCCTCCCGGCCTCCCCTCCCGGCCATGGCGAAGACGAAGCCCATGGCGGCGGCGGCGGCGGCGGGCGGCGGCGAGAAGAAGAAGAGCAAAGGGAAGAAGAAGGGGAAGAACGGCCCGGCCAAGGTGGCCATGAAGGCGCGCGGCGCGGCGGCGGAGGAGCGGAGCAACCCGTTCGAGTCCATCTGGTCCCGCCGCAAGTTCGACGTGCTCGGCAAGAAGCGCAAGGGCGAGGAGCGCCGCGTCTCTCGCTCCCGCTCCGAGGCCGTCCGCAAGGTAAGCAGCTACTCAGCTTAGCGGGGCGCTTCCGCCGGTTGATTTGGTGGCTGAATCAGCTTTCGCCTCTCCGCAGAGGGAGAACACGCTGCTCAAGGAGTTCCAGGAGAGCGCCAAGTCGTCCGTCTTCCACGACCGGCGCATTGGCGAGAGGGACGACACGCTGCCCGAGTTCGACAAGGCCATCCTCCGCCAGCAGCGCGAGCGATTGGTATGTTGCGCGCAGAGATGGTTCATTTAGATCATTAGAGCTACAATTCTAGCATTTATGGGCATTGGCATGCTTGGGCCGAAGAGACTTGATCATTTATATAAGTTGGATAAAACCTCATTAAAATTCTGAGTCTAGGGACCTGCTATGGTTTCTGAACCTTCCTATTTTCTGTTGACTTCTAGGCGAAGTTGAAACGAGAACGTAAATACAATCTACCTGATGATGATGAAGACGAAATTAATGTTCATAACATGCTCTTGGAAAAGGATGATTTTGACGAAGACGTGCCTTTTGATGATTTGAGTGATGATGAAGGTATGCTTGTGCTCCTCTTATTTCAAATTCTCATGTATTGCAGTTCAATCCACTTCAGTTTCTTCTGTCCTTTTATCCTATACTTTCTGCAGTATTTTTTTTATATCTGCATTATATGTGGTACTAGCATGAATTGTTTGTTTTGTATCTCATGAGATTGTGTATAAAACGTTAGTGTGTACTGGTTGCCAGACTGCAATAGGATGATCTTGCCTCACCATGTTCTCCACATTCATATGTTGGTTCGTTTTTGTTGATACTGTGCGGTGTGCGCAAAACCGAACTTCTTGATGTAGGTGTATAAATTTGGCATGAGTATTAATGATGGTTCAATAATCAAATCTCCTGAAGTTGCCTAGTTTGCTGTGCGACATGAATTTAATTGTGATATTTTGAGTTTGTAACCTTAAGGATCACTTGGCAGAATGTTTCAAATGTTGTATTATGGCATTAGAATGACTTTTACTTCCCATTTTTATCAGTTGGATGTTGTTTCGATCTTATCCATTGTCCTTTGAATCTTTCATGATTTCAGGTAAAATGGTTCTATCTAAGAAGCGTCTGTCACTACAAAGCAGTGAACTTCCTTCAGAGACTGATCTACCACAGGAAATACATGCAAGTTTCATAACTGCAGTTAGATATGAGCAACATTCAGTTATCTGATCCATATGCTGTGGCCTCATTTTAGTTACTCTGTGTTAGCAGGGGCATAAGAGCAAGAAGGAAGTTATGATGGAGATCATTTCAAAGAGTAAATTTTTTAAGGTGGAGTACGTGTGCAACTTAGTTGTTCTGTTATTTAAAATGTTATATTTATTTATGATCTATATGTGGTTGATACCTTTTTGGTCTGGTATTATTACCTGGAGCATCTTTACCTTTAGTATAACCTATGGGTCTGTGTCTATTCTTTGTTTGCCCTTCACATCTCTTGTCACTTTAAAGCATCAAAACGGAAACAGCTAGATATTTGGTTTGAATGTATTATATATTGATTGATGATAACTTCTAAAATCCATGTATATTAAGTCTTAGTAGCTTTCTTTTCACAGAAGTATATGCAACTTTTCTGACTTTCTTCCCTTGAGACATACCAACGGGGCAACAAGTCAAATATTTGTATGTCTTGCCTTTCCTGACAATGATGATCCTGCACTGATCAAGGCTTTCACTTGATTATGCTAAACATACATGTTATGGATTATGCTATACTACTGACGCTCTATGTTCAACCATATTTTTTGTCCTCAGATTACCTGATTTCACCTAGAACACCTATTTTGTTTTCAGTCAAAATGTTTCATATCAGTGTTGTCTTACATTTAGAGCGTGGCTTAAACATTATTTGCTTTATTAATGCAGGCACAAAAGGCGAAAGAGAGGGAAGAGGACGAACATCTGGTGGATAAGTTAGACAGTGACTTTGCATCATTGGCACAGACACAGGCGTTATTGTCCTTGACCGAATCAGCTAAGGTCAAGGTGAACAAAAACGAATCTAGTGCTGGCTTGACGGGGAAAGAGATTTTTACCAAGGTAGTCCATTCTTTACATTAATCTAATGTTCTGGTAGTCTGGTGTACATGTGGAACTGTAGATTGACAAGGATATATGCACTCAGTGGCTCATAAGAACCATTATTTTTTTTAATGACAGTCTTGTTATGTATAAAAATCTGGGTATGCGTAACACTAGTGGTTTTGCAGAATGTCTTATGTTCACTTTTCTATTCCTCCCTTCGCAGAGATTCTGGCTATTTTATGCACAATCTGCATGTTTTACATCAATGGATTTGGTACTCTTTCAGTTAATTATACTAAAGTTGCATATATTTGTTATCTTTATTACATTTCAGGCAAAGTCGGACACATATGAAAAGCTGGTGAAAGAAATGGTGATGGATCAACGTGCTCGTCCATCAGACAGGACTAAAACCCCAGAGGAAATAGCGCAAGAAGAGAAAGAACGTCTTGAGAAGTTGGAGGTTTGCTCAATGTTACTTCTGCAATGAATTTTACCACTGTTACTTTTATTTAAAGCTTGCAGCTTCTTTTGCATCTGTAAGTTTGAGTTTATCTGAATTGTTCAAATGTGAATACCTTTCGCTGATCCAAAATTCATATGTAGGAAGAACGCCAAAAAAGAATGCTTGGGACTGCCGATTCATCTGATGATGAGGAGGATGATGATAACGACATTAAGCTGGATAACTCAAAACCTATATCTGGTGATGATCTTGGAGATTCCTTCACTCTGGATGATCCAATAAGAAAGAAAAAGGGCTGGGTTGATGAAATTTATGAAAGGGAGGGTAGAAAGATTGGTGATGATGCAGCAGCATCCGATGATGGAGAAAGTGATGATGAACATGCCGATGATGATGAGAATGATGATGATGAGGAAGATGATGATGACGCTGAAGAGGATTCAAGTGACAATGACTTTGGTAATATGTCTGCTAGAGATTGGGAGCAAAGTGATGATGATGAAGTTGATGTAGGGGACGATGAAATGGAGGAATTCCAAGAAAAGGGACAAGAGATCAGTGATAAAGCGGTGAAAAAAGATGCACACAATTTGAAAAAAGAGTCTAATGTCAAAACGCAAGCAAAGGACGGCAGTGTTCCATTTGTTATCGATGCACCAAACAACCTGAAAGATCTATCCTCCTTGCTCGATGGTCGTTCTGACACTGAAATAATTGAGATCATTAGCCGCATACGTACATGCAATTCAATAAGGCTTGCAGCTGAAAACCGAAGGAAAATGCAAGTATGTGATAGTCTTACGCTTGTAATAATAGATTAATAGTTGAAATACCTGTGACATCTACTAGTTTCAATGCTTGTTCTCTAATATTCTAAGCCCTTTGGCAGGTCTTCTACGGTGTTCTCCTGCAGTACTTTGCAGTTCTAGCTACTCAAAGTCCAGTGAAGTTCAAAATAATTGACACACTTGTTAAGCCTTTAATTGAGATGAGTGGAGAGACTCCATATTTTGCTGCCATCTGTGCAAGAGAGCGACTTATTCATACACGCACTCGTCTATGCGAAGATATTAAGGTTCCAGGTTCGTGAAGTTACATGGTTTTGGGGAAATTGATTTTGTTCCCTTTAATGCAATATCTTACCAAATAGCCTCCTTTAAATCCTACAGGAAAGAGCAGCTGGCCAAATTTGAAGACATTACTTCTCCTGAGATTATGGTCTCTTACTTTCCCCTGCTCCGACTTCCGCCATGTTGTAGCAACTCCGATGCTTCTACTTATGTGTGAATATTTGATGCGATGCCCTATACAATCTGGTCGAGATGTTGCTGTTGGTTCTTTCTTGTGTTCCATGGTGCTTGTGGTATGCTCTTAAAACTTGTTTTAATTTCTTTTCTGAAATGCTAGAGATTGTATGTTAGTCCTCAAGATATTTTACCCAATTGAATGAATATTTAGAGCATAGAAGATGTAGCTAAATCTCCCTTTCATACTGATTAGTCACTTCCCAATGCCTATTTCTTGTGTTAACTTATGTATGGCCAAGTTTTTCCGTTCCTTTTTCTGACAATAGCATATAATCGTTTTATGTCCAAATCTTACATCTGTAGGCTACTAAAGAATCTAAGAAGTTCTGCCCTGAAGCTATTGTTTTTCTGCAATCTCTTTTGGTAACATCTCTTAAAGGAAAAGTAGGAACTCATCTTCACAGTCAGGTAAATTCTAAATTCAGGCGTGGTGCATAGTTTCTGCTAGTTCATTGCTATTAAGCAAAATATCCTCTTGTTGTAGATTACTGATCATTTTATGGAGCTGAAGACACTGAAACCATGGCTCAGTATCCATGAGCAAGTGGATGAGGTGAATCCAGTGAACATCCTAGAAATCATGGGCATGGATCCTGATGCCCCTTATTTCTCATCTGATAATTTTAAGTAAGCATGACGTCTCTTCATTACTGGATGCTGAATATTGTTTGTTCTTGTTATCTTACAGTTTATTTTCTGGCAGGGCTGGTGTACTCCTATCTGTGGCTGAGTGTTTAAGAGGCTTTGTTATTATACATGAAGAACTACGCTCTTTCCCAGAAATTTTCCTTCCAATATCCTCACTGCTGCAAGAAATTTTGGATAAATCTGAGGTACCTGGCCTGTTACGAGACATTTTCCATGAAGTTATTGACTTGATTAAAAAGAGAAGCGATGAACACTATTCTTCAAGAGAGCCACTCCAAATGAGGAAGAAGAAGCCTGAACCAATCAAGCAGTTGAATCCAAAATTTGAGGAAGGGTATGCATTTGTTGGTTTTCTGTGTTGTATTTATGCTACATTCTCTCTCTCTTTTTTCTGATGGGTCTAATTGGTGGTTTAATGTATAAATATGGTGTCTTTTGACCAATTTACTTCGATTCTCTGCAGTTACATAAAGGGTCTCGATTATGATCCTGATCGAGAAAGGGCACAAAGGAAGAAGCTGAACAAACGCCTCAAGAGTGAGAAGCAGGGGGCAGCGCGCGAATTGCGCAAAGACAACTATTTCCTATTTGCCGTGAAAGAGAAAGAGAGGATTAAGGAAGAGCAAGAGAGAGCTGAGAAGCGTGGAAAAGCCATGGCATTTCTTCAAGAACAGGAAAGTGCTTTTAAATCTGGACAACTGGGGAAGGGAAAGGGCAGAAAAAGGAGGCGGTGATACATTCTCCATATTCAGCAGTTTGGCTGGTGTAAATATACGGGTAATGCTGCCCTTGCCATTCAGTTTGTGCATCATGCTCCCGCAGTACTGGAGGTAGCGTGAGCTGGTTTGTCTAACCTGAAGCTGTTGGATACACCGAACTAAAAAAGGAAATGTCGTATGGATCATTACCTCTTGCATAAAGCTTTACCTGAACAGTGACCATAGCTATCTGCAATGCCTCAAGCACTTTCCAAGGGGTCTCATTGATTCGACTGGTTACTATACTTGCCAAAGGCTTTATTTCTCTTGTTCTGTACTCCAGCGCTACAGATTGCTCTGCTCTGTGCTATACTGGTCTGGTAGTAAATTTCCTTAGCACAGTGAAGAGTTTTTGTTATTTTTCAGTTTTTTTGTATTGTGTGGCATGCAGCTCTTTGGGTATGGCAATTTTGAGACACTGAACACAGTTTTGTCCTCTTTCATTTTCCCCTAATTTAAATCAACTCCTTCACCAGAAATTGAAATTATTTCGTCTTCTGCGTCGAGGAATTCCATAAAATTGTGTTATTGTATCGATTGCTTCTGGAGAACAAGGTCTCATTCTGTCATTCATACCGCTTGGCTATTGACACTTACATCTGCCTAACTGCTTACCAGACGTGCAAATTCGCCATTGATGGGTTGAGACCATTCCACTAGATTTCTTTGGTGAGGATGGCGTGCTTCTAATCCGCATCTGTGCCGATTTTCTCGGTGCAAAGCATGCAGGAGAAAGCTGCTTTGCTGTTCAGCAATGTCATGCTGCTGAAAGGCTCCACTTCTGACCTCGATGTGCATTATTAGTGCCGCTTTCATTGCGGATCAGTTGTCACCGATCAAAAGCAGAAGTATGTGCCATCAACCAATCATCACAGGGGCCAAAAGTAGCACTAGCATTGTCACTAGAGAGGTCCCTGATTGTGACAAACATTCTTAGCCAACTCTTGAGCTGCCTATTTCTAGATCTTCATTTCAGCTACATTTTTGGCCCTCCACTCAGCTTTCAGGCACAGACTGCATATATAGGCATTGTGAGCAGGATTCAACGTCACCGCTTCGTCATCGATCAATTAGTGTACCAGAGATTATACAATGGATGACATGATCTATATGAGCCACAGAAGCTGATCTGATCTTGATACCGTTTTGTCTGCAACCAGGGACCATCAGCACCCAACTTGATGCATTGCGTCCCCATCGCCAAAGCTTCAGGTAAGGGGATAGCCGCATGCTTTTTGACTACTGACCTACATCTAACCTGCTGCTACGGATTACCACAGAATGTGATGCGGGCATTGCTGTCATGCAGATTCCGGTGGCCAGGATAGCTGCAATAATTCGGTAGCAAAGCGAGCCGATTCAGCCTCTCATTTCCTGAAAGATAGAAAGAGATTTCCACATGCCTTTCTCGCATGAAAATATTTGGAAAAAAGGCACTGGCTTTCTGATGAGGTGGTAACGACCTGGGATTCAATCATATTCTGTACAGCTTATATTTACATCCTTTATCTACATTATAAATGTATGTACAGCATGAGGATGGCGAAACTGACTATATATATTTACAAATACAGACGTTATATAAACAACCCCATATGCTATCTAGACCCCCAATCCTGCACCACTAGAGCTGATGAGTGAGCGCTTGCTCTTTCTGAACCCCCAGTTTTGCTGAATTTCGCTTCATGGCTAATGAATTTACATGGTGATTTTCAGGACGCTGCCATGTGATCAGCGCATGAACAAACCGAAGCTGTAGAGAGACCTCGGCCGGAACAAGTTGGCGAAGAGGAACCATGTGGGCGACCCTCCCTTCTGCTGCTCCGGTGTCTCAGGCTGGCCTTTCACCTTTAGGTTCTGCCCTATGGCTTGCCTGATGGAGTCTATTGCTTTCTGATCGACCGCCTCGCCCGCAGAACCACGGACGTAGAACGTGTTGACAGCCATTCTGCCTCTCGTGGTCACCTCTGCTCTCGTGACAGTCAAGCTGTTCTCACGGAAGATGCGGGTGACCTCGGATAGTAGGCCAACCTTGTCATTAGTGCACAGCTCAAGTTTGACACCCTGGCACAAGCCGAAATGAGGAAATAAGGTGACTTTCAATTTCAAGCTACATTACTAGTGGTTTTGCGTATTTGGTAACGTGGTTTCAGGTAAGTGAATGGCATTGTTACCTCAGATACCCTCCGTTCAATGGCTGCTTCAAGACACTGGATGACTCGCAATCTCTCCGTCTCAGTGTTCATCGGTGATCCATTCACATGCCTTACATAGAATTCCTTCATAAGGTAAGCATCAATGCAAATGTCAGAGTGTTATCTTGAACCAAAATTTTGATGAATAAAAATAATGTCATTGTTTGGTGAGAGAAGTTTGGCTCAGTATATTCACCTGGTAAGCTTGATTATCCTTGGCATCAATGTTTGCATGGAAAACAACATATTGCAGGTCCGTCAGAGTGCAAACCGTGTCGAACAGAAGCTTGGACCTGTCCTTGCACCGGATGGTCACCACCGAGTAGTCCTTGTCATTCCAGTTCCTCACGGTGACATTAGGCCTCTGAGACTGCTCCGGAGCCTGCCGCTGGAGCTGCTCATAGTTGCCGTCATCAAGCATCATCTGGTGCAGCCTCCTCTCAGTGTGTGTGGTGGCAGTCCCTGACGACACCGCCATGGCTGCTCCTCGGGAGAGGTCACCTCCCCGGAGCAGGTATGACAGCCTCTCCTTAATCCTCTCAATGCTTACCAGACGTGCCACTTAGCCATTGATGGGTTGAGACCATTCCACTGGATTTCCTTGGTGAGGATGGCGTGCTTCTAATCCGCATTTGTGCCGATTTTCTCGGTGCAAAGCATGCAGGTCACCTTGTCTTTGATCTTCTTCCCTTCCTTATCAGTGACATTGAAGACTGCAATAGCACACAAGCAGGAAACTAAATTACCAAGTCTGTGTCTAATAATAAAGTAAAAATTGGACAACAAAACGCAGGTGCAATCAGGCTGCGCATAGTGGGAGCTCACCATCCATGAACCATCCACCATCCGAGGTGATATACGCCTTGCCAATGACAAGGTTGAGATCAATCATGACTTGGATCACCTCTAGCAATATCCCATATTCATTTGCACTGTCCACCTACAAATCATATAATACCATGGAGAATATATCAGAACCGTAAAAATTTCGATACCGCAGAAATGGGATCAAGCGGTTCAGTAAACCAAAGGAACCTACCCTGACAATTGTGGCCTCTGCTGAGGACTCGTTATCTATGACGATCCTGAAATCAGCCAAATTAACCAGGATTAGGCATGACACGTGCGGTTTTTTAACACTAGTTTCATTCTTTTCCACTTTTGCTTTGATTCTGGAATCAGAATTTATTCTTGTGGCGGCAGAAGAGATAAGAGATGCGGCGGTAGCATGTGAATAACAGTGAGTGCACCTTGGCGGGTTCATCTTGCGTATGAAGTTGTCGTATTCGTCGTCGCTGTCCCAAGTAGGACCGTATCCCTCATCTGCGCCCACAAGGAGGACAGCCACATGGAAACCATTAACTCCCGCACAATTTCCTTGGTGCACGGTAGTACGGTACGAAACGGCAAGAAACAGTTGTTGTAACAAAAAAAATAAATTCATGTGGGATTCAAACCAAAATGAATAACAAGAGACAGACGAGACGAGGAGTGGACAAAGAATCCTATGACGGTCATTTCTAAAGGATATAATCAGGATTCAGGAGGCATGGATTGCTGCAAGCGGCTGTGCCAATTCCAAGAACCGAGCCGAGCACGGGGTTCCGAAAGCAGGACACGGGACGGAAACCCTAGCACCAGCAGCAGCGAGGAGTGCGGCGCCGCAACCCAAATCCATCAGAGGACGGGAGGAAACAAACAGCAGCAGTAGGAGCAGGTCCACACACTCCACAGGAAGAAAGAAAGATTCTTTGGGGGCAAAGAACAGGAAGAGAGGCAGAGGTACCCACCCATGGAGGACATGGCCGGCCGGCCGGAAGGGGAGAGGCCGAGAAGCCGCCGGCAGCCGCAGGTAACCAACGCAACAGGCAGTCAGGCCCAGGCACTGCAGCGCTCCTGCTCCTGCTCCTCGACCTGAACGAATGCTCTTCTTCCCCCTCTCTGTCCCGAGCTCGCTCCTCTCCTCCCTGACAGTAGTATTTGTGCGCCGTGGGGAAGTGCGCGGGGGCGCGCGTGGTTGGCTGGCGGCGATCCTATTCCTAAATCCTACTTGGAGAGAGAGGAGAGAGGAGAGAGAGGAGGGAGGGGAGTAAGAGTAGGTGGTGGAGAAGAGAGGGATGCCTCCTCTGCTCTGCCTCTGCCTCTCTCGCCGGGGGAGTTGGTCGTTGCGATGCGCCGTGCGCTTTCTTTGCTCCTCCCTCAGTCCCTCCCCTGAAATCTTGGCTGGGATTGGACCACGGCTTCTTCCACATGCCCGGGCCGCTTTTGCGCGCACGCCCCCCGGCTTCTCCCGATTTTCCACTTCACGCGCCGCCCCCTCGAGCAACTCAACCGCCGCCACCGCCACCGCCAGGAAGCAGAGCAGGTAGGACGCACCGGCCGGATTCATTTCACACGCTCCACTAGGCGTATATTCTTCTTTTAATCTTATCCGTTTCGAGCAAAAATACGACGATATTCTTTTTTTTCCCGCTATTGCATCCACTACAATTTTGTCCTCCTTTTCTTTTCCTTATTAGTACAAGCTTTTATCTTTTTTTCTTCTGGCTCCGATGACTCGCAGCATCATCATACAAAACTATGTTTGTGCTCCCCACTACAGATTTCTCTCAACATGCAAGCTTGCTACGTCATCCATCCACTAGGACTATCTATTTATGTCATCCATCGATCTTCTATGATCAATATCGTCCATGGTCTTTGCGAGTGTAATGCTACAAAATTCGCACAGTTATTCACCGGTCTTCTATTACCCAATAGTATCCATGCAATTATCTTAGTGTTTCTATTTTCAAATTTAATCTTAAATTATATATAATATCGTTTGCAAAAAAATATTGCTATACAATCAATTTAGTGTTTTCAGATATTATTTAAAAAATTTATGCCGCGGGGTACCACCTAGTTTATCTTTGAAGTGTGTACGCATGCATACACCTACCGAGATACGGAGAAAGTGTATTTCCGGAGTCTAATTGAAATGGTGTTGTTGGGGAACATTCCCCGGCATATTTATCTATTCGCATACTACTTCATCGAATTAAATTAATGAAATAAGCGCGCAAGTTGTATGGATAACCACTCACAATTAGGAGACGCACTCGCAGAATTATAATTGCAATAAAATAAAGATGGGATAATCCTTTCTCAAGGGTGTCACAAAAGGAGAACAAAAGAAAAACCAACTTGAACGAGATTTAGGTTGTATGTCCACTAAGCACGATGGTCCCAGTCCTACATTATTTGCATATTGTTTTTTCCTATTATCAATAGAAACATATACTGTTTATTGCGTTCCTTAGAAAGAAAAATACTGATATCATGCTCTAAAAAACAAATACTAAATAATCCGACACAGAAACATAATGTTTATGCTTCGAAATAGAGAACCTTGTCAGCGATAACTGACAAAGTAGAGGCCATTTATCCAAATTAAAGAAAAAACCGATTGCTGTGAAGATCTCATGTACAATACATTGCAATTGCCCAAAACACGCACACACACACATTGGTCCAAGGAGATGCGTTGCACGCGTGCTCAAATGAAAACACAAAGTTTAAACGCCTTTTTCAGCCGCCCCTGGGATGAGTCACGACAGGGTCAGCTCCTCACCTTAGGTGGTGTTTAGATGGAGAATTGGGAGGTTGAATTTGGGAGTTGAATGTCTCTTCGTAATCATTACGTCATTGTAGCATTTTCGTTTGTATGTGCAAAAAATTATCTAAAAATTGATTAATTAGGCTCAAAATGTTCGTCTCGCAGAGTACAACAAAACTGTGCAATTAGTTTTTGATTTCATCTACATTTAGTACTCCATACATTTTATGACATTTTAATGTGATGGGGAATCTTCTTTTTGCATAGTATATTTGAGAGTTGCTTTTTGGCAATTTTTGGAACTAAACGCGGCCTTAATCTAAAGAAGATTCTGGTAATAACCTGAGTTGGTTGCTGAACAAGACAAGCATCAAAAGGAGAACAAAATGATTCAGATACTTTCACTAGTCCTACCACGATGACAAGCTTGACAACGATACACTGCCATGGAAGAAAAGACTACAAATAAAGAACAGACATGACTAGGATGCCTAGGCAGGCCATGTAGTGATTACTAGTTAAGTAGCACTGTGAATTAGTTATGCAAAAAAAGGGAGACCTATCTTTGGTACTTGCAAGGATATTTCTGATAGACTTTTGCCTCGACAAGTTGCATCTATACTAGCATCAACAGTAAAAAGGTACATGTCCCTCTTTGGCACCAAACGGCCGGACTCGGCAAATAATTTATCATGGGGACCAATCTTATAGTCATATATGTGTTTACTACTAAGTGCCAGATGTTTTTTAAAGTAGAATCTTATTAGTGAGGTTAGGAAGAAGCTGTCAGGGTCCACATTACCCCCAAACGATGCTTCTATTTTTTGATTTGTTGGTGAGTCGTGACAGTGGAATAGCTTCGAACCGTAGAAATGAAAATTGGTGTCTCCCTAATAATATCGAGGTGAGTTTGTATATGTTTTGTTCTCTTTGTTGGAAGTAGCTTAAATATATTTGCTCAGACTTTAATCGTACAATGGTTTGGGTCCCAATGTTTCTAACCAGGCGAGCAAAAAAGATTAAGCACTTACAAACTCAGTGTACATGTTTGGGTCCCTTATATGAAAAGATAGTACAACTTATGTTGGAAGATTGCATGCCTGCTGAAATGGCAATAAAAAAATATCATCGCCTTTTGGAGCAACACCTAATTTAGAGAAGATTCTAGAGTTAGCTGAGAGGGCCATAGTGAAAAGACAAGCATCAAATTAAAGGAGAACACACACGGTGTGTGTAGACACTTTAACTATATGATACACGGTTGATAGTGACATATTACCACGGACGAAAGCCTGTAAAGGTGGGTTGGAAGTGATATCAGCCTATGTAGGAGCAATGACCGCATCATTACCGGCAAAAGAAACACCTTCCTTCATACCTTCCAAGAAGGATGTTCACATACACATCACACTTTGTAACTGACAAGTTGCATCAAAATAAGAAGGACAATTAGTTTTGCTCCGTGAGAGCAACTCCAACAGATTCCCTTTTTCCTTTCCTTTTTTTCTGCTACAGGAGAATTCCCTTTCAAACTTTTAGCATATTAGGAAGAGTTGCTCCAGCAGATCCCCTTTCCTCGTCCACTTTCCTTTTTCCCTGACAAGTGGGCCCCATGAAACAGTGTCTCTATCTTTTCCCTCTGTCTCTCTATGACAGACGCGGGTGGCTGCGGCGTGTGGGTGGTGCGGCGCGGGCAAGCGGCGGACGGCCGGCCCGCGAGCGGTGGACGACTGGCGGGCGAGCGGCTGGTGGTCTGCAGCTTCACCATCCCCCACAGTGGACTGGATCTTGGTCGCCGCCGCGGCCTCCTCGTCCGACGCCGACGGCGGGTGCTGCGGCTGCTGCCACGGCGACGGCGACGATGATGGTGTACTGGTCCTGCTGCACCAGCACGACGTGCACCTCAGCCTCGAAGAAGCAGTGCGACGACGATGATGCGAGGCGCGAGCAAGCCGGCCGCCGGAAGCTCCACCGCCTCTTCTCCCACACGGACGGCGTCGCCGCCGCCTGTCATTCAGTGCCGCCGGCACCTGGGCTCACGGCGGGTTCTGCTCTGCTCTGCTCGAAGAGAAGAAGAAATCAAGAAGCAGGGAGCTGCTCTGCTCTGCTCTGTTCTTGCAAGAAAGGGCGCTTCTTAGAAGGAAGGAAGCCAGCAGGGACCAACAATGGCTTCCTCGAGCGGCAGCAGCCGGGAGCAGGGAGCTGCTCTGCTCTGTTCTTGCGAGTCGGGCGCGCCGGTCGCGGATGCGCAAACAGCAGCACCTCGACGACCTCACCGCGCAGGCGGCGCACCTCCGACGAGGGCAGGGCACAGCTCGCCGGCGCACGGGCGGCCGCCGACGAGGGCTGGGCGCGGCTCGTGCACGGGCGGCCGTCGGTGGCGCTGGAGATCCGGGGCTCCAGTTCGGCGGCGAGCTTGGCCATCGGCGGCTCGGCCGGCTCGGGATCCACCATGGCGCGCGTGACGGAGGGAAAGGGAGGTGTGGCGGTGCGTGCTTGCGGCGGCACGCGGCACTTCGGCGCGCGGGCGGGCGGGGCTCCTCCGCCGCCGTCGTGCATGGCCACCGCTGGCACCTGGATGGGCAGCGCGCTCGCCACCGCCGGCACTTGGATCGACGGGGAGTGTCGGACGGGTGGTGGCGCGTCGGAGGGGGGCTGGGGAGCGGCGGCGAGCGGCACACCGGACGGCGCTGGCGAGCGGCGGCGTGCTGGACGGGCGCAGGCAAGCGGCGGCGCGCGAGCGAGCATAGCTGCGTAGGCGGCCGGGTACAGGAAAGGAAAGGGGAGAGGATTTGTTTCCCTTTCTATTGGGGAGAGGAGAAGTTTCTATTAGGGAGAGGAGAAGGATTAAAGGGGATTGAGAAATAATTATAGGGAAAGAGGAATAGAAAGGGGATTTGTTGGAGCTGTTTTTTTTCCTCTCAATCTCTTTTAACCAGAAATATAGGGAAAGGGGAGAGGGAAAGGGGAACTGTTGAAGTTGCTCTGACACGGGACAATTGCTAGCAGCTCCTATCAGATTAGAATAATAATAAATGACGACATTTCATATATATCACTTAAATTCCAAAGTGTATATATATATCATTATATGATATATCTTATAAGGCCATAGGTTTCTTGCTTGGGGGCTATTAGGAGTTTGTACCACATGATGATGATATAAGAATTGTGCAGGGAAGAAAACAGCCACACGTACTACGTGTTTTAGATGTATATATATAAAAATTGTTGTTATGTTTAATGAGCCTTCGGGGGCAATCGTTCCATCTTGACTTGAGCACTGGATCAATTAGGTCATGGGCCAAAAGAACTAGCAGACAAGTTGTACATTTAGCAAAGCGGCGAGTGGATGTTTGTGAGTCATTGCCAGAACCACCGATTTGTGCAGATCGATAGTGCATGAAATTAGCCACTAATCGAGTGCTTTGCATGACATGATAATGTGATAAAATCTTTTGCTGGTTGTGGATATTTATACTACTTTCCCTACTTCCTGCATGATGCTGCTCTTTCAAAGCATCAGATGGTGATCATTAATTTTTTTTAACGAACAGGTGGTGATCATTGTATTGGACCAAGATATAAATATCAAAGCAAAAAAAAAGTTAATCAGGTACTTTCCCCTGCCTTTGAATTGAAGATGAATTTGATTGGCAATGATGTGTCGCTGACTCACTAATGAACAAGAGGCCATTATGTCTGTAAGCAGTCAGTGCAGGCTTGACCAAAGATATAGAGAAAAAAAAATGCTCATCAGTGGCAGAAGTTCCCCAACACACAAGGTAGTTAGCCTGTCCTGGGCATGGCATGCTCCTGCTGCCGGTGGGATTGAAATTCATTCCCCTCCTGAGAATTTTGATGCGAATAAGCTCACAATCAAATTGGGCCATGGCGATGCCCTATCAGGTACCATCTTCTTTCCACAATTCCACTCTTAATCTGCAGAAGGATCAGACCAAGCTGCTGCATTGTGTTCTAGAAGATTTAAAGCCGAAGCAGAGAATAACAATGGCGCAACTATACATGGCATCGATCAGGCATCGCTAGTACAGTACAACACCAAGTGGGTGGTGAATCATTCCTAGCGAACCCAGAGTATCTTGTATCCTGCAATCCTATTCATGGCACTCATCATCCATGCCATGCATGCGCCCTGTCGTGATCAGCTAGGCATCCAGTATACTGTATACAATTCAGTGAGGTGCACTGAATACACAGTTGAGAGACCAGGCAGCTGAATGCGAGCAGTACCAAGCTGTTGCCAATTTGAGTTGCTCGATCATCGCATCTGTCCCAAACATATATATTTCTATTCTCTGCAGATGTGATGGATTTATACGATATCATGTCGAATTTGATCACGCCGGCTGGCCTTCTACGTGGAATCGTGGACTTTTCAAAATGACACGATCAAATTCGAATCTTTTACCATGTCGCGATTCTCAAATTAAAGCGGTAGAATTATATATCCTGATAAGATTAGGAGGATACGGCACTGACACTCTGACAGTGGAGAGTGCATGTGTTTTGGCCGTTTTTTTTTTGATAAAAGACTTTTATTCAAATTAAAAGCAGCGTACATCAAGAAGGTCAAAAAGACCCCAAGAAACAGTTTCTAGTGCTGAGAGGACAGCACAGCTCGAAACATGATTCAGACTATTACAGGAGAAAGAATTGCTGTGTGAGGACACAGACTTCGCCTGAACAGCAAGACCATGAGCACAAACATTCTCCTGACGATCAAGTTTGATCACTCTGAAAGAAGCAGAACCTTGGAGACAATAGAATTCAGATATCAGAGGTCTCAATCTCCAAAAGCATTCTACTGGTCCTTTTTGTAGTTGTTGCACTGCTTGTTGGCAATCTGAAAATAAGAAGAGATTTTGTGCTTGAAAAGCAGTGGCTATCTTTGCAGCCAAAACTAGAGCCGCAACCTCTGCCATGAGTACTGAATGCACCATCGATTTAGCACGAACGAGCAACCTCCAGGGGTTTGAAGAACCTGCATGCACAAAGAAAATACCTAAACCTGCCATTTTGAGCGGGGGACCCAAACCATCTGGAGATAATGAAGCATCTGTTGAACAGAGCCATTCATGTTGTTGGTGATCCAGAGAATTTTGAACCTGCATAGGCAAACAAGGAAAACAGTGTTGCAGGAGCAATTGTCGTTGGCGAGCGAATCTGATTTCACCTTGGTTTTGGAGAGGGCTCCTGAAATTATGTAAAAATTGTGCAGTGTATTGATTTGATGAGAGAATATCTGCATTGATCTCATGACACAACCTGACAATACTCCATTTTAGGCTATTGAACCTAAGATCATTTCTAGCCCGCCAAAGGTACCAAAGTCTTGTGAGCGACTCCTGAAACTGTTCATCAGAGCAATTTATTTGCAGGATAGAAACTAAAGTACCTTGAAGTAGCATGCATTTCATAACGGGTCCATGAGGTGCTTATCCACTTATCCAAGGCATAAATACTTTCTCATGCGTGGGTCTGGCCCAAGTAAGAAAAGCACACCTTTAGTTTTGTTTGACAGAGTTATCAGAGATGATTCATTGTTGAAGTAGTTTTTTAGAGAGAGGTGATTATGTATTGATTTCGTGAAGTGATTCTCTGAAAAGCTGTAAGCTAAAAAATAGCTACTCTTAATTCTGTGGATTGATTTTCCATCCTAATTTTATGGGGTTCCAAAGGTCAGAAACAAGGTTGGGCAGATGAGTTCGAGATGGAGGGATGATAAGATGGTCATGGATCTTCTCCCAACCATCAAACCAGGGATTAGTCCAGATGTTTGTATTGCCTTTCTTAATTTGATAAAAGCACTGCTGATGTAAGTGATGCTTCACTTTAAGAATGGAAGACCAAAAAAACAGACTTGGGGCCATGATTAGGGGATTTCCAAAAGGAAGAGTTTTGAAAGTATTTAGCCTTTAGGACAGAAGTGAGGAAAGGATCCCTTTTTGAAGCAATCAACCATGCAGAATGAAGGACCAAACTTTCATTAACTATATGCAAGTGCCTAATGCCTAACCCCCCAAAAGCTTTAGGTTGGCAAATATCATCCCAAGACCGAAAATGGAAAGGCTTAGAGGAATCTTCATCCTGAACTCCTTGCCACCAAAAGCGACGTAGGATAGAAATAATTTTTTCTAAAAAAGTCTTGGAGAAAAGAATGTTCTGCATGAAGTAGATAGGAATGGAGGCCAGGACAGAATTGATGTAGGTAATTCTTCCAGCATGATTGAGCTTATTAGCCTTGATACCAGTGAGCTTGGCTCTGAATTTCTGAATCAGGAATTTATAGGCCTGAGCTCTGTCTCTATGAGAGAAAAGAAGAGGATGACCTAAGTGGCTAGTGTGAGGAGACATCAGAGGAACAGGGAAAAGGTTCATAATGTCCTGTTTAATTTGATGGTCCACTTTTTTGCTGAAGAGAATGGAGGATTTGGACCAATTTGGGGTCTGTCCAGAAGACTGACAGAAAGAGTTTAGAATGTGCTTAATAATTTCTGCTTCTTGTCTGGTAGCTTTCCCACAGATTAAAAGGTCATCAGCGAAAAGAAGGGAATGAATGGGAGGACAGTTGTCACCAAGAGATATGCCAGAAAGATTGTTATTCACTAGAGCATTATGAAGGGCCGATGAAAGTTCATTAATAGCTAGAACAAAGAGAAAAGGAGATAAGGGGCAACCCTGTCTAATACCTCTATGAGAAAAAAAGGAAGAGGAAGGCTGATTATTGACAAGAACTGAGAACTCGGGAGTAGAGATGCAAGCTCTGACTAAATTAATGATATGAACACTGAGACCCAACTTATTCATAGCATTAAAGATGAAGCTCCACTCAATTCTGTCAAAGGCTTTGGCTAAGTCAATTTTGAGAAGGAAGCCTTTATGTTTCCAGGAATTAAGCATGAAGGAGTGAGTAATTTCCTGGGCAACAATGATATTAGTGGCAATGTGTCTACCAGGAATAAAGGCAGATTGAGAGGTGTGAATGCGGTTGGGAAGATGAGGCTTGATCCTATCGGCTAGAGACTTAGAGATGATCTTGTAAATAACATTGCAGAGACTGATGGGTCTGAAATCTTGAGGCACCACAGAATTAATTTTCTTGGGGATCAAAACAATATAGGTCTTATTCAGTTGAGAGGGTAACATACCTGTGTGGTAGAAATTTTGGACCAGGGAAACCACATCATCCCCAATCCAATCCCAGGTTGCTCTGTAGAAGGCCACATTAAAGCCATCTGGACCAGGAGCTGCATCCTTCCTCATATTCTTTAAAATTTTCCATATCTCAGTGTTGTCTGGAATTGAATTTGTAAAATTATTGTTGATGGCATATTGTGAACTAGGCTGAGAAGAAGGTGCATGAGGAGGTTGGTTGACGAGATGGCTAGAAAAGAGCTTCTTGAAGTAGTTGTTGAAACAATCTGCAATCTGATCCTGGGTAGTGAGAGGTTGCCCATGCTCATCTGAGAGGAAAACAATTTTATTCTTCCTCGCCCTCTTAAGAATAGCCTGCTGGAAGAACTTGGTATTTCTGTCCCCCTCAGCTACCCAAAATTTCTTGTATCTTTGTTTGTGGAATTCTGTTTGTTTATCTAAGATTACCTGATGTTGATGGATCAACTCCTCTTCTTGAGAATGGTTTTGTAGGGATGGAGGGAGGCCTTGGATATGAAGAATCCTCTCTTCAATGGTTTGAAGTTGCTTATTGATACTTGGTTTGCATTTCCTCCAATTCTTAAGATCAGAGGCAAGGAAACCTGTTTTGAGATGAAACGCTCGAGAGGTTGATTTTCCCCAGCTTAACTGAGCCTCTCTTTGAAAGTCATCTTCCATTAGCCACCAATTCTCGAATCTGAAAGGTTTCTTCGGTTTAATGAGGAGCTTCAATTGCGAATCTGGACAAAGTCAGGGCAACGGAGAGATCGGAGAAGGACAGCCAAATCCAGTCGAGTTCAAGTAGATCAAACTGTATTTACTCTGGTGGATTTAGGATTTTGGAGAGAGAAGGAAGGAAGGTAGGACACGGCATACGCCCGCTACTACTCAGAGCTTTTCGTTCTTAGTGAATCATACTTTGTTTTGGCCGTTGGTGCGCATGGTTCAGTCAGCGTCAGAGAACAACGCATGGTGCGGTGGCGAGCGTGACGCTGCCTGCTTGTGTTGCAGCAATCGCCGAGTTCGATCGAGACTACGAGAGCACTTGATGGGTACGTTAACGAAGCTCAACTCAACTGCAGCTTCCTTACGGCAGTACTTAATTTACTTGTCTTTATCAGAAGCAATTATTCTGCTGTCACCGTCTTGACCCCAGAAATTCAGAATCATTAAGCTAACACGACATGGTAAGTTCGCAGTTCACATCAACGTATCTTATGAATGGTACTAATGCGCAACTGTTGTCCAGCTAATACTCCCTCAGGTCGCCGGTCGGTAATAGATGACGTTTGCAACTAGAAAACAAGCTAATTGGTCGGTCTGAAACGTTGTGTATTTTGTATAGCTATATAAACCATAGAATTACCACCGCTTGATTTAGAGAAAAAGGTGACACACACAAAGATAGTCAAAGTTGACCGCCGTGGCGGCGGCGTCTGTCACTGGAGATAGTGACGACCCATAAAAAATAGTGGGCCTTTGCCAAACCATCCAATAGTATATAGTAAGATCCATAACGCTTAAAGAAACCGAGGCCATCCAGCGCCTCTGCCTTCAGCTGCAACGCGTGGCTTCAATTCGGTGCACCGCTGGCTCCATATCCAGCAGTTGTAGGTAGTACGCGCTCTGGCACTTACGCGTGTCCTCTCTCCGTCCACGACCAGTTGCGTTGCATCAAGCCTAGGCAGTGTGAAATACGTACTCCCTCCATTCTTAAATATATGACGTTTAGGACAAGTAAATTAGTTCTTTTTCAAATTAAATAATTTGTCCTAAACGACATATATTACAGAACTGAGATAGTATATGCCTAGACGGTCTTTCTTCACCGCGGAATAAATCTGTCTATCTATTTCTCTCGCTGTCCCTGCCACCGCCGGCCACCTCCGGTGTCCAAGGACAAATTGAGCTCCGACACCCCTACGGAAGCACACATACAAACAGGCCACCAACGAGGCTCATTTCAAATCAGCCCAAAAGAACAGCAGCTTCCCGGCAAAACACCTACTGATGCACAAAAGCTAAATAAACGGGAATTACTACGCTCAAGCAGCCAGGCGCAGCGTTAGCATACCTCCCTGTCTAGTTATATTCATACTCATAGACTCATGGCCTAGATGTAATTTAACTGCAATTAAGTCTCCTTCATTTTGAATCTGCACTAAAATTTGTTGGTATTGATCTCCCATGGTTTCAAGGCGTAAATCCTGAGCAATTGTATCGGTATTGATTCCGCGCTATAGTTGTTGGTGGGGCGTTGTAAGTGATCGCTGTTGTTTAGTTGTGCACTTGTGCTCAGTAATGTAATAAACTAGGTGGTACCCCGTGCGTTGCTACGGGAATTTATACAAAATTTAAAGATGCAATTTGAAAGTATAAACACTAAAAATAATTGCATTGTAATATTTTTTTAAACAACAATGTAGAGGAAAACACATTCATTTTATTGAGAGAGAACTACTTAGAAATTTGTAGTATCTTGATTTGAGTGATTATTGGAAATATATTTGAATGAAAACAGTACTGGAACACCTGTATACTTTGAAAAAGATGGTAGGCAAAGCTGAAGTATTCGTAACTAGCATCAATTCACCTTGCATTCTTGCAGCATGCAGATTGCAGCTAAGGTCCTGTTTAGTTCCTGGTCAAATCATCAAACTTTCAAAAATTCTCTCTCCAAACTTTACTATTCACATATCACATCAAATCTCTCTCCTCATGCATGGAGTACTAAACGTTGGTAAATAAAAAAACTAGTTGCATGGTTTTGATGTACACGACGAGACGAATCTTTTGAGCCTAGTTAGGTCATGGTAGGACAATGTTTACCACAAACAAACGAAAAGTGCTACAGTGTCCGATGTGACTTTTTCACTTCACTTTTCATTTTTTCTCAGGAACTAAACACCCCCTGGATCCTAAATGTGCCGTTGAGCTGTTGTGCTCGTCTTCGTTGACCGGTCATTGCCACGTGGCGAGACATCTGCCAGGAGGGGAGGCCCTACCCTACATGCCAGCCACAGCCACGACCAGCCGTCACTGGGGAGGGGAAAACTGAGAAAATTTACCATCTCCGGCGATCCCAATTCCCCAAACACTATCTCATGGTCGCCGTCGAGATCGGAGACCCGGCGCCTCGAGAAGCGGTGCCATCCGTCTCGCCGGGTGGTGGTGTGGTGGGAGACAGGGATGTCGACGACGCGCTCCCACGGGGCCATGGCGTTTGACGCTAACGGCGGGGGGGGGTGCTCGGGGGCTGTTCGATGGAATGCTTGACCAGTGCGGTGGTACGAAATGCAACTGACATGCACTGGCGGACGGGCGAACAGTCCCTGCCAAGAACCAGAGAGAAGACGCGCAGTTGTTCCAGGACTTCGACAGGTATTATGAACTTGTCCATCCCGTGCCTCCTTCCTTTCTTTCTTGCTCGGCAGGCGCCTTCGCCAGTTGGCCTCGCGTTCATATATTACTAATAAGTTATAACTCTGATCGTATATGGCTACGACGAGTAGCAATTTAGCTTTGACTTGTACATTCCATTCTCCACTCGTATGTATTGGATGGAAAGGTTGTCGAGTATGTATTGCCAATGTATGAACGAAGGTTAAGCTAGCTTAAGCAGAAATTATGCTAGCAGTCAACATTTTAAGGTGTAATACAAATGCCATGAATTATATCACAGAAAGGGAATATTCGCTCCACGAATGCAAATGTTTTAACAGGAACATCATTGCCAATATTGATGTTTTGTACTTTGGAAGCCCGTTTCAGTTAGCTAGTTAGCCAATCACAATGCATTAGCAGCGTACAATTAGAAACATATGAGTACATCACAGCATATGTACAGAATATTGATACATGAGATTCTCAAACCTCTACCCTTTGTGGTGCAGCACCATGTCTTTGGCCTTAATCACCATTGTATGACTCACTAGGTTTCCATGTGGTTATTCCGTAGAGTATCCTTCCCTTCCATCCTAGTAGTAGCATTGATCATCTTCGTTGACAACATAATCTTTATGATATTGTCTCACCATAGCTCTTGTTCCTTTCACAGTGTCCGGATTAAGTGGGAGCTGCTCAAAGCCCACCTTCTGGTTTCGTAGCTTCCATTTCTTGTAACTCTCTGGCCTCTTGATCCTTTCTGAACCTTCACATGCAATGACATTGAGAATTACAGACAGATGGAAATCCCTCTCTATGATCATTCTTGCCTCGTTATCCCGTGGAATAGTTTTATCAAGAATATCAAAATGTGCACTGTAGTTGTACATGACCTCTTTAAAGCGTGTTAGAAAGAAGGGGGTACTGTATGATCCATTCACAACTGCATGCACAAAAACTTCTGGCTTCATCATTCTTATGGTATTGAGAACCCTATTCCTGGCACTGTTTATGGATACTGTTTCGTCTCCAAGATTCTTCAAGCGGTATATACAGTTGACTATGAGCACATCATCTTTCTCAATGTTGAAATCCTCTATCTTTATGGTTTCCCATTTTGAGGATATTCCTTGATATTCAAAAGGTATATTGAACATTCTAGCATAATCAGCTAACCGCTGCCCAGCATTCTTACTTGATTCATTTGGTCGAAAACCTGGTTGGGGTTCTTCAATGCCTGTAATACGAACCTTAGGAGGTCCACCTTCCCTCTTTGCGAGTTGCTCAAATAATGACGGCCATTGAAAACCAAAGCAAATACCAAAATCGATAATGTGCACCCGGGGTTTTCCCTTTGAGACATCAATGATGGTCTTATTTGCGAAATAATATGGTGCCCTCAAGAAAGGGCATGTTGCTATACATAAATGGAATACCTTTAAAATGTCCGCTGCATTCCTTCTTTTGGCCATTAATTTGCGGTACAGCTGACTCCCAGTTCCAGCTAATCGTACCTCAAGGCAGTCTGCTAGGCAAAGTGCTAGCCTCTGAGAATCATCCCCACTTGTGGAAGCATGTTGCCTAATGATGCTCAGTATGTCACTTGCTAAGGTGTGATCATTTTCAGATACTGCTCGTGCACAATCGATAAGGAGTATTCTGTGATCTACTACCTCTTTCCTCTGTTGTTTCTTACCTTTTTTGTCTCGCCGAGCTGATGCTCTTCCCTGACCATTCTGTGAATTTGTGGTTGATTTATTTGTCATAGCTTCTTGTAAAACAATACATTGATCCAAAGGTTGATGCTCAGAGCAGAGTAGAACTTTATCAAAAATCTCGTCTCGAGTCGGCTCATTGAAAGAAGTGGCAAACTGCTTATTACTCCTTCCTTCTAACAAATCGTAGTCTTCCTTGCGTGAATTCATTTTTCGATATTGATCCTCAAATAACACATGCTTGCTTGTGTCTGCAACATTGATCTGAAGTGATTGGTTATCTCTGCTAGCCTTTTCGACAATGGAAAGGCCACCAACATTCAAACAAGGCTCCATTCTATATGTGCCATTAGTGAACTGTTTTGCCTCTCCAACAATATCATACAAACTCCAAGGAGCTTCAAAAGCTTGTAAGTTGTCATTGTAGTGATTATCACTTGATCTAATAGACACAGAGCACCTACTACATGTCTGCCCATTAGACCTACTGATGCTACCAAGAGTCTTCAGGTGATCAGAGCTATGGGGTGGTAATAATTGATTATTAGCTGGATAATTTTGTCCAATCAGTCTATACAATGGCTCCTCCATAGCTCTAAGTGCAGACTCACCATGATGTGATTTTACTTTGTCATCACTGTCTTCCTCCATCAATAGCTTGTTTATGTATTTGAGGGTTATATCTGAGTTGATCCAACTGTTCTCTGAATAGTCTTCTACATTGGCTCCATACCAATCTGGTGTCACATTGCTACTGACCTCGCAGAACTGGGGACTATTTATTTTGCTCGAAGAGGATGTGCTCGATGCAACATGTCTATGATTGTTAACTGTAGTTGTCACTTGAGGATAATAGTTAACGGAGCTTGGTAGGTGTAAAAATAAATCCAAATCATTATACTTGTTAGTTGGATCGATGAATTTCTGAGAAGACACATAGCACCCAGGAGTATTAGCCATGCTGCTTGGAAAGTCCTCAAAGTTAGAATTAAATTTGTCATTGCACTCCATTGGTTGGCTGTTTTATCATGGCAGAAAGTCTAAGACTGTCCCATACACAAAATTTTCTGGAACTGCATTGTAAACAATGAACTTAGTTTGTAAAATCAACACAGACGCAAAGTACGTAATCTATTATTCTACTTTATTTCTTTCTATCAGGCCTAAATATAATAGGGAATTCATCTTCCATTGATCTTATTCTTGTAAGAGAAAAATCTGAAAATATGCATTGTATAAGAAAAAATATGAGTTATTCATGTAGAGCTATTAATCTCCAAGTAACAGGAGCACATATTCTGATTTCCAATGGAGTATGAAATGTCCAATCCAACCAGAAAATATATGCTGAAGCGAATGGGCCTTGGTTGAATTGTCTCACTGTCGCAATTCTTTTTTTATTAATGTAGTAAATAGCTTACTTAAATGCATTTATAGGGCAGAAGGGTTCAATCATCATACTATGAGTTCAAGGAGTCAACTGAACAAAGCTCTAGATTGGAGTAACTCCTAAAATTAATTTATTAGAAGTGAAAGCACATCGCCATGAGAAATGACACCTTTCTTTACCTTCTGGAAGTACAGTTGAGCCGTAGCTCACATGGGGAAAAATCATCTCGGTAACATGAAAAGACCAAAATAACTAGTAACTAACATCTGACATATATACTTTGCATAAGCATTTAACTTTGGGACTCAAGTATAAATACCCAAAAAAATAGCCTTAGAGGCCGCTCTCTACCGGCCTGAGGTGTCACCTTTCATGCTATTACTCGCCCTGTTCGTTTGGCTGGTGGCTGGTGGCTGGCGCTGGTTTTTGCTGAGAGAAAAACACTGCTGGCTGGTTGGTGGCTGGTGGCTGGCGCTGGTTTTCGCTGAGAGAAAAACACTGTTGGCTCGCTGAAAACAATCCAAACGAACAGGACGCGCGGCAAGCTTAGTTTTTCAAGAAAAGAAAATAACAATTTCCTGATAAGTATCTCAATCACTGATTCTTTCTTCCTATCGTTTGTGCAATTACTAAGGAAGAGCAGAGGATGTTGGAGTTGGTGCTCTCGATCTCGCTCACTGCTCTCTCACTCGCGCCCGGACGGAGGTAGAAGATGAACAGTAGAAGCACACGAACTTGGCGACGAACGCCCCGGCCGCTCGAACGGCCTGTATGTTGGCTTGTTATTGATCCTAGCAACACAATTCAAGGAGTAGAAAGGAATGACATGGCCACTTATAGGCCCAGCAGCGCGCTCACTGCCATTACCGCGAGCACAGCACCCACGCACGCACACCTCCTGACGTTCTGGCCTCCTCAACGCCTTGAGCAACAAACTCCGCGCGAAGCCGGTACCAGATCATCAACTGCTCGCCAGGTGGCGCCTTCCCCGCTGCTGTAGTCCCCCAGACTCGATCACCCTCTGTTCCGCCCCAACCGCGTCGGACACGAGCTCGCCATGGCTGACACGGGCTCCAAACGTGGCCACACCTACGCCACCCGTTTCTTCTCGCAACACGCCTCAACACGAGCACACACTCGTGCACGTAGTCGCCCTGCACCACGAGCTCAGCCTTCCTCTGCTTCAACTGCTCGGAACGAGCGCGCCCACGCCGTCCGTCCTGAAACGCGGCCGCACCAGCGTTTCGACCCTAAGTTTGTCCATGGCTCCATCCGAGCTCCAACTCGTGCACCAATGGACTCCAGATGACTCGACCAAACCTAACGAGCATCTCGCCACGCGATGAACGCGACACCGACTCGCCACGCCATGGAAACACTCCAGGCGTGGTTTATTCCCAACAGAGGATAGGAGAGCCTTACCATTGTTTTTCCTTCAGGGATCGATGACAGACGATGGAATCAGCCGGCCTGGGGTCCCAGATGCGAAGGTTGGCCTAGATAATAAGATGAATGGCGAACTGAGCGGTGAGCACAAGGAAAACTACCACGAGGCATCTCCTTCTTATGGGGTCCAGCTTTGGCACTGGCCTACCTGCAATCAGCTGGCGATTACTCAGCTGCGCCGAGGTAAGCAAGAGCGAGTCCGACGAGGTTTCTGCGTTGATAGCTATGGTTGAATCCGTCGTCGTTTTCCTGAAGAAAGCTAGAGACAAAACAAGCTCTGGAGAGGGGGCGTCGTTTCAGATGTAGCAGTTGGGAGCCTCTGATTTTCAGTCCGGTTGCCGACGAGATCGATCTGGTACAGTGTCGTTTTCTCTAATTTTTTTACAAGTACTGTACTAGTTAGTAATCCGCAGCCCCAGAGGTCACTTTGATTTTATAAACACGTTTCAATAAAAGAATAGCAGTGGCCAAACTTACATTGTTATGCAAAACATATATTTGTGGATTCTTCCTTGTTGAAGCATCGTGTCAATTTACCTTAGGATTTGTCCAGTCCGTTCTCACCTCTTTGCTGACTGGGCACTGCCACATGAGAAAACCTCGAACTGAAGTGAATTTCAGGAGGAGCAGCAGCAGCAGCAAATCGATAAACTCAGACAGGTTATGGATACTTTACTCGCCATAGCAGCGGAAACTACTGCTACTCTACTCTATAACCAGAGTTCTCTTTCGGTAAGTGTCTTGCAAGCTGGACCAGGGCTCGGTCCGTCTTTCATTAACTTAAAGGTGGAGGTTAAGTTCGCTAAACACTGGCTTACTTTCTGAAAATAGATGAAGGGTGCTCTTAGCGTTAAGCCAGTAAATGCTCTCTTTCGCAAACAGAAAAAAAAACAGTAATGCTCTGATGTGAACTGTTGGATGTTGGATCGATGTCTTCAACCTCAAGTGAACTCGAGGTACGACGACGTGCTCTGTTCTGCCAGGACTGAAGCCATTGTCTTACGAAACTGAAAGAATGGATTCATTGTTGCCTGGCACTAGAGCGCGGGGCCTACATGCCAGCCAGCCACGAGAGCAGGGCGCCTTCTGTCCTTGCAAAATGCAAATCATCAGGCAATGTCTGCAGCTCAAAAAAGGGAAGAAAAAAAAGAAGAAGAGAAAAAGTGAAGTGGCCTCCGGTCCTCTGGCCTGGCGGCCCTAAACCTCCTTCATGGCGGTAGTTTGCCGTCGAGATCGGAGGCCATGCTCACCACCAGAAGCGCGTGATTCTTCTTTTTTTAAAAGAGATGCTTTATTAATTTTTCAGTTAGATACATCGAGATGATACATCCGCCTGAAACGCTCCCGGCCTCTGTCAATCGACACACAGCCAAAACAAAAAAGTTCAAACCAGCACCAGACCCTAATGGCTATCAATCCTGAGACTAGACCGCCATCCATACACCCGGGCAAAAATAACCTTGGCCACTTGGGCCAAGTAGTGCGAAGCCGCTACAAGACCGTCCCGCAATGAAGGCCGTTGTAGGATAGACCATTCGCGGAGCCAATGCGACGTCTCGAAGATAACCTGCAAAAAATTTGGAACTTTATTATCAAAAACCACTGCATTCCTGCATCGCCAAACTGCCCAACATAAGGCTGTCGCGCCTACAAAAAGCAGGTGTGTGAATCGTTGTGGGATTAAATTCAGCCAGCCATTAAACATGTTAGATACGCTAGATGGTTTAGGTAAACCCCAAGCCACATAGACCGAAGCCCATACCATACGTGTGAATCTACAATCAATAAAAAGGTGCTGAATCGACTCGTTCTCATGACAGAAAACACATTGTTTACTACCATTCCAATTCCGTTTGGCCAGATTGTCCTTAGTAAGGATAACTCCCCTCTTTAAAAACCATATGAAAATTTTAACCTTTGATGGAAGCTTTGATTTCCAAAGTTTTCTATTAGTATTTGGTACATTCTGGTATATGAGGGCCAGATAATGTGTTTTTACAGTAAAAACACCTGTCCGATCCAAGCTCCATGTGAGGTTTATATTTTCCAATCTTGCTACTAAATTGTTCCACATTATCAACTTAGGACCAATCAGATCTCTCCGCCAGGATATATTGGGAATCGTTGTACTAAGTACCTCCACCACCGTATCCTGTTTTTTCCTAGCGATGTTATAAAGTTGAGGATATTGGTCTCGGAGAGGCCTGTTGCCTAACCATTTGTCTTCCCAGAATCTTATCGGTGACCCATCCTTGATATTGAAAGCACCAAACTTTAAAAAGTCATTTTTGACCTTCATAATCCCAGCCCATTTTTAACCTTCATAAGCCTAGCCCAAAAGTGTGAGTCCCCGCTGTTCCATTAGACCTGAACCAGAGGCTTGGTCCCTAGATATTTATTGCGTAGGATCTGTTGCCAGATGCCATCCGTAGTAAGGAGGCAATACAACCACTTGCTGAGCAAGGCTATGTTCTTAAGTTCTAGGTTGTGTATTCCCAGTCCTCCTTGATCTCGTGGAAGACACAAAATACTCCACCTAGCTAGTCGGTACTTTCTCTTATGCTCATCACTTTGCCAAAAGAATCTAGACCGATAATAATCCAGCTTCTCACGGACTCCCTTTGGAATCTGGAAGAAAAACATCATGTACATCGGTAGACTACTAAGAACTGAATTGATTAAGGTTAGCCGACCTCCATATGAAAGGTTTTTCCCTTTCCAACTGCTCAATCGGCTCTCGAAACGTTACTGAATCTTCAACCAGTCATTATTAACCAATCTCCGAAAATGTATAGGAATACCTAGGTATTTGACTGGGAAGGTACCAGGATTACAACCAAATAGTTCTTTGTATTGGGCTTCGAAGTTCTTAGCCTCCCCAAAACAATAAATTTCACTCTTGTGAAAGTTTATTTTGAGTCCCGATAATTGCTCGAAAGCACAAAGAATATTCTTCATGTTCTGAGTCTGTTCCAGGTCATGGTCTAAGAACAGAATTGTGTCATCAGCATACTGTAGAATGGACAAGCCACCATCAACCAAATGGGGCACCACTCCTTGTATCTGATTATTGGTTTTAGCCCTATTAATTAAAAGCGTGAGCATATCTGCAACTATATTAAATAGGATGGGTGATAAAGGATCGCCTTGTCTGAGTCCTTTTTTAGTCTGGAAGAATGGACCTATCTCTCCATTGACATTTATTGCCACACTTCCTCCCGAAATAAAAGATTTAATCCATTCAATCCATTTGGATGAAAAACCTTTTAACCTGAGTGTCTGTGCCAGAAAATCCCATTTGACTTTATCATAAGCTTTTTCGAAGTCAATTTTAAATATTACCCCGCTGTGATTTCTTCTGTGTAGCTCATGCACTGTCTCATGTAGGATTACCACTCCTTCCAGAATATTCCTTCCTCTCATGAAGGTTGTTTGAGTTGGGCTAATAATGTTATCTGCTACTGAATTTATGCGGATCGTTGCCACTTTCGTGAAAATTTTGAAGCTAACATTCAGTAGGCAGATAGGTCTATATTGTTGTATTTTATTAGCCTCTTTAACTTTGGGTATCAAAGTGATAACTCCAAAATTGAGACTGAACAACGGTAACTCTCCGGAATGTAGATCATGGAACATATTCATCAAGTCCTCCTTGATTGTTTCCCAAAAATGCTGGTAAAACTCAGCCGGAAAACCATCCGGACCTGGAGCTTTATTGTGTTCCATGCTAAAAATAGCTTCCCGAACCTCCTTATCTGTGAAAGGGGCCGTGAGAAACTCGTTTTCCAATTGGCTTACTTGCGAGATATCCTCAGTTTGCTCTTCCAAACTAAAGTGACTCTCTTCCGGAGGACCAAATAGACCTCTGTAAAATTGGGTAATGTAATCCTTGAGTTGTTGCTGGCCTTCTATTTTATTGCTTTCATGGTCTAGGGAAAATATTCGCTTTTT
>OAMR01000569.1:776475-788604 GCA_900205405.1 Echinochloa crus-galli
TGGCGGGTTGGGTCCCCGCGCACGCGAGAGACGGCGGAAGTGGCGAGGCCCCCGCGCGTTGGGTTGCTCCGGGCTCGGTGTTTTCATGCCTGTCGGGCGGTCGGCTTGGGTGCAGCAGCACTACGGCGGTGGGTCCTGCACGGCGGTGGCTCTCTTGGTGTGGTGATGTCTTTCCCCTCTGCTCCTCTATCGGCGCTGGATCGCTTCGGTGGTTTCGATACCTGCAGGAGTGTGGTTGTAGGTGGAAGCTGTGGTTGTGCTTGTCTCTCCTGTCGTCGTTATGAGTAGAGTGTGGCCGCGTTGAGGTCCCAATCCAACCGGCCCGTGAGTATAGTCGAGCGGTAACCCGTGTTGATGTCCCAATCCAATCGGGTGAGTTTGTTTGTTTTTTTCTTCTTTTCTGTTTCCTGCCTATGGTCTTCCAGAGTCGTAGTTTTGTATTTTTTCTGCTATATCAATAGAAATGCACTCGTCGAGAGTAGTTCGTTTAAAAAGAAAGTGTGTCAGAGTCAAGCGTGCGTGTGCAATCGGATTCCAATCTTGGTATATGATGTTCCAGCTGATTATGTTGGTGAAAAAGGCAACTACGGTTGATTTAAGAGTAATGGTGTATATTATAAAATGTACGCGGCCGGGTTAACCCGTCAATCTTCTCACATTAAAAGGCAATGCACATTTAAATCTGACGTAGGTCAACACAAATTAACGGGCATCACCTTATGCTTATAGTCAATAATCTAGATTACTGTATGTGTTATACATTATATGCTTATGGTCAATAATCTAGATTATACTTAGTGCTGATTATACATTATATGCTTATGCATATATTACCAGAGCAGCTCTGGTCAGGTCAGGTCAGCTTTAGTGGTTGGGGTGGCGCTGCCAATGAGACAATTTAATTTGCGTGAGATAACTCGGTTTTGTCGAGTGTGCGCGCTTGCGCGTTACGCACTTGGCCAAATTATCGTCATTTCTGAAAGAAAGAAAGAAAGAAAGAAAGAAAGAAAGAAAGAAAGAAAGAAAGAAAGAAAGAAAGAAAGAAAGAAAAGCACCGTCATCTTTCGTTTCCATACTGCTATCTCTAGCTGTAGTACTGTATCATTTTGATCGAGAAGAATCCATGTCTCCCGGATTGCTGTTGCTGCCCACCGTCGAAATCGAAACAGTGCTTGCCTGAAGCCTCCCCGCCCTGGCTCAGCACGATCATGGTGGATCTGATCCTAACTCGCGCGCGCTCGGATCTCGGTCGGGTGGTTGCTCAATTTACTCTCCCCTTGCGCGCTTTTTTCCCTCCCCTGTTGTGTTGCGTCGCTCACCGGCGTACGTGGCTGGTGTACGTCAGCGGCACTCGCGTCGCGTGGCACGGCGGCACACGGGCTTTATTTGCGACTCGCGCGTGGTACGGTGAGACCACGCGTGCCGTGTGAGAGAGCGTGTGGGAAGCGATCCAGGGGAGGCGGGCGCGCGGGGAGACGATGGGTTGGGCGCTGGCGCTGCACGGCGCTTCGCCGGCGCCGAGGCCTTCGCCAGAGACCAGGGTGTGGAGATCAAGGATCCAAGCCACTTCATCACGGAGCACAACATCGAGAGGTTGCGACAGGCCAAACAAGCCAACAGGGTGCAGGTACATAATAAAGATGATATATATATATATAGTTCCATTTGATTCTTTCGAACTACGTCCAAGGGAAGAACTATAGGACTTCTTGCTTCTCAGGTGGATTACACCCAGCCGATGATGAACGGCGAGCAGGCCACCACCAAGCAACCCCGCCACGCCCCCATTATTAACGACAGCAGCCAGACCGGCACGGTGGGCTGCGTGGCCGTCGACGCCGCCGGCAACCTCGCGGCGGCGACGTCCACGGGCGGGCTGGTGAACAAGATGCCCGGCCGGATCGGCGACACGCCGCTGGTGGGCGCGGGCACCTACGCCAACGCGCTGTGCGCGGTCTCCGCCACGGGCGTCGGCGAGGAGATCGTCCGCCGCACGGCGGCGCGCGACGTCGAGGCGCTGGCGGAGCACGCCGGCCTGCCGCTGCGCGCCGCCGCGGCGCGCGTCGTGGCGGGGGCGCCCGGGGGCAGCATGGGGCTCGTGGCCTTGTCGGGCCGCGGGGAGGTGTGCATGGCGCACAACACCACCGCCATGTTCAGGGCATGCGCCACCGAGGACGGCCACGAGGAGGTCGGCATCTGGACGGTGAGAGCGTCAGCATTGCGCTGTGAACGCTAGCTGCGGTGGGATCCTTTTCACTGTCACGTAGCATTGGCCCATGGTTGAGCCAAGGACTTGCTGGTTGTTATATGTCGAAGTTTGGTGCTAAACTGTTTAGTAAGGAAATTTGGTTTGGTTTCGGTTCGGGACGTTCTTGTAATGCAAGGGTATGGCGTGATTGCTGGTGTCGTCGCGTGAAGCAACTATACTTTGGGAAAATATTATGAAATGATCGATTGGTAACAAATGTCACAGGTTTTAGAGCAGCTTTGTGCACCATTGGTTAGTGCAGCAGCTACGATCTATTGCTCCTTTATCTACAAAAGTGGCAGGGCTAAAATCAGTGAAGTGAAATAGAAATAAAAAGAACATGAGCGTCTATTCAGCATAAATTTTCAGTAATCCAGTCTGCACTCACCATCATCACTAAAAAAATACACCAAAAGGTGATTGCTTTTGTGTAATTTCAACGTAAACCAACTATAAATGAGACATAAACAAAAGTTAATGTGTTAGAAGACCCTATAGCAAATAACTTTTCCTGCCTCGTTTACTCACCTTCTCTAATGCACAAATCTTGGTATGATTTGAATTACCAAAATTTAAGTTTTGGAGCCCTAAAAATGTTCAAGTGAGATTTAGATATTTTCAACTAAAATTAGAATTGCGTGTCCTATTACATAAATGTTTTTCATAAAAAATTATAGAAATATGGTTTCATATTTTCCATGTTTTAGTCATTTTTTTGCGATGCAGCAACATATTGTTTCCTATTAATTTTATGTTTTAGTCTGATTGACCAAACAAAAATCCCAAGACTTTGTGTATTCTTAGTAACTGTATGATTGTCCTACTTTTGATTGAAAAGTGCAACGTGAAATCTATATATTATATATTCGAGTGTGCGCGCTTGCGCGTTACGCACTTGGCCAAATTATCGTCATTTCTGAAAGAAAGAAAGAAAGAAAGAAAGAAAGAAAGAAAGAAAGAAAGAAAGAAAGAAAGAAAGAAAGAAAGAAAGAAAGAAAGAAAGAAAGAAAGAAAGAAAGAAAGAAAGAAAGAAAGAAAGAAAGAAAGAAAGAAAGAAAGAAAGAAAGAAAGAAAGAAAGAAAGAAAGAAAGAAAGAAAGAAAGAAAGAAAGAAAGAAAGAAAGAAAGAAAGAAAGAAAGAAAGAAAGAAAGAAAGAAAGAAAGAAAGAAAGAAAGAAAGAAAGAAAGAAAGAAAGAAAGAAAGAAAGAAAGAAAGAAAGAAAGAAAGAAAGAAAGAAAGAAAGAAAGAAAGAAAGAAAGAAAGAAAGAAAGAAAGAAAGAAAGAAAGAAAGAAAGAAAGAAAGAAAGAAAGAAAGAAAGAAAGAAAGAAAGAAAGAAAGAAAGAAAGAAAGAAAGAAAGAAAGAAAGAAAGAAAGAAAGAAAGAAAGAAAGAAAGAAAGAAAGAAAGAAAGAAAGAAAGAAAGAAAGAAAGAAAGAAAGAAAGAAAGAAAGAAAGAAAGAAAGAAAGAAAGAAAGAAAGAAAGAAAGAAAGAAAGAAAGAAAGAAAGAAAGAAAGAAAGAAAGAAAGAAAGAAAGAAAGAAAGAAAGAAAGAAAGAAAGAAAGAAAGAAAGAAAGAAAGAAAGAAAGAAAGAAAGAAAGAAAGAAAGAAAGAAAGAAAGAAAGAAAGAAAGAAAGAAAGAAAGAAAGAAAGAAAGAAAGAAAGAAAGAAAGAAAGAAAGAAAGAAAGAAAGAAAGAAAGAAAGAAAGAAAGAAAGAAAGAAAGAAAGAAAGAAAGAAAGAAAGAAAGAAAGAAAGAAAGAAAGAAAGAAAGAAAGAAAGAAAGAAAGAAAGAAAGAAAGAAAGAAAGAAAGAAAGAAAGAAAGAAAGAAAGAAAGAAAGAAAGAAAGAAAGAAAGAAAGAAAGAAAGAAAGAAAGAAAGAAAGAAAGAAAGAAAGAAAGAAAGAAAGAAAGAAAGAAAGAAAGAAAGAAAGAAAGAAAGAAAGAAAGAAAGAAAGAAAGAAAGAAAGAAAGAAAGAAAGAAAGAAAGAAAGAAAGAAAGAAAGAAAGAAAGAAAGAAAGAAAGAAAGAAAGAAAGAAAGAAAGAAAGAAAGAAAGAAAGAAAGAAAGAAAGAAAGAAAGAAAGAAAGAAAGAAAGAAAGAAAGAAAGAAAGAAAGAAAGAAAGAAAGAAAGAAAGAAAGAAAGAAAGAAAGAAAGAAAGAAAGAAAGAAAGAAAGAAAGAAAGAAAGAAAGAAAGAAAGAAAGAAAGAAAGAAAGAAAGAAAGAAAGAAAGAAAGAAAGAAAGAAAGAAAGAAAGAAAGAAAGAAAGAAAGAAAGAAAGAAAGAAAGAAAGAAAGAAAGAAAGAAAGAAAGAAAGAAAGAAAGAAAGAAAGAAAGAAAGAAAGAAAGAAAGAAAGAAAGAAAGAAAGAAAGAAAGAAAGAAAGAAAGAAAGAAAGAAAGAAAGAAAGAAAGAAAGAAAGAAAGAAAGAAAGAAAGAAAGAAAGAAAGAAAGAAAGAAAGAAAGAAAGAAAGAAAGAAAGAAAGAAAGAAAGAAAGAAAGAAAGAAAGAAAGAAAGAAAGAAAGAAAGAAAGAAAGAAAGAAAGAAAGAAAGAAAGAAAGAAAGAAAGAAAGAAAGAAAGAAAGAAAGAAAGAAAGAAAGAAAGAAAGAAAGAAAGAAAGAAAGAAAGAAAGAAAGAAAGAAAGAAAGAAAGAAAGAAAGAAAGAAAGAAAGAAAGAAAGAAAGAAAGAAAGAAAGAAAGAAAGAAAGAAAGAAAGAAAGAAAGAAAGAAAGAAAGAAAGAAAGAAAGAAAGAAAGAAAGAAAGAAAGAAAGAAAGAAAGAAAGAAAGAAAGAAAGAAAGAAAGAAAGAAAGAAAGAAAGAAAGAAAGAAAGAAAGAAAGAAAGAAAGAAAGAAAGAAAGAAAGAAAGAAAGAAAGAAAGAAAGAAAGAAAGAAAGAAAGAAAGAAAGAAAGAAAGAAAGAAAGAAAGAAAGAAAGAAAGAAAGAAAGAAAGAAAGAAAGAAAGAAAGAAAGAAAGAAAGAAAGAAAGAAAGAAAGAAAGAAAGAAAGAAAGAAAGAAAGAAAGAAAGAAAGAAAGAAAGAAAGAAAGAAAGAAAGAAAGAAAGAAAGAAAGAAAGAAAGAAAGAAAGAAAGAAAGAAAGAAAGAAAGAAAGAAAGAAAGAAAGAAAGAAAGAAAGAAAGAAAGAAAGAAAGAAAGAAAGAAAGAAAGAAAGAAAGAAAGAAAGAAAGAAAGAAAGAAAGAAAGAAAGAAAGAAAGAAAGAAAGAAAGAAAGAAAGAAAGAAAGAAAGAAAGAAAGAAAGAAAGAAAGAAAGAAAGAAAGAAAGAAAGAAAGAAAGAAAGAAAGAAAGAAAGAAAGAAAGAAAGAAAGAAAGAAAGAAAGAAAGAAAGAAAGAAAGAAAGAAAGAAAGAAAGAAAGAAAGAAAGAAAGAAAGAAAGAAAGAAAGAAAGAAAGAAAGAAAGAAAGAAAGAAAGAAAGAAAGAAAGAAAGAAAGAAAGAAAGAAAGAAAGAAAGAAAGAAAGAAAGAAAGAAAGAAAGAAAGAAAGAAAGAAAGAAAGAAAGAAAGAAAGAAAGAAAGAAAGAAAGAAAGAAAGAAAGAAAGAAAGAAAGAAAGAAAGAAAGAAAGAAAGAAAGAAAGAAAGAAAGAAAGAAAGAAAGAAAGAAAGAAAGAAAGAAAGAAAGAAAGAAAGAAAGAAAGAAAGAAAGAAAGAAAGAAAGAAAGAAAGAAAGAAAGAAAGAAAGAAAGAAAGAAAGAAAGAAAGAAAGAAAGAAAGAAAGAAAGAAAGAAAGAAAGAAAGAAAGAAAGAAAGAAAGAAAGAAAGAAAGAAAGAAAGAAAGAAAGAAAGAAAGAAAGAAAGAAAGAAAGAAAGAAAGAAAGAAAGAAAGAAAGAAAGAAAGAAAGAAAGAAAGAAAGAAAGAAAGAAAGAAAGAAAGAAAGAAAGAAAGAAAGAAAGAAAGAAAGAAAGAAAGAAAGAAAGAAAGAAAGAAAGAAAGAAAGAAAGAAAGAAAGAAAGAAAGAAAGAAAGAAAGAAAGAAAGAAAGAAAGAAAGAAAGAAAGAAAGAAAGAAAGAAAGAAAGAAAGAAAGAAAGAAAGAAAGAAAGAAAGAAAGAAAGAAAGAAAGAAAGAAAGAAAGAAAGAAAGAAAGAAAGAAAGAAAGAAAGAAAGAAAGAAAGAAAGAAAGAAAGAAAGAAAGAAAGAAAGAAAGAAAGAAAGAAAGAAAGAAAGAAAGAAAGAAAGAAAGAAAGAAAGAAAGAAAGAAAGAAAGAAAGAAAGAAAGAAAGAAAGAAAGAAAGAAAGAAAGAAAGAAAGAAAGAAAGAAAGAAAGAAAGAAAGAAAGAAAGAAAGAAAGAAAGAAAGAAAGAAAGAAAGAAAGAAAGAAAGAAAGAAAGAAAGAAAGAAAGAAAGAAAGAAAGAAAGAAAGAAAGAAAGAAAGAAAGAAAGAAAGAAAGAAAGAAAGAAAGAAAGAAAGAAAGAAAGAAAGAAAGAAAGAAAGAAAGAAAGAAAGAAAGAAAGAAAGAAAGAAAGAAAGAAAGAAAGAAAGAAAGAAAGAAAGAAAGAAAGAAAGAAAGAAAGAAAGAAAGAAAGAAAGAAAGAAAGAAAGAAAGAAAGAAAGAAAGAAAGAAAGAAAGAAAGAAAGAAAGAAAGAAAGAAAGAAAGAAAGAAAGAAAGAAAGAAAGAAAGAAAGAAAGAAAGAAAGAAAGAAAGAAAGAAAGAAAGAAAGAAAGAAAGAAAGAAAGAAAGAAAGAAAGAAAGAAAGAAAGAAAGAAAGAAAGAAAGAAAGAAAGAAAGAAAGAAAGAAAGAAAGAAAGAAAGAAAGAAAGAAAGAAAGAAAGAAAGAAAGAAAGAAAGAAAGAAAGAAAGAAAGAAAGAAAGAAAGAAAGAAAGAAAGAAAGAAAGAAAGAAAGAAAGAAAGAAAGAAAGAAAGAAAGAAAGAAAGAAAGAAAGAAAGAAAGAAAGAAAGAAAGAAAGAAAGAAAGAAAGAAAGAAAGAAAGAAAGAAAGAAAGAAAGAAAGAAAGAAAGAAAGAAAGAAAGAAAGAAAGAAAGAAAGAAAGAAAGAAAGAAAGAAAGAAAGAAAGAAAGAAAGAAAGAAAGAAAGAAAGAAAGAAAGAAAGAAAGAAAGAAAGAAAGAAAGAAAGAAAGAAAGAAAGAAAGAAAGAAAGAAAGAAAGAAAGAAAGAAAGAAAGAAAGAAAGAAAGAAAGAAAGAAAGAAAGAAAGAAAGAAAGAAAGAAAGAAAGAAAGAAAGAAAGAAAGAAAGAAAGAAAGAAAGAAAGAAAGAAAGAAAGAAAGAAAGAAAGAAAGAAAGAAAGAAAGAAAGAAAGAAAGAAAGAAAGAAAGAAAGAAAGAAAGAAAGAAAGAAAGAAAGAAAGAAAGAAAGAAAGAAAGAAAGAAAGAAAGAAAGAAAGAAAGAAAGAAAGAAAGAAAGAAAGAAAGAAAGAAAGAAAGAAAGAAAGAAAGAAAGAAAGAAAGAAAGAAAGAAAGAAAGAAAGAAAGAAAGAAAGAAAGAAAGAAAGAAAGAAAGAAAGAAAGAAAGAAAGAAAGAAAGAAAGAAAGAAAGAAAGAAAGAAAGAAAGAAAGAAAGAAAGAAAGAAAGAAAGAAAGAAAGAAAGAAAGAAAGAAAGAAAGAAAGAAAGAAAGAAAGAAAGAAAGAAAGAAAGAAAGAAAGAAAGAAAGAAAGAAAGAAAGAAAGAAAGAAAGAAAGAAAGAAAGAAAGAAAGAAAGAAAGAAAGAAAGAAAGAAAGAAAGAAAGAAAGAAAGAAAGAAAGAAAGAAAGAAAGAAAGAAAGAAAGAAAGAAAGAAAGAAAGAAAGAAAGAAAGAAAGAAAGAAAGAAAGAAAGAAAGAAAGAAAGAAAGAAAGAAAGAAAGAAAGAAAGAAAGAAAGAAAGAAAGAAAGAAAGAAAGAAAGAAAGAAAGAAAGAAAGAAAGAAAGAAAGAAAGAAAGAAAGAAAGAAAGAAAGAAAGAAAGAAAGAAAGAAAGAAAGAAAGAAAGAAAGAAAGAAAGAAAGAAAGAAAGAAAGAAAGAAAGAAAGAAAGAAAGAAAGAAAGAAAGAAAGAAAGAAAGAAAGAAAGAAAGAAAGAAAGAAAGAAAGAAAGAAAGAAAGAAAGAAAGAAAGAAAGAAAGAAAGAAAGAAAGAAAGAAAGAAAGAAAGAAAGAAAGAAAGAAAGAAAGAAAGAAAGAAAGAAAGAAAGAAAGAAAGAAAGAAAGAAAGAAAGAAAGAAAGAAAGAAAGAAAGAAAGAAAGAAAGAAAGAAAGAAAGAAAGAAAGAAAGAAAGAAAGAAAGAAAGAAAGAAAGAAAGAAAGAAAGAAAGAAAGAAAGAAAGAAAGAAAGAAAGAAAGAAAGAAAGAAAGAAAGAAAGAAAGAAAGAAAGAAAGAAAGAAAGAAAGAAAGAAAGAAAGAAAGAAAGAAAGAAAGAAAGAAAGAAAGAAAGAAAGAAAGAAAGAAAGAAAGAAAGAAAGAAAGAAAGAAAGAAAGAAAGAAAGAAAGAAAGAAAGAAAGAAAGAAAGAAAGAAAGAAAGAAAGAAAGAAAGAAAGAAAGAAAGAAAGAAAGAAAGAAAGAAAGAAAGAAAGAAAGAAAGAAAGAAAGAAAGAAAGAAAGAAAGAAAGAAAGAAAGAAAGAAAGAAAGAAAGAAAGAAAGAAAGAAAGAAAGAAAGAAAGAAAGAAAGAAAGAAAGAAAGAAAGAAAGAAAGAAAGAAAGAAAGAAAGAAAGAAAGAAAGAAAGAAAGAAAGAAAGAAAGAAAGAAAGAAAGAAAGAAAGAAAGAAAGAAAGAAAGAAAGAAAGAAAGAAAGAAAGAAAGAAAGAAAGAAAGAAAGAAAGAAAGAAAGAAAGAAAGAAAGAAAGAAAGAAAGAAAGAAAGAAAGAAAGAAAGAAAGAAAGAAAGAAAGAAAGAAAGAAAGAAAGAAAGAAAGAAAGAAAGAAAGAAAGAAAGAAAGAAAGAAAGAAAGAAAGAAAGAAAGAAAGAAAGAAAGAAAGAAAGAAAGAAAGAAAGAAAGAAAGAAAGAAAGAAAGAAAGAAAGAAAGAAAGAAAGAAAGAAAGAAAGAAAGAAAGAAAGAAAGAAAGAAAGAAAGAAAGAAAGAAAGAAAGAAAGAAAGAAAGAAAGAAAGAAAGAAAGAAAGAAAGAAAGAAAGAAAGAAAGAAAGAAAGAAAGAAAGAAAGAAAGAAAGAAAGAAAGAAAGAAAGAAAGAAAGAAAGAAAGAAAGAAAGAAAGAAAGAAAGAAAGAAAGAAAGAAAGAAAGAAAGAAAGAAAGAAAGAAAGAAAGAAAGAAAGAAAGAAAGAAAGAAAGAAAGAAAGAAAGAAAGAAAGAAAGAAAGAAAGAAAGAAAGAAAGAAAGAAAGAAAGAAAGAAAGAAAGAAAGAAAGAAAGAAAGAAAGAAAGAAAGAAAGAAAGAAAGAAAGAAAGAAAGAAAGAAAGAAAGAAAGAAAGAAAGAAAGAAAGAAAGAAAGAAAGAAAGAAAGAAAGAAAGAAAGAAAGAAAGAAAGAAAGAAAGAAAGAAAGAAAGAAAGAAAGAAAGAAAGAAAGAAAGAAAGAAAGAAAGAAAGAAAGAAAGAAAGAAAGAAAGAAAGAAAGAAAGAAAGAAAGAAAGAAAGAAAGAAAGAAAGAAAGAAAGAAAGAAAGAAAGAAAGAAAGAAAGAAAGAAAGAAAGAAAGAAAGAAAGAAAGAAAGAAAGAAAGAAAGAAAGAAAGAAAGAAAGAAAGAAAGAAAGAAAGAAAGAAAGAAAGAAAGAAAGAAAGAAAGAAAGAAAGAAAGAAAGAAAGAAAGAAAGAAAGAAAGAAAGAAAGAAAGAAAGAAAGAAAGAAAGAAAGAAAGAAAGAAAGAAAGAAAGAAAGAAAGAAAGAAAGAAAGAAAGAAAGAAAGAAAGAAAGAAAGAAAGAAAGAAAGAAAGAAAGAAAGAAAGAAAGAAAGAAAGAAAGAAAGAAAGAAAGAAAGAAAGAAAGAACTTGTCGGGCCGCGGGGAGGTGTGCATGGCGCACAACACCACCGCCATGTTCAGGGCATGCGCCACCGAGGACGGCCACGAGGAGGTCGGCATCTGGACGGTGAGAGCGTCAGCATTGCGCTGTGAACGCTAGCTGCGGTGGGATCCTTTTCACTGTCACGTAGCATTGGCCCATGGTTGAGCCAAGGACTTGCTGGTTGTTATATGTCGAAGTTTGGTGCTAAACTGTTTAGTAAGGAAATTTGGTTTGGTTTCGGTTCGGGACGTTCTTGTAATGCAAGGGTATGGCGTGATTGCTGGTGTCGTCGCGTGAAGCAACTATACTTTGGGAAAATATTATGAAATGATCGATTGGTAACAAATGTCACAGGTTTTAGAGCAGCTTTGTGCACCATTGGTTAGTGCAGCAGCTACGATCTATTGCTCCTTTATCTACAAAAGTGGCAGGGCTAAAATCAGTGAAGTGAAATAGAAATAAAAAGAACATGAGCGTCTATTCAGCATAAATTTTCAGTAATCCAGTCTGCACTCACCATCATCACTAAAAAAATACACCAAAAGGTGATTGCTTTTGTGTAATTTCAACGTAAACCAACTATAAATGAGACATAAACAAAAGTTAATGTGTTAGAAGACCCTATAGCAAATAACTTTTCCTGCCTCGTTTACTCACCTTCTCTAATGCACAAATCTTGGTATGATTTGAATTACCAAAATTTAAGTTTTGGAGCCCTAAAAATGTTCAAGTGAGATTTAGATATTTTCAACTAAAATTAGAATTGCGTGTCCTATTACATAAATGTTTTTCATAAAAAATTATAGAAATATGGTTTCATATTTTCCATGTTTTAGTCATTTTTTTGCGATGCAGCAACATATTGTTTCCTATTAATTTTATGTTTTAGTCTGATTGACCAAACAAAAATCCCAAGACTTTGTGTATTCTTAGTAACTGTATGATTGTCCTACTTTTGATTGAAAAGTGCAACGTGAAATCTATATATTATATATACGAGCTATTTCCACCAAGGGTAACACCTAACTTTACGTTTCATTTAAAATTCACCAATTCTTTGAATTTAATTTAACTCTTTAATTTAAAACCCTACATGAAGAATTGATTAATTCAGATATTTACAAAATTCAAAATTTATTTTCTAAACTAATAAACAACCCTTGGATGAATCCTCTCCTGCGCCCATAAGCCGATTCTTTCTCCATCATCCTATTTAAATTAGTATTAAACCTAATAAAATGTTACATGTCTATTTATAATGTCACCCTAAAACATTTGTTTTTTTGACGGAAACCCTAAAACATTTGTTGTGTGGCATCTGCTATATCTCAACTGGGCATTTCATTGCTCCTCTTAATTTCCATCCATGAAATTGGTGCTAAGATGTATGGGATTATACCGTTTTTTCCTTTTAGAATCTATGTTTCGGAGCTCTAAAAACACTTGATGATTTTATTAATAACATTATGACCCTGTTTGGAACAGCTTACCTTCAGCTTATGGCCAAAATAAGCTAAAACTGGAAACCAAACGGCTCGCTTTTTTACAGTTTTTTTTGCCACACTTCTCACTACCGTTCCCACTTTTACTAAAACGCAGAAGCCGGTTCAAATCCACTTCTTAAATAAACGCTATTTTTATATTCATGCAGCTTATCTGATAACCGCTTCTCCCTGCCGCTGTTCTATACGCTTTTTCGCCTCGCACGGGCCCTCGCGGCAGCCAACCAACCATCGCCAAGCCTGACCCTACTGACGTGTGCCTTTTCGCACTGACTGCGCTGCCGATTCGCGCTGTGTTTAGTTCCAAAAAGTGCAGGAGAAAGTTTGGAGAAAATGTCACATCGAACACTATAGCGTACTGTAGCACATTTCGTTTGTTTGTGGTAAACATTGTCCTATCATGACCTAACTAGGCTCAAAAGATTTGTCTCGTCGTGTACATCAAAACCATGCAACTAGTTTTTTT
>OAMR01000569.1:794497-818629 GCA_900205405.1 Echinochloa crus-galli
ACAATCCACTGCTCCCGTGTCCCGCCCGGGCAAAGGCGGCGGCCGCGTGACTGACGTCAGCGGCACTCGCGTGGCACGGCGGCGCACGGGATTTATTTTGCGGCGACCCGCGCGGCGCGAGACCAGAGGAGAAGGGACGAGAGCCATGGGGTGGGCGCTGGCGCTGCACGGCGGCGCCGGGGACGTCCCGCGCACGCTGCCGCCCGAGAGCAGGGAGCCCCGCCTCGCCACGCTCCGCCGCTGCCTCGACCTCGGCGCCGCCGCGCTCCGCGACGGCCGCCACGCCCTCGACGTCGTCGAGCTCGTCGTACGCCCTCCCCTTCTCTCCTTCTCCCTCTCCGTCACTGGATCGTGCCGCGCGCGCGCGTTCATGCCCGATCCGAATCCGACCGAACCGATCCGCTGATGACGGCTGTGCAGGTGAGGGAGCTGGAGGACTGCCCGCACTTCAACGCCGGCAGGGGCTCCGTGCTCACCGCCGACGGCACCGTCGAGATGGAGGCGTGCGTCATGGAGGGCGCCACCCTGCGCTGCGGCGCCGTCTCGGGCGTCTCCACCGTCGCCAACGCCGTCTCGCTCGCCAGGCTCGTCATGGAGAAGACGCCGCACATCTACCTCGCCTTCGACGGCGCCGAGGCCTTCGCCAGGGAACAGGTACCTCGTCGTGCGTTCGTGCGTGCTCATCAATCCTTAATTCCTGCTTGCTTAATTGTTCGTCTCCAGCTTCCCCTTCCTACTTCTAGCAGTCAGTAGATCCTGCTAGCTACTTTGTTATCTCCTGTTCCTGTAGTCTTTTGACAGCCATCAAGTCCAATTCCTTATTTCCTTTCGTGCATTTAGAAAACAAAGTAAAAAAAAATGTTAAACTTTGCTATCAGATTGAACAACACCAATATAATGCCACTGGCCACATGACCATACTCTTGACTTGATGTTTGTCAATCAAAGATATTCATCACTCTAGCTGAATGAATATCTTCAGAATCCGCTCTAAGTTAGCTTTCAGACGAACTGCATACCTGTTTACATGTTACACGCTTCTCATTTGATTGGTTTGGTGGTCACCTGTCTCGCTTTGTCAGGGGGTGGAGACCAAGGATCCAAGCCACTTTATCACGGAGCACAACATCGAGCGACTGAGACAAGCCAAAGAGGCCAACAGGGTGCAGGTACCATCAATACTTTTATGTCCCTTAGTTCAGTTTTGGTCGTCACACTCGCTACCTTACCACGATTTGGTTGGCATCCTATTATCCTGTCGAGACTGATTCGCCATTTTATTTTATTTTATTTTATTTTTGGCGAAATAGGTGATTCACATCTGATCTTGCACATGACTCTGAGAAATTCCCGTTCAAAAAACTCTGGCAAATCCATGGCCCATGCATGTGCGTTTGCAGGAAGATAGACATACAGCTTCAATCCTCTGTTGTTTTCTAAACTCTAAACATTGATCAGCAGATACACGGTCCTGTCTACTGTCACATATTTACTCCTCATGGATTTATACTACATTTGTTAAAATCAGTATGCTTTGACTGTAGTTGATCCACTGTTTAAATCAGAAATGCTGCATATTCATATTCAAGAATAATTGGTTTAATCCAGCTGATCTTTCTTTTTCCCCTGCGTCTCAGATTGACTACACCCAGCCCATGAAAGGGTCGCAGCAAACACCCCAAGAAACCCAGCCTCCGGCGGACGACAACAGCCAGACGGGCACGGTGGGGTGCGTGGCCGTCGACGCCGCCGGCAACCTCGCGACGGCCACGTCCACGGGCGGTCTGGTGAACAAGATGGCCGGCCGGATCGGGGACACGCCCGTGGTGGGGGCCGGCACGTACGCCAACGCGCTGTGCGCGGTGTCCGCCACGGGGAAGGGCGAGGAGATCATCCGGCACACGGTGGCGCGCGACGTCGCGGCGCTGATGGAGCACGCCGGCCTGCCGCTGCGCGACGCCGCGGCGCGCGTCGCGGCAGGGGCGCCCCGGGGCACCGTGGGGCTGGTGGCCGTGTCGCGCGGCGGGGAGGTGTGCATGGCGCACAACACCACCGCCATGTTCAGGGCGTGCGCCACCGAGGCTGGCCACGCCGAGGTCGGCATCTGGGTGGACGCCGGCGTCGATGGGGAGAGCATCAGCATCGCGCTGTGAGCGTTGTGGCGGGGGTTTCGTTTCTCTCTGTTCTGGACTAGCTTGCTTAATTTGATGTCTCGGTCTGAGTGTCGAGAAACTTGGTTTGATTTCAGAAACTGTAATAATAAATATATTTATGATGTTGCTATGGAATACTAGTGATATTTTTCAGAAAAAAAAATGAAGATGCCCGCCCCTGTTTACATCATACATGCTCTCTTACAATGTATACACATCAGTACACTTAATCAACTCATTTTCGTTCTGTTAAAAAAATCTCATTTTCATAATATGTTCAGACCGTAGCCAAGTTTTCCAAATCAAGCAAGCCAATAATGATGAACTCAGACTTTCTTTACCACGAAATTTCTTATTGCGAAAATCTGCCCTACTTAAGCTTTGCATTTTTTAAGAGAGGGGATTTTATTTCGAGAGAGAATTAAGAGGAGAGGGGATCTTTGAGGTCTTCCTAGCGCCCGGACGTCCGACGGTGGTTAAAATATCAGACGGTACTGTAGCATGCAAAATTCCCGCCGCAACATGTATGTAATGTTGCATGTAACATGTAAACTTTTTGCAACATACAAAAATAATATATGCAACATTATAGAACAATATCTGAAATATGAAAAGCCACCGGTTGCAACATCAGGGACACCTATAGAAATGGACGCCATCGAATATCATCTAGTTGCTACGGGAGTTGAGAAAAAATTCCCACCGCAACATCGGAGCATGTTTTATGAAACATCCAATTCATATAAAACATCCAATCGGATTTTATATCAAACATCCAATCAAACTTCATGCAACATTAAGATAAGGCTATTGCAACACTAAAATTATGCAGCTGCAACATTGAAAAAAAATTATTACAACCAATACAACATCTGTGAACAGCGATTTCAACACACAAAAATCTAAAATCAACATGTCGCAACATGCCAAAAACGCAGATGGAACATCCATATACAATGATTGCAACATTTAGAAAATCTTAAAATTATGGCTGGCGGCAGCACGAGCTCCAGGGCGAAGATGTACAATGACGCAAGGACGGCGGCGAGGCCCGGTCCGAGCGAACCATGGCGCGGGCAGCCGCTCCAATCGGCCAGCGGAGGCGGCGCGCGGACCGTCGTCCCCACGGCTAGCGGCGACGGCGCAGGATGGGGAGCGGCGGCGGCGCGGAGGAGAGGGGCCGGCGACGTCGGAGACCAAGGCAGCGACGACGGCACGGAGGAGCAGAATAGGGAGCGGCGCGCGGCGGCGCCCGGCGAGGCGACGGCGGCAAGAGCAGCGTCGGCACGTGGAGAGGAGGGACGACGACCCCCGAAGACGCGGCGGCGCCCGACGGGATGACGGGCGCGAGGAGCGGAGGGACAACGATGGCCCGACGGCCCGCGGAGCGGCGGCGGCGCGAGGAGTGGAGGGCGACGACGGCCCGCGGAGCCGCGGCGGCGCCCGGCGGGGCGACGACGGCGCGAGGAGCGTCGGCGCGTGGAGCGAAGGGGCCGGTTCGGGCCGGCGACAGCGGATCCATAGCCGCGCAAACTCGGCGTTCGTCTTCCCCACGTCCGACGGCACGAGCTCGGCGCGAGCTCCACTGCTGGCGGTGCTCGCGGGTGCCCGCGGAGGACGGCGATGCGGAGGACGGCGGCGGAGGAGCTGGACGTAGCAGAGGAGCGGCGCGGCGGCGGCGCACGCGGAGGAGAGCCGCGGCACGCGAGAGGAAGAAAGCGCTCGGAGGTTTTTTTTTTCTTTTAGCGGTTGCGGTGGCATGCAGGGCTCTTGGTATTTTAGCGGCGACCGCCTCAAAATCCCTGAAAAAAAAACACGAGAAAATTCTCCCTGTCTCTGTCGAGAGGGGAGGAGGAAGCGAAGCAGGGGGAAGGCGAGGAGGCAGGGGCGGACGCACGCGACTCCACTCCCGCGGGCGCACCAGCTGCCGTCGCTGCTCGCCTCCACCGGCGCGAGGTGAGAGCAGGACCCCGAATTCTCGCCTCTTCGTCTTGCTCGCTTGAGATTGCTCTCGCTCAGCGGGTCGGTGCGGCGGTGCTGCCGAGGTGGGTGAGGAGCGGCGGAGGGAAGCTCGCTCGGCTTGGGGTTTCTTAGGGTTTTGTGGCGAGCGGGGCGAGATGCGTCGCTTCGCTGCGCGGGGTAGAGTGTAGCTGCAGAGCAGACCAGGAGCGTCTCTGGTTGCGGGCGAAGCTGGCGTTTTTTATCTGTGGCGGTCGGATTGGGCGATTTTGGCTCGAATTGCTAGGGTTTGGATGCGGAAGGCGGGGTCTTTTGGCGCCCGTGCTTCGGTCACGTAGCAGCTACTCCTTGGTTCTTGTGCTCGTGTGATTCTCGGTGCAATTGCCTACTAGTTTCACTGAAATCGGGGTTTTCTGCAACTGCAAGAATTGGGGTTACCTGTGTGTTGGCTAGCTCTTCCGGCAGTGACGGCAATTTGATTTCTCCTTGCATTGCCGTCCTCTTTATGGGAGCTGATTTGTCGAGGCCTTTTAGCATCCTTTCGTGCTTGTAGCCAGGACCATGAGGATGTGCTTTTATCGTTCTATTGAGCTTCTTGCTTTGTACTCTCTGAAAGAATTGTACAATAAAGTTTGAATCTTGGTAACAGAACCAACATTGCACGCCCCGCAGCATATAGTCAATTCCTTTTCGGTCGGCTTTGAATTCCCCTTTCAGATCCTGTACCTCGTGTTTCCTCACTAGGGTTATGATTTATCTGCAGTTAGAGCAATAAGGGTCGCCTAACGAGGCCGACCCAGGACCTGCAATGGAGGAGAAGGCCGTCGCAAATGGCGCACCAGCAGCAGCTGATGATGTTGCTGCTCCCGAGAACAAGGATAACACCAACAAGGAAGAAGCTGGCAAGAACAAGGAGCCTGCAGTAGCGAATAAGGATGCTGAAGAACAGAACAAAGGCTCAGAAAATGGCACCGAGAACCCGTCAGATGGGGATGTCAAGATGGCAGAAGCTGAGAGCGCAAAGGAAGGTGATGGTGATGCAGCTGCAACAAAGCAAGTGGAATCTGAGGATGTCAAAATGGATGCAGATGCAAAGGAAGATACTGATGCCAAGACAGAAGAAGGCGAGGATGCCAAGATGACTGAGGCTGAAGCAGGAAATGCGGAGGTCAAAGATAAAGAAGAGACGGAAGATAAAGTTGATGACACAAAGGATAAGCTGGATGAATCGAAGGAGGAAGAGAAAGACGGTTCGAAAGAGCAAGAGGAGAACAAAGGAAAAGAAACGAGTGCTGATGAGAAGCAAGAGGAAGAGGAAGCAGAAGAAAAGGAGTCTGCTGATAAGAAAGATGAAGCAGAAGAAGAGGGGTCTGCTGATAAGAAAGATGAAGGAGAAGAAAAGGGGTCTGCTGATAAGAATGATGAAGCTGACAAGGTGGAAGAGAATAAGGAGGAGACTCCGAAGAACAAGAAAGCTAGGAGTGCCAGGGATAGAAGCCAGGGGAAGGATAAGAAACAGGATGGGCCCAAATCTAGGGAAGCCAAAAGTTTGCTGGAGACCCCGAGCCCATATGGTACTGATCGCCCTCAACGTGAGAGGAAAACTGTGGAGAGGTTGGTTGAAGTGATTGAGAAGGAACCAAACAGGAACTTTGTGGTTGAGAAGGTTCGCTGTTTGCATTCATTTTGCCCCATTTTTTTTGTTTCGGCATGTAATAATTAATAATTTATTTTTTATTTTTATCGCAGGGACGTGGGACTCCTCTGAAGGATATACCAAGTGGTATGTGCCTCTTGCCGGTCTCTGTGCCATTTGCTTCTTTCTGTCTCATAGGCTGCATAGTAGGCCATCTCCGTAGTTATTTGCTATGGCAAAGAGATTCTTTCGAGTTACAGTTTTACTGATTCTTGAATTCTCGATAGAAAATGATTTGAAACTTGGTTGTTTGTAGGTACTAGCAGAACTCTAATTGTTTTCCCTGTGTTGTGCTCCATCTTTTGTTTTGATAATGCACTATTGAAGGAAAAACAGAACCTTGTGGTCTAACTGGAGGAAAGATTCTTGTGATCTGTCAGTTGACTCATAGAACAGTTGGTTGTTTCTCCTGTATGATGTAATTTATTTTCTATTGTGATTCTATCTTCTGTAATAGAACTCGTTTCTAGCATCTTGTATGATTATTTATTTTGAGTAACTAATTAGATAACTTCCTTGCCAGAAAGAAGTTATATGAACAAAGTTGTGGTGTTTATGTGTTAGACTGCTGTTGGCTTTAAATTTGAGCTATAAGACAAAAAAAAGGAGTTAGATCACATCAGAAATGTAATAGCAAGATATGCAGAATCCTAAAAAAACAGAGTACCCTGGGGAACTACTGTGCAGCTTCAGTTTTAGGAGGGTGCTTCTATGTATTCTGGTATCTGCTCTAAATGTGTGTCCACCAATAGTAAGACAAGGCCAAAACTTTTGTTATCCTATTAGCTTAAGTGTATCACATTATTCACATAGCAACTTCAGTTCTGTTTCTTCAGTACCTTAGATGAGCACTAGATTTCACCATATTTTGATCTTTGCTGCTGAAAGTTCAGTCAAAATTATCTTTGCTGCTGAAATTTAAGTGGCAAAGAACAAGGTATTGCATGAGTGATATAATTACATCTTGTTAGGTGGAATATTTCATTATTTTGAGTAGATGAAAATGATTTGTATTGAGCAATATTCTTTCCTTTCTTTTTCATTGACATTGGTGCATTCATTTTTCACTTTATTTACTTTCTTTTTTTTTGTTCCTATTGTTTTTAAGAATACTTAATCTTCTAACATTGCTGCATTATCATTGGAGTATCCAAGAGATAAATATGTTGATGACAACCTAATTGCCTACTTTGATTTCACTTGTTATCTCTCTTATTACATTGCTTATATTCACCATGTGTCTTTGATTAGAACAAGCATTTGTTTCTCTTTAGGGTTCCACCTGATGCTTAAGTATGAAGTTTCTTTAGTTTTTTTATGTTCTCTTTCACTGATTTGTCTTTTGAAACTTATGAACAGTGGCAAAAAGATTATCAAAGAAGAAACCACAGGATCTCAAATTTCTTCACAGTGTTCTTTTTGGGAGGAAAGGCAAGGTAAAATCTTTGACACAATAGAAGACTCCTTTGGATATACCTGATGCAAAATTTATCGATTATGTATTACTAGAGCACCTAGCTGTATGAAGGCCAGCTGCATATACAAATATGATGGAAACTGCCACACTGAATTTCCTAACCAGCGGTAGTCCCTCCAGTAGGTTTAAGCACAGAGGAAGCATATTTACGAGTTTCTTGAAGAAAAAGAAGCAAGGTTAAGGATGAATGTATGTAATATTGGCACTACGGGTTGTGTGCTGGTGCCAATTCTTTCACTCCGGTACATATACCGTTCTGGGGCCAAAGAAGTAAACAAACCAAATGCTCCCTGAAATATAATACTGCAGCACCCTAACTGATTGGGATGCAGTTAAGTTTGAAATGCTAGCTAAAGTGAATATTACTCAGTTTGTATGGTTTGTATCTGCCTGTATGGCAGGATTGTATATATAAGTAGCAAAAGTAAGGTTTTACATTGAGAGGATAGTTTCATTTTGTACAATGGATTGCTCCATATATGAACTTCAGCCCTGGCAATTTAAAAGATGACTAGTTGACTTGGATTGTCAAAGTGAAGTATGCTGCTGTATTCTTCCATTTGCTTACTTACACCAACTCCAAAAGTGTGACACTATTCTTGAATGATATAAAGCTCTAACTGTTCTCTTACGTTTCAGATTACCGATTTTAAAGTACATATACTCCAATTCTCTGGATTTGTTTGGCATGAGAGTGACGTAAGCTTCTTTTCTCAAAGTTTTAAATAACCTTTAGCTGATTCGATTTGATTAATTTGGAGAGTTTCTTGTTTGTAGGAAAAGCAGAGGGCCAAGGCAAAGGAGAAGCTTGACAAATGTGTAAAGGACATGCTGTTGGACCTCTGTTGGATCCTTGCTATTCCAGTTCCAAAAGCAAACGTTAGAAAGGTTTTGTTTTCATGCCTTGGTCTTGAAACTACATTTTGGATAATTCAGTGCACGATTCTAATATAGTTTGAGATAACTCATATAGGAAGATCTCATATCAAAGCTGTTGGACTTCATTGCTGAACCTCACTCTATAGCTGATTCTGGGCTGTCTGATGACCAGGTGAGAACAGGAATTCCTACACTGTGCTTGTATTTCGATATCAGCTAGGTACTGTTGATGATGTTTTATGGTTGAAATCAGAATTAATGGGAATCTACAACTTACAAAATCATTTTGTATATGCTTTATCCTTTTCCCCAGGGATCAAATTCTAGGAAACGCAAGAGAGGAGGTGAAAGTGCAAGCACACCTAGGTCGACGAAGGTATGGCACCAAAATAATCTTACAGTGTGTTTACTATAAGGATATAAATAATAATCAAAAGCTTTGAATATGACTCAAGATAAAATGTAGTTTTCCTTACTGGCTATTTTGCAAACGATCTGGTAGCTCAGTGGTTGTGCTTCCAGTTATGGAGCAGCCGATCCTGGGAACCCAGGATTTGTACCCCCAAAAGGAAAGACCCCTTGCCGGTTCTGTGTTATGTGCGTAGGCACTGACCTTCAGTGAAATGCATGTGGCCCATGTGTCCTGCACACCCTGTGGTGTGCCCGGGCAGCCGGCCTTTGGGGTCTTTTCTCGATCAGTCCAACAAGCTTAGTATAAAGCCGTGGCGGGTGGTCTTTACCCCCACCGGGGAGTTCTTTTTATTATTATTCAGTGGCTATTGTGATCCTAAGCTGAGTTTATGCATGTAGACACCAATTATTTGTTAATGTCACAGACATGATCCTGCCTTCATCATTGTATTACTACCATTCTCATTGCTTGTTATTGCTGCAGAAATTTGTCGATGACTCCACTTCAGGTAAAAGACGGAAGAAAGCTCTTAAGTATGATACTGATGAAGATGGGGATGGTGATGAATTCATGAAGTCTGACAGTGAGGACAACAGAGATGAGGATGCAGACGAACAAGATGACTATGACTCTGGGAAAGAAAGGGCAAGGAAGAAGTTCTCAGAAGTAAAAGAATCTGCAGGCAAAAAAAAGACAGACAGAGGGAGTGGCCATAAAACAGGTCCTCCAAAGACAACTAGCAAGAGTCCAGTAAAAAAGGCATCAACCAAGATTTCTGAGGAAAAAGAAAGCCCCAATGACAGTGCAAAGGTCTTTTCTAGGAAGAGGAAACTTACAGCAAAGGGTGAAAAGGATGTCAAAGAAAAAAAGTCATCAGGTAAGAATGTCACCATAATAAGCATCCCAAAAAGCCCTTCCCATTGATGTTTGAAAATTTCCAGTCCAGTTCATATTGCCCTGGATCATCATTTCTGGCCATGTCATGACCAAATTGTCCTTCTGTTTTTATTTTCTTTGCAGGCGAATTAATAAATACTAGTATGCTTTTTTATATAAATGTTTTTAAATTTCACATGCACTGAGAGTATACACTATCATGTGACAATTGCATCGCTTACATATGGTTCTTGTTCTACGTGTGACATGCTCACAGAAATATATTTCACTTTGACATAAATCATCCAGGCATATATGTTATTTAGCCTGTCTTAAAAATGTAATTGTATTTCATCTAGGTAAAAAGGTGACAAAGGGTAAAGGAGAATCAGCCGTGGCAGATCTTCCCAGCAAGGACGAACTGAGGAAGACCATTACTGCAATCCTAAAAAAAGTTGACTTCAACACGGTAAGTAACATTTAATGTAGAGGAGATAAAATGTTACAGTTATTGATTATTTGCAATTATTTTTCAACTTTTACCATTTATTAGAAAAGATTATCTACAATGTTGATAGAATGATGGCACCCTAGTTGCTGTCAAGAATTCCTTTCATACAATCTATTCTGGACACCAGTATCTTGATGTTCCTTTGTCCGAAAAGTATGCTCACTTTCAAGATTTGAAGTTTGGCTACAAATACATGGGGTAATTGATGACAAAAGTTCAAGATACTGTTTTTATCTGATTAAAGTAGCATTATCTTCTAGCTTACATTAGGTGTTCCAGAGAAATCCACAGAAGTTTTTTCTCAGCTACTCTCCTACTCCTGCTGCCCCCTTTTATTTCAGTTGCCCTGATTTCCCCCAAAAACTTCCATTTCTGATTTTGCTGGAATCAAAGTGTCTTGTAAAGACCTGACATTGCTTGGGAACCTGATTTTGCAGGCAACTTTCAGTGACATTCTTAAGAAGCTTGGTAAGATTTCCAAACTTTTTCTTGCTGTAATTATTGTCGTTGCTTTTTTTTTTTGCTGTAATTATTCTCGTTGATGCTAGACATGCTAACAAACTTTATTGCATAGACAACCACTACAAAATGGACCTGACTCCAAAGAAGGAAGCCATCAAAATTATGATCCAAGATGAGCTAACCAAGATGTCTGAGGATGCAGATGACGATGAAGACACAAACGAAGATGCCGGGAAGAAACAGGAGCAGCCTCAAGGGAAGGAGGTCGAGGCATGAGGATTCATGAGACCCAGTAGATGTAGTATCCGCTGTTTATTATCATGTACTTAACATGTATGCCTAGCCTGTACAGGCATCCTATGTTAATTATCGCTGCCAACTTGCGAACCCAACCTTTGTGTATGTTATAAGAAATGATGTGTAGGCAGCCCTGAGCCCCCCCACACCTTTTAGCTGACTGATAGGAGAGTTACTCCTAGGCAAACTTGTGTGTCTAGATTTGCAAATGGTGTCTGGAACTCTGCATTTGCTGTGGCAGAGCGTGTACTCAAATAGTTGGTGATAGGTTTGAATAACACATGGACGGGCGTGTTAGGTTGTAATTGTCCGTGCTGCTGTGAGTTTTTATTTGTCCTGTTGCTACTGTTTGTGTTTTTAGGGTTTCTTTTTTATGTCCGTTGTGTTTGGTGCTGTGTTACCTCACCTTGCTAACTGATGTGTCTGATGATTCTCCTGGGCACAGATCCATTTACCATTCCGTGCAGATGGGAGGGAGGCCCTGTCTTGGACGACGGATTTCCTTTTCGGCCGTGCGGAAGTTGAGCTGATTCGTGTGTGGTAGTAGTTCTCGAGAAATTCAGTGAGGTTTATGTAAAACTCCTGTAAAATGCCCACGTGTAAAATGGGGCTTGATTATTACACACGATTACTGCTTTTATAAGGAAAATTTACCGAAACATGCATTCATATGACGATTGGAAAAGCTCCGTGAATGGTTAATGCCATTTCTTCCCAACATATGTATAATCAGTATCTTAGTTCCCTTTCGCATTTGCACATTTGCACCGGATCGCGCCGGCAGAGCAAGCCAGTGGCAGCCCCATGAGGCTGAAGTTTGCCTTCCTTGACGGGGTCCTGTGTCGGGACGCCGGCTATCCAGCACGTGTTCCTGTACGAGCTGGCCGGCACCGGCGGGGACGTCGTCGTGGACCGCCCTGACGGCAGAGTGCCCTTCGTCTGAGGTGGAGGCCCACCACGGCGTGGACGCTCGCCGGCAACGAGGCGCGCGGCATCCAGGCGTCCCACGCACATCCAATGGGGATACCCAGGCCTAAAACCTCGCCTCGTCTTTCCTGGTTTCCTCCAATTCTTTTCAAATTTCTGGCACCTGGAAATTCTTCGAAAACTCATCAAACCTTGTCGCAGAGACGCAAACTGCACATGCATTTGCATCACTTCACTCAGCCTACAAATGAAACCACGGGCAGGTCTAGAGTACTGCTAGTACACATGACAGCCAAAGAAACAGAAACCACAGGAGCTCTGCTGTTAGCCCACTTGGTTCTCCTGAACAAATAAACATGCTTTGAAGCGCACCATAGGCATCTGCATTCGTCAGCTAAGAAGGTTCATTCCATGGATTGGACTGGAGATATACATGCCAGGATCTAGAGTACTAGTACAAGTCAAACTTTGAGTGACCACATCTATTCAGGTCGCTTACTACCAAAGTAACAGCAGCATAAATATGCTGCTCAACAGCCTACCGCCATAGCCCGCGACATTAAGAGTCTTGTACAGCGGGCATCTAACATACTACTTCCCAAATGGCGTCAACCGGCAATCACCACATATGAACAAAAGCCAGACACCGCATTGGTGTCTAGGGGTGATCAATGCCTCGGCATCCTACACTACAACCTTCTTCCAAAATGGCTACGTCTACACTTCCTACCCTCCGTGTCAGAAGTGAACTGGGCAATCACCTTCAGTTGCCACGGCCTTGCAGGCGAGCGCTCTGCCTTTTAGGAGGCTTCTCATCAGCAGCCGACTTATCTTCGCCCTTTGTCTCGCCTCTTGGCCGGCGACGGCCTCTCCCTTTAGGCTTATTCTCATCAGCAGCTTCGTCGCTGGACTTGTCTTCGCTCTTCGTCTCACCTCTTGGGCGACCACCTTTCCTTTTAGGCTTATTCTCCGCAGCAGCTTCATCGTTGGACTTGTCATCCCTCTTCACCTCACCCCTTGGGCGATCACCCCCTCTTTTAGGCTTCTTCTCATCAGCAGATTCACTGGTAGATTGACCAGGCCCATCCTTCGATCTGATCAATCAACAAAATGTTCCCCAAGATATCTCAGTTTCCATTGCAACTTCAGACCTTCTATAGTGAAATATTAAGATTGGGCTACTGGAGCTGCTGCTTACCCGTCAGATGGAGGATCCAAGAAATTTATAACTTGGTTCAGTGCATGAAGAGCTATCTTCTTAATCTGAAGGCACCAGATTTGACTCACACTAGTCATCATATAAAGTAGTAAAACATCATAAGCAGAGATAGAATCATTGAACACATGGCAAACCAACCTCCAATTTGTCTTCTTTAGCCCTGTGCTCAGATGGAAGTCGTCTGAACTCTTCAGTCAGTTTAATACACTCCTCAACATTTTCAGGGGAGACGAAATCCATGGCAACCTTGATGCAAGACTGCGCAAATAGAAATGGCTCCGGTTCTTAAGCATTGAGATAACTGTTGCTACATTAGAATAAAACTATAGAAATGGATGGTTAAGTTCTGTCACACCTTCAAGTTCCTGACTTGGTGAGGACATCCAGCAGGAATGAAGACTGCTTCACCAAGTTTCTGCTCAAACGTCCAGGGTTCAACACCTATGCAATAAAATCATTACATCATAATATCATATAAGAAAAGAAAAAGCTAGCAGCACAAAACACTGCATTTCTGAGGTATGAATAGTTCACTAACCATATTCTTCCTTTAGCTTTCTCTTGTGCTCCTCAGTTAAGTAAAATGTCTGATCATGAATTGGGTGAATAACCTGCATCATTAACATTAACTATTGATTAGAAAAGGAAGAGCAAGGGAAATAAAATTTCTCAGTAAGAGCAAGGAAAGCAAATACCTGCTTCACAGGATTACAACGGATGTGCCGAAATTCAGAGGCATGATTCCTAACATAATCTTGTAACTTGTCAGAATCCTCTCTTCGGAAAATATCCCACAAAGCACCACCAGTTCTTTGTTGTTCTCCACTCTCCTGATTTTCCAAGATACAAGCTTCATTATGCATCCCAGCAGAACCATTATCATGGTCATTATGATCAGAACACTGCAATTCTTCACTTTGTACCTTAGATTCATGAGATGATGGTTTATCAGTAACATCACCTTCAGTATCGACAGGTGGTGCAGCATTGATGTCCAAACCTGCACAACGAAAACAACAACATCATAGTCAATCACCAAGGATCCTCTCTGTAACCAAAAGTCTGTAACGCACCATCAGGAATATCTTTACAGGTATCATCGTTACATGAGGTATTTGATATCCCATCAACAGCTATATCCCTGGAATCAGCAGAAGATGGTGATAGCTCACATTCAGTGCCACTGAAGAGTTCCTCAAGATCTTGCTCTTCCATTTTCCTTTTGGTGTTTTCTATCATCTCAAGTTGATAGGTCCCATGGGGCACTTCTGCTGTGTGTGTTAAAATATTTACCTGGTTGAAATAGATAATTCTTAAGATTAATTACTGCCATGACAAAACTATTGAAACCCAAGCAACCAAGTAAAAAAAAGTAGTAATTGTTAGTACCAGCTGGGTACACAGCCACAACTTGAAAAAAGTCAAAGTAAGTGAACAAAGAATAGAGACACAGATTCAACAGATCAATTATATTCTAAGCTGAAGGTACAAGACACAACCACAAATGTTGAATGATAATAAATCACCATTAAGCAACATACCGCGTCAGACATGTCACAGTGAAGCTTGGTCACAGAGTCACCCCTACCTAACTCTTGGTAAAATCCATAAGCAATGTAAGTTTTTGGCCCAAGATCTGGCTTCAGGGTACCATCAGGAAGCTTGACCACAAGATTGAGCGGACCATATCGAGGATCAGTGTACTCAGGAAATGGCAATGCACTGATAAACTCAGCACCATGGCGAGGCAACCTCTGATCAAATGAACTAGATGGTGGCCAGTCCTTAAGCTTAAGCATCTCAGGCCAGTGTGTCCTGGGGTGTGTTCTGCCTTTCGTATATCCCACAAAAAACATGTGTATATTAATTTCCACCTGCATCACAAAATTGTGCAGGCCAAGTGCTTAGAATTTTACGATTAGCTGTTAAAAACAGAGCAGTGAGCAGTCTATGTGCATGCATACAGAAAACCCATTTCCTTAAAAATTGAAATGGAAATCACATTCACTGATATTTCAACATTTTTACCCTAAAGCATATCTGATTTCTTGTCTTAGTAGTAAAGAAATCATCTACCAGAGTTGTAACACCATGAAAATCGGCATGGGGACAAAGATATGCAACACAGCACAAGTCAGGGAAACGAACCCCACTGTCCAAATGGATCTAGGATAGTCTGCAGGAGGAAAACTAGAACCACATCTAAGGGAATACTAAAATAAAAACATATATGAATATATATAAAAAGAATGAGATCACCCAATGCACATTCAGGGAAAGAGTTCCTAACCTCACACCAGTCAAGGCAATCTACTGCCCTGACAGCAAAGTGCTCATCTTCTATGTTGCCATTAGTCTTTCTCTCTCGCAATGCCCGCCACATAACTAATGGTTCCCAGCTGAGACCAGAGGTCAACTGAAGAACATCAGAAACAATAACTGGTTCACCCTTTGTCCAATGCATCTGAAAATGCACCAAGTCATCCTCCTTGATACCAGTGGCAACTGGGCAGTAGAGGTGGTTATCACTCGAGCCTTTCCTATTTGCAGCCACCCGCACATCATGAGTTCTTATGTTTCCTGAATGATCATAACAAGGGCACTGATCACTTCTTTCAGCTACTGCTTTTGCAAATACTTCACTCCTCACAATTTTGTCAGCTCGTTCTTCTAACTCAGAAAGCATCTTCTCTGGGAACACACATTTAAGGTCCAAAATTGAACCACCGCAACCTCCGAGCTCCTTCGGTGGGCAAGGTATGCTACCATCACTTTCTGCTTTCCACAGTAGCAGAGAGTTATTTGGGCCCTCACTATAATCTTTTCCATTGGAAGGCTCAGTGTTTGACGATGAGTTGCGCCCCCTCAAGGAAACCCTTTTATCCCCATCCTTTGACTTAGGAGTAGTACCAAAAACATAAGCCTTGCCTCTATCTTCATAATCTTCAGGCCCTAACATCTTTACATCTTCTCCTCCAGGAATCTCACCTTTGCGGATCTCCACAGAGCATGCAAGGCATAAATCATAAAAACAGCACTTGCAGCTTCTATGAAAATCAACTATAGAAGTTTTGCAATTGTTGCTGCATTAAGGGAATAATAAAGAGAAATCAGATGCTTGCCGCTATACATTGTGGCAGAAATGAAGGAAGGGAAGACCGAACCAGTAGAGACGCTCGTCTAGATTACATTCGACTTGTTCCAACTTCATGTTATTCACCATAACGCCTGCCAAAAAAAGAAGAAACAAATAAGTATGAACACCAACCTCAGTTACCAGACTGTATCATGCAACACCAGAACACGATACCTTTTATTTTAGCCTCCAGTTTCTTCTCTTCCATCTGCTCCTGTTGCAGTTTTCTCAACCAGGGAAGCAACAAGCGCACAACATGACAAGCATAATGGATTTGATTTCCTTCAGAAATTTCCTTCTTTGGAGGCTGCTTCATGAGAAATGGAAAGTCATTAATAAAGACAAGAAAGGAGAGGGAAAAAGACTTGATAAGCAGAAGAAATGAAGAAAATGCAAAGGCAAAAAGGGAGATAGCTAGGCGTGGACCTCTTCAACTCCTCGCATTCGTAGGCATGCCTTGCAATTACAGTTCTTGCGACAATACGGACATTTCACAGCAAATTCATCTTGTGACAAACCAGGATACCTGTTTATAGTAGTTAACACAGATTAGCATTGTACAATATACTAGATCAAAAATATAACATAGCCACATGAAATGAAAATATTAGAAGGAAAAAACATTCTTTTTTTTGTACCACAGTGGAAAAAGCAGTTGAATAAAGCACAAAAGTACACTAGCAAATACACATAGAAGAAAGTGATAACTTGAACCATGCGTAAGTAATTTATATATGCAAATATCACATCACAAGGAAACTGTATGGTGAACAATCATATTAAAAGACACAAAGATCGTGAGAACTTCACACACCATCGTTCAATGCATGGCAGGCAGAAGCGCTTATTCCCACATGTCTTGCACCGGACCACCTTCCCTTTATCATTCCTCTGGCATTGGTGGCACATTAAGGCATCTTCCCCAGTCAACATCTTCCCTTTCTAGACAATTGAAACAACACTTACAATCATCAAATAGTTACGAAAGACCATTCCATAAACAGCTTATGGCAGCGAATGAGTAGTTACCCTAATATTTTCATTGCAATGTTTATCCTTAGAGGATGGGGCCTTCTTTTGTTCTTCATCATCTCTTTTCAACCTTTTTGCAGAAACTTTCCCTGCACCTCCTTTATTCCGCTTTTTTGCAGTCTGTAAAACCTCACCATTCTTTGGGTCTTTGTCCCTAACTGTCTCAGCACCATCCTGCAATTAAACGGACTTAGTCTAACATTCTTTGAATACACCAAAAGCACCAAACTGGGGTGCTACAGCAGGTAGCGATGGAAATACTAGGAAATTTCCTTGGCATACCATAGCAACAGAATTACTAGGAAGAATATACAGTACTTAGTATTCTGTAGTTTTCCTCTAACAGATAACAGAAACAGTATGCTAAATGGAAAGGGAGCATTTATGCAAGAGAGGAAGTGAAGTAATTACAAGCAACTGACTGATTATTGTGGAGTTGCTATTTACAGTAATGAAACAAAGTCCTTTACAATAAAAACAAATAAGAAAAAAAAACTTTCGCAAAGTTTTAAACCATTCAGAACAGGACCTGGAACTCATGACATTGTGTTTGGATGTTTCAACCAACATTACAAAAATGTTAAAATTGTTGTCAAGTGCTGTTGAGGAGGCGGCCCTTGCTAAATCATCTGTTGCAGAGGATGCAGAGTGACATACCGCATTCATGTCGCCATGGCCTTTGCCGTTGAGGAGGCGGCCCTTGCTATCCATTTGCTCTGTTTTGGCCTTTCTAGGTCCCTTCTTAGCAGCCTCACTTGCCTTGGGTTTCTTGGGCTTGACTTGTTTAGTGGCAGCTTCCTGATTATTATATCAGATAAACAGAAATTAGCCAACTGCCATGAGACAACCGACAAGAACTAAACGTATTTCATGTAACGGGACACAATGCATACGATGTAAAAGTCAGCCACTGTGGTAAACGAGTTCTTGCTACTGAGTACTGTCGCAAGAATCTGGAGTAAAATCCCTCATGTGACTGAACAATGCTCAACCGCTAGCAAAAGAAAAATGGGGACATCTTATTCTTCATCAAGAAGAGAGCATTTTTATCTGTCTGTGTTTATTAGGCAAATCATTCATGTAGGAAACAGTGGTGAAATGATAGAATATCTACTTTCACACGTTTTCTTGATTCCAGCAAAACAAAAAAAAAAGTTTTTTTTGTTCTTGTTCTTGATTCATGTCCTCTCACATGATGGAAAACAGGGAGAGACCAAAAGAAAGAAACTGGGGGAATAAGAAAAGAGAAGGGAGAATCCCAAGAGCACCACCTCATCGTCATCGGTGTCGCGCTCGCAGTAGGTGTTGGGCGCGAACGTCCTCTCCCGCAGCACCCTGTCCCCGGCCACCACCCCACCCATCGCCGGCGCCGGAACGGACCTGTCGCCGCCCCGCCGCTTCCTTCCCCTCCCACGCCCCCTCGCCGCCCCCTTCCCCCGCCCTTTGCTCCCCGTCTTCACCTCCCCACCGCCGCCATCCCCGACCGCGGTCCCCTCCGCCATGGCCGGCGCGGAAGGTGAAAAAAACACAAAGACTGCAAGAGAAGGACGCAGCGGCGTGCGCTCGTGCGTGAGCTGCAGAAGTGGATAGAGGGAGGGAGAGCCGGCGGCAATGGAGGAGATTTTCTTGCGAAATGGGGCGCCCTCCCGCCCGGGTCCCTCTCTTTATTTGCTCCGGCGACGGAGCGGGGCGCGGCGACCGAGGCGCCGCGGAGAGAATCCTGACCGTCCGCGCCGCGGCGAGGAGGATCCCGGCCGCAGGTTTAGCCGCGGAAGAGGCCCGGGGACCTCGCCCCCCGTTTTCAAAATCAAATTTTGAACGGGGCGGAGGTGCGGGGGCGGCACTGGAGGGAAACGAAACGATCGTTTCCTGCGTGCGCCGCGCCGCGGTTTCCCAGTTCCCAATTCCACCCCATGGTGACTCAAAAAAAAAATCCACCCCATGGCAGTAACAAGTACTGTACGGTGTACTGTATGTAGACGGTAGGCTACCTCTCGTGTTCGAGTGACTGGCGCTGCGATCGATGCGGTGCTTCCACGGCTGGTTTAAAGAAAGGAATTTTGGCGGTGTTTAGTTCATGCGAAAGGAGAAAAAGTGAAGTGAAAATGTCACATCGGACACTGTAGCACTTTTCGTTTGTTTGTGGTAAACATTGTCCTACCATGACCTAACTAGGCTTAAAAGATTTGTCTCGTCGTGTACATCAAAACCATCCAACTAGTTTTTTTATTTATCCACGTTTAGTACTCCATGCATGAGGATAGAGATTTGATGTGATAGGTGAATAGTGAAGTTTGGAGAGAGAATTTTTGAAAGTTTGGTGATGGGATGGGAAACAGGGCCTTTATTTCACATGTTTGTGTATCTCACACTTTCATTTCTTGGGGTGTTTAGTTCCATGGAAAGAGGTGAAAAGTGGGGTGTAAAAGTCACATCGGACACTGTAGCGCACTGTAGCACTTCTCGTTTGTTTGTGGTAAACATTGTCCTACCATGACCTAACTAGACTCAAAAGATTCGTCTCGTCGTGTACATCAAAACCATGCAATTAGTTTTTTTATTTACCCACGTTTATTACTCCATACATGAGGAGAGAGATTTGATGTGATTGACGAAAAGTGAAGTTTGGAGAGAGAATTTTTGAAGTTTGGTGATGGGATTGGAAACTAAACAGGGCCCGATAATGGCGTTGTTTGTTTTTCTGAGGAAACAAGACGCTTTTCTGGTGCCCTGCCACGTGTACTAGAACAAGACGACAAGAGTTTACTTTCGATTTTACACGGCCATATATATGTTTGCTTGTTTTTCGATGGAATCATTTGATCGAGTTGTATAACATCCTATAATCAACGAAACAAGTAAGCTGAAAATATGGAAATTAGCGGGTCACCACTACAGAAGATGGGACGACATTGCCGCCATCTGTATCAACATGGACACACGGTAATGTTGTTTTTGCCTTTATTTGCGACGTTGGTCGATCAACTGCACGCAAAAGAGTTTGCAAAGTACTGTATGTGCTTGTGGCATGCCTTTGTGGTGGTTAAGTGTGGTGGTGCTCATGGTAAATAGAAATATCAAAGGTATGATATGTTCATGCGATTTTCATCTGGTTTGTCTAGGATGGACGAGGCAAAGCCATAACAAATGTATTCTTGAGTGGCACGTACGACGGGCTTCTAACTCTATATTGATTTGTGAATAGATGGAATGGATCAGTTGGGACTTGGGAGCGAGAAATGGATGAAGGATAAATGAATAATATGTGTGTACATTGAGAGAGTGTCTTTTCGAATACAATGCAGTTTTTACCTCTTCATGCTTTAGTTGTTGTGGATCATATCATACGCACGCATGCACACATTGAGGAGTTTATATGATCTCTCACTCTTCTTAAATCTCACTAGAACATTCGGCGCGTGATGCGCGCCCCACCGTTTGAACAATTAAATGTAAGTAATTATAAATTAATAAATTAGTTATCAATTGCTATCATATCAGCTTAATTTTTTTACATGAAGTTTCCATTTCAACACTGGCTATCACAGGTTCTACCTATTGCGGTATCTCTCTACAAACAAGGCAGATATATCCCCTCCCTATTTATCTACAACCAGTTGCCAGAGATTACATCAGTGGATGACACCGTCTTATCTTCTGATAATGGTCTCAGTGCAAGCTATCGCTTACTACCACCGTGCTTCATCTCGCCACTACTTCCTGACCATTCAACATGCATTTGAACTTCTTTTTTCTTGAAACAAAAAACATGCATTTCACCATAAAAGAGATTCAATCTGCTCACTAACTGGGCTGAGCAGTGTTCCAGATGAAATGTGCGGGTCCTTTGCTACACATCATCATCGGTTGGAGCCGTAGCGAGGAGGCAAAGTCCCTGACTAACAAAACTGAAGAGAGCATCTGTAGTGTTAGTTCTACTGAAACTCAATGTTCAGTAGCTGACAACATTCAGCAAATGGAGACATTGCCTACCTTTGTGCCTTGTGGGGATATGCTGCTCTAGTGAATCCATGCTTTCAAGATTTTGATGACTGTAAAGGGTCCTCGTTGTGCTTCGTTATCAGATCGTAGTTCATCGACGCTAACTGAGAGATGTTCTGCAGGTTAAAAGGGAAGGGAAATAAATTTCAATCACCAATGGAAGATCGAATAGTATTGTTGGTAAAATTCAGATAAACAGAACTCGTCTACAAGAAGGAAAATTCAGACAATGGGTTACCTTGAAGAGAAGTTGCTGAAAGAATACTTCACCGACAATGGCGCGCCGAATTCTTCCATGCTGCCACACTCATCACCCTGACAATGTTTCACGAGGAAAATCAAAGTAAATCAATGATTCTGAGAACATCTGATCCAAAGGGGGAAAATGACTAAACAGGGATCGGCTTTTGATCCAACATCCATACATCTTCCTTGTAGTTACAGCTGTGTGGCAGTAATGCGCGCCCTATTGTTCAAACAGGCGGGTTTTTCTAGGTACAAGATAGATTAGCCTGTTTTTGGGGCCTTTAGATCCTTGGTAATTTTACATATCAAGATTCTTTTTTTAAGCTATCTAGGTACAAGATAGGTTAGCCTACAAAAAATCTTAAATACAGTCAGCAAAAAACAATCCTTTTTTTTTGGTAATGAGACTATGAAGGACAATGGGCAACAGGCCAAGAGAGGATCAGTAGAATTTCATGCAATTTCAGATCAGAGTAGAAGTTGCTTGAAGGGAACATAGTTGCTAATAGCACAACATAACTTGCTGTTGTCTATATTAAATGGTTAGGGATGCTACAGTAAGGGGGCAGACCATCCATTTCTTTTTTGTGCTTTTGACGGAACTGTTGGTCTGACAGGAGTCTTTGTATCTACCAGGATGGGTTGAAATGAAATGTCATCCATGGGAATTCGGATTTCATCAATAATCCCTATCATCCATGAACCTTCAACAAGCATTTTCAACATAGGATCAACAATTCTATACAAGGGAACTGCATGTTAAAACCTATATTCCACAAAATAACTCCAGTTTCAGAAAAGTTACTCCCAATCAAGTAGGTGCGTTATTTTCTTTTTGAACATATAGTTATGCCATTTTCAAAAATTTATTTTTGGTAATCTTCTGTGTACTTGCGTGATATAAACATAACTTACCCCACAATGTGATTCCCTTGTCCAAAGCATCTTGCCAATGACCTAAATAAGAAGCACGGTAGTGAGAGAAACTTGTAGTCAGGTGCTACCAACAAAGGCAGCAGAAGAGCACTACATACTTACAGAAATCGAAGAAAAATGCATAGTTCAGAATTCAGTCTGTGCAAGCTAATGATAAAGCAAAAATGGAAAACACACCAAATCCACTGCTTGCTTCATAGTCATTTATCATACTCTCATACTCAAGAAATCATCCACGATTTATTTATGTCTAGCATTTATGGGAACCACATAACAAAATCTCGGGAAAATCTCAAATATTACATGTAGTCACGGGAATTTCATCATAAAGCAGGGAAAAATCATTTTTTTCCACTACAGGATCGTATAGCCTTTAGCCTCTGCCGTCCAGATCCCATAAGAAAAATAATTGCCTCCTATTAGATCAATTCGATTTTTTCACAGAAACAATCTGATCAATTGGAAATTTGGAATGGAAAAATTCACGCACAAGCTAGTCATTCATTTGGTTCAATATCATGTAGACGAACAGCCAATTAAACTGGAGGAGGAACACACGGACGTACCACCAGGCGCAGCGCCTCGCTCTTTTGCCTCACGAAGGGGAGTTGCACAGTATCGCCGCCAGGAGGCGCGGAGCCATCTCGGCGGCCCTGTAGGGAGTCGCCTCGGCCACCGGATCACGAAGGGCAGGGATGCTCGAAGTCATGGATAGGAGGAGCTCCAGCTACAGCAGGAAGGGATGACGCCATGATGGGGAAGGGATGAGGCCGCCCCCGCCGGGCTTTGAGATCCGCCACCACCGGCCACGGATCCACACCATGCAGCGCGGCGGCAGCCGACCGGCGGTGGCTAGGGCCCCTCGCCGCGACAGGTGGAGGCGGCGGCGATCCGGGAGGGGCGGCGGCGCGCGCGAGCGGGGAAACCTCGGCCATACGGCGCGGCTTCACGGGATGGCCGTATGGCGTCGCGGCGTCTGGGGCCCCTCGCCGCGGCAGGCCGAGGCAGCGGCGGTCTGGGAGGGGCGGCGGCGCGCAGGGAGGAGAGACCGAGAGAGCGCAGGAGAGAAAGAGGAGTGAGGTAGGGTTTGAGTTGCGGGGGGGGTTGGTTTGCGAAAAACTGGCCAGGGGGGTTTTCATAAGAACTACCAATTCTCAAATTTTCCCTTCTACGCGTGGAAATAAATTTTACATCAAAGGCCTATATGTAGAATATTAGAACACGGTCACTGTACGGGTTTGACGATCTAGACTGCGGGTTGATTCTTATAAAGTATGGGGGCTTTTTGAAAAAATGCCGTTCGCCACGCGTCCCATTTCTCGCGTGAGTTGCGGGAAGGAGGGCAAAGGGCAGTAGGTTTTAATCAAGCTGATACAACATGACGGCGTCTCATAAGAGAATGGCTAGCGCGGTTCAAGAGAGCGGCTTGTTGGCGAGATCGCAGACGAAAGAGATCGATGATGCACACGATGCGACTCGTCTAGATGGAGGCAAATTCCTCGTCTCCCTAAAGCTAAGCTCGTGCTATAAAAAGACATTGGACGCTCATTCAATCGAGCAACCAATGTTACCAGTCAATGTCTCTGGCTAATCTGTCCGATTGGAACACAACCGAATTGAAGATTGTTGAACCTAGGCTGTGTTTAGTTCCACATCACATCACTAAAATTCCCAAAATTCTCTCTCCAAACTTTACTATTCACCTATCGCATCAAATCTCACTCCTCGTGCATGGAACACTAAACGTGGGTAAATAAAAAACTAATTACATGGTTTTGATGTACACGACGAGACGAATTTTTTGAGCCTATTTAGGTCATGGTAGGACAATGTTTATCACAAACAAACGAAAAGTGCTACAGTGTCAGATGTGACATTTTCACCAAACTTCCATCCCTCTTTTTACAACTAA
>OAMR01000569.1:824599-858289 GCA_900205405.1 Echinochloa crus-galli
CTGAGATTGCTCTGGGTAAAATCAGTCAGTCTCTCACCTGCACATAGCAGGTGGTGTTGACGGGGTTGAGCCTGCGGGTCTTGAGCTCCATGCTCCCGCACTTCCCGCCGTCCTTCCCTTCCGCCTGCTTCCTATTGAAGACCACCTCCTTATCCCCGCCGTTGGCCATCTCCTCCTTGGGCCCCTTCCGGAGCGTGCTGCTCCCGCGGCGGGGGTGGGTGTGGCGGCGCCCGGGCTGGCCGCGGTAGGCGAGGGCGAGGCCGCGGCCGAAAGAGGCGGCGAAGGAGGAGGAGAAGAGGCCGCGCGAGAGGTGAAGCAGGGGGGCTGGGCTAGGGTTTGGGAGAGGGGAAGGAGGGCGGGCACCTGCGGCATGGCTTGCGTGCTTCAGAGGTGGGATCCCGGCGGCGCGGGTGCGCGGGGGAGGGGGGGGAGGGGGCCTACCCGGCCGACGGCGATTCCTCTAGGCAGAGGTGTGGGCGACGGCGGCTTATAAGAGACAGGGCCGTGGGAGGTGCGGGTGCGGGAGGAGGCGGGGAGGTGTGCGGCGTGGGGTGCGGGAGGGAGTGGATCGGGGAGGTGCGGGTGCGGCGTGGGGGTGCCCGCGGGATGGACGGTCTGCACTCGCGGATGGACGACCACCTGTTGACGTACCACGAAAAGTTCTCCACTTTGCTTTTTTTAGGGGTAGAGATGGTTGTGCGTTGTGCCTTTTTTGTTTGTCTGCGAACGATATGAACTAGTAAAAGAAAAGACAGGCAAACAAAAGATATCATACACGTGTCAAACTTTGGTCAATGGAGCAATCGGAACTACTCCCTCCGTTCCAAATTATTAGTCGTTTTGGTAAATCTAGATTCATAGTTAGTAGTATGTATCTAGACATAAGTATATATGTAGATACATACTACTAACTATGAATCTAGATTTGCCAAAACGACTAATAATTTGGAACGGAGGGAGTAGCTGGCTGCTCCAGCTGATCGGCAAGCTCTCATACGTGTATTTGATCTCTCTAAAAAAAATAGCTGGAGTATATCGAAAAAAAATACTATAATACCAAGGGCCGCAACCAAACGCATTCCGTGCACCCACGCAAAATTGGCCCGGGTTGCGACCAAACATAAATGCCGGCTCCCCCTCTCACACCAACTCCATTTTTTTTCCATCCCATAATCACTTCACCCGCAGGGAAAAAATTGATCTGAATCTGCAATCTCCTCCTACTGACTTCGGCGGGGCCTTCCTGGCAGGCAGCCATAGCCAACCTCCCCTCGCCGCAGTCGAAGCCGAACAGTCCCACGACGAAAGCCCTCGCCGCGCCGGAGCACTCCTCCTCCTGGAGTCCTGGCTGGGGCGTGGAGACGCTGTGTGGAGCGGGGGTGAGTCCGGGCTTGGATTGGTTTCTTGTTTCGCCGGTAACGAGCCCTAGCTTGCTTGCACGAATCTCTGTAATGCTTGTTAGTTTAGCTGTGATCTTGCCCGTTTGTTTGCCGTGGGTGATCAAGTTCGAGTCTTTCTTGCTTTTTGTTCGGTTAGCTGCAGATTGAATCGCGTATGGAAGTTTCGGTCTCAAAAATTTTGGCGGGTTCCTTTCGCCGAGTTCGCCTCACTCCCGCGTGCGGCGGCGGCGGCTCTCTGTTTTGCGTGGGCCCTGGAGTGGGCCAGGATTCAGGGGTTGTGGTAGTTCGTATGTGACTCTTGCTTCTCGATTGCAGATTGCATTCGCTTGGTTGCTGGGTTTTAGGGTGGTAGCTTCCAGGATTCGTGTGTCTGATCAACACGATGTTTGGTTCTTGCTGAAGTGTTTAGCCGTTCTGTGTCATGTACCAGAAAATAATCAAGTTGTAATTTTTAGCTTTCTTACATACCTATTGGGGAGTTTGGTGCCATGGTTAATCGTGCCGTTGTGTGGGATTCTTGCTTCCTGGTTTGGCGCATCCTTTGACGATTTTGGAAATATTTAGGATCCTTAGCTGTTAATCATGATAATGCACAGTTCTTGCTTACGACTTTAGACTCATTTGAACTCCTTATATGTATTATATACATTATCTGAACGCCTTTTGTATTACATTATTTGAACTCCTTATGTTTTATACATTTATATGCTCCCCTTCCCCCCCTGTTTATACTACTTACATGAATGTACATTATTTTAACTCCTTATGTATGATACATCATTGGACCTCCTTATGTATTATGCATTATTGGAACTCCTAATGTAATGTACATTAACATGCCCCCTTATTTTCCCCCTGTTTGCTTCCTCTTTTATATGTGACAGTATGTTTGTTTTTTCAAGGCCTAGCCCTTTTGTGACATTTTTCTGCATTTTTCCTGGAGCAGATAGAGGATTGCGGCCAACCAGGATGTCCGAGGCAAACCCAACACCAGCAACAGAGGATCCACCTCCATTGGTGAATGGAGAATCTGCTGCTTCAGATAAGAAGAACAGTGCTGAGAAGTATGGGCCTGAAGATAGCAGGGAAGTGTCAGTGACTAGCAATGGTGCTGATGCAGTGAAGAATGGCACAGAGGACTTAGCAGATGAGGACAGAAATATTCTGGAGGCTGATGACACCAATGGAGGCGATTCAGGCTGTGCAAATATCGTTGGTGCTGTGGATGTTAAAATGGATGACACACACCATGAATCTAATGTTGAAGCTGTGGATGTTAAAATGGTTGACAAACAGAATGAAGCCAATGTTGAAGCTGAGGATGCGAAAATGGCTGAGACACACCATGAAGCCAATATTGAAGCTGAGCATATGAAAATGATTGTCACACAGCATGAAGCCAATATTGAAGTTGAGGATGTGAAAATGGTCGGCACACAACATGAGGTGAACATTGAAGCCGAGGATGTGAAAATGGTTGGCACACAAGATGTAAAAATGGTTCACACTCAGCATGAAGCCAATACTGAAGCTGAGGAAGATGCATGTCAAGATAAGGAGGGAAAGAATGGGGATAATCAGCATGGCATGGAAACAGAAGGTGAGGATGTCAAGATGGTTGAAGCAAAGGCTGATGCTAGAAATTCCGAGGCACAAGATATGAAGGAAGATGTGTGTCAGATGAAAAATCACACCAATATTGAAGAGAAGGACATGAAAATGGTGGACAAGGAAGATGTGTGTCAGAAGGAAGATAAGGAGGGAAAGAATGGGGATAATCAGCACACCATGGCAACAGAAGGCGAGGACATGAAGATGGTTGAAGCAAAGTCTGATGCTAGAGATTCTGAGGCACAAGATAGGAAGGAAGATGCGTGTCAGATGAAAAATCACACCAATATTGAAGAAAAGGACATGGAAATGGCGGACAAGGAAGATGTGTGTCAGAAGGAAGATAAGGAGGGAAAGAATGGGGATAATCAGCACGCCATGGCAACAGAAGGCGAGGACATCAAGATGGTTGAAGCAAAGTCTGATGCTAGACATTCCGAGGCACAAGATAGGAAGGAAGATGCGTGTCAGATGAAAAATCACACCAATATTGAAGAAAAGGACATGAAAATGGTGGACAAGGAAGATGTGTGTCAGAAGGAAGATAAGGAGCGAAAGAATGAGGACTGCCTGTATGCCAAGGTAGCAGAAGCTGATGAAATGGAGATTGTTGAAGCAAATGCAGATGTTAGAAATGCAGAGGTACAAGGAAACGGGAAGAAGGAAGAAATGGAGGACAAGGTGAGAGAGAAGAAAAATAACACCAATATTGATGATGACGTGAAAACTGTTGACAAGGAAGTTGCATATGAGAAGGAAGGTGAGGGAAAAGCAGAAGGTGATGAAATCAAGATGGTTGTAGGAAAGACCGATGTTGGAAATGCAGAGGTAGAAGAAAATGGGAAGAAGGAAGAAAAGGCCGAGAAGGCTGAAGAGGAGAAAAATAATGCCAATATTGAAACCAAGGAGTCAATAGTTCTTGACAAGGATGATGCGTGCTGGAAGGAAGTTAAGAAGGTAGAGAATGAGGATGTTCAGGATGCCAAGGAAACAGATGGTGAGGACATGGAGATTGTTGAAGGAAAGAATGATGCTAGAATTGCAGAGGTAAAAGAAAATAGGAAGAAGGGAGAAATGGAGGATAATGCTGAAGAGAAGAAAAATGATGCCAGTATTGAAGCTGATAATTTGACATTGGTTGACAAGGAAAATGCATGTCAGAACAAATCTAAGGAGGGAAAGACCGATGATAGTCAGGATGCCAAGGCAGCAGAAGATGGTGAGGACATCGAGATGGTTGAAGCAAAGAGTGATGCTGGTAATGCAGTGGTAACGAAAAATGGGAAGAAGGAAGAAAAGGAGGACCAGAATGAAGAAAAGGAAAATGACATCAGCAATCAAGCTGATGAGGTGAAAATTGTTGATAAGGAAGATGCATTTCAGAAGGAAAACAGGGAAAGAAAGAATGAGGATAGTCACAGCGCCAGTGCAGCCGAAGGTGAGGAAATTACGGTGGTTGAGGCAAAGTCTGCAGCTGTACATGTAGAGGTTAAAGAAAATGGAAAGAATGAAGAAGATGAGAACAAGACTGAAGAGAAGCAAAATGACAACAAAGAGAAAAGCATATGTGTGGATAAGCAAGATGAAAACAAGATGAAGGCAGTGGAAGTAGATAAGCAAGAAATGGACAACAGAGAACAGGTTGGTGTGGAAAAGCAGGATGGGTCGAAAGAGGACGAAAAAGGTGGTGTTCATAAGCATGAAATGAGTTATGGAGAAGAAAGTGTCAAGGAGAGTCAGGAGGTAATGAAGGGGGAAGAAAATGATAATGTGGGCAGGCAAGAAGTGGATGATAGGGAACAAAACATCACGGAGAATCAGGAAGGATTAGAAGAGGAGGAAATAGTTGGTTCTAGCAAGCACAAAGTAGCAAAAGATGAACAAAATGGAGCTGCTGAGAAGCAGGAGGGAGAGAAACAGGATGGCAATGTGGCTGCTGAGAAGAAAGAGAAAGAGAAACATGATGCCAGGCTGACTGCTGAGGAAAAAGACAAAACACAGGATGGAAGGGCGGTTGCTGAGAAGAAAGAGGAAGAGGAAGTGAACAAAAATGTGGCTTTTGAGAAGAATGCAGAGATAGTGATTGAAATGGGAGTTTCAAAGGATGAGGGGATGGAAACAAACGGAAAGACTACTGACTATGAACAAGAGGGAATACAAGACAATCAAATAGATGGTATCTGTAAACAAGAAGGACAAAAGAAAGGGACCAAACGATCAAATGCTGGCATGGAAGTGACAGAAAATGGAAGTGTGTCTAAAAAAGAGAAGGATGGTGAGGTGGCACTGGAGGAAGCTGGTGAGTCAGACGCAGACAAGAGCATGGAAGAGAGTAAGTATGAAGCACCCAAGAGAAAGAAAGCAAGGGTTATTAGAGAAGACCACCACAAACAGGATAAGAAAAAAAACGGCTCTAAGTCCAGGGAAGCAAAGGACTTGCTGAATACTCCAAGTCCTTATTCTCTTGACCGCCCGGTGCGTGTGAGGAAAACAGTGGAGAGGTTGGTCGAAGTGATCGAGAAAGAACCAAGTGGAAGTTTATTTGTTGAGAAGGTTCAATTCTCACACCTTTTCTCTCTCTTGATTTCATTGTCATATTGTGACCTTCCATAATGCTTTACAAATATTTTCCGTGCAGGGTCGCGGGACTCCTTTGAAGAATATACCCGGCGGTAAGGAACTATGTTGTGATATCATGCTATTTTTGTTTCATGGGCACTGCATTTGCATCCTTGTAATCTTATCTTACTGTGGCATATGCATACACTTTTGGCATATAAAACCTTGAATGACCTCATATTACCTTGTATTTTAACTATTGCAGATATTATAGGTTATCTAATAGTATACTTACCGGGGAATCAGTAGCCCTGTTAAAGTCTGTTTGTATCTGGGTGTTTCCATCTTTATATTGTTAGATGCGCCTGATATTTTCTCAATGATAATAACTTCATGCCTTTAATCTGATTAGGAAATGAACAATTTTGATTGGAAAACATCAAGTATTTGAGACCAGTGGACTAATATATTTTTTCATCTTTGATTGACTATATATCACTATCTTGCCTTTGAAATTACATCTTATGTTTCATATCATCAATCCTTTTTACAAGTGTTGGTTGGTATTACTTTTCTTGCTCGGCAATTTATTAGCTCTCTTAATTCAGACTTTAATATTTTGCAGTCGCAAAGAGAATATTAAAGAAGACATCTGCTGACCTTAAGTTTCTCCATCAACTCCTTTTTGGGAGGTTTGGAAGGGTAAATTTAACACTGTGCTTATGAAGTGACTCATGCAAATTTTCTCCTGTGGGATTTTTTAGGACTTCAGTTAATCATTTTGACAGTTAACACACAGTGAAATCTCTGATGAGGCCAGGGTAGATTTTTCACATGAAAAAATGCCTTCTTATATTTAACTTTTCCATGGCTGTGGATCATGAATGCATGATTTCTCCGGCATAGATGGCACTGTCAGTAACTTGTGTTGTTTCCCAGCTTAGGTGCACTGCACATAATAAAAATATCTGCAGGAAACTTTGCTACGTTGATATACATATTTGTGTGCTTTCACTTGAACTTCAAGCTTTCACAGGCTTAACCATATTCAGAATAGTATGTTTTAGTTTAGCATCTTAATTTCTTCTATTAGTTTAAGCTGCTTTGAACTTGGGTGTTATGAAACCAAAATAGAAGCTCCAGCTTGTCCAAACTGGTTTAGCTATAAAGGAGTACTTTCTGGATGAGATTATGAGAACAAATGATTAATTGTAGTTTTTTTTATATGCTGGCAAATAGACTTTCTGGGTTTGGTTTGTGACTGGTTCTGGCTTTTGGCCCAAGCTAGCTTCTTTTTATTTCTGAATAAGTTCTAAATTTCAAATTCTGAGGCCACCTTTCCAAATTTGAAGTCTCAGATATAAATTAGATGCAATTGCAAGCCTCTTGGTATACATTTTGTGCTTAAAAGAGGGATCATGCATGTGAACCAGCTGAACTCAAACTGGATACCAAAAACCTGCCTACATTTATATAAAGAACTTCAAGCTGAACTCCTTGAGAGGAAATTCGTGCTATGTTGTTTATTTGTTGTTTTACCACATTGAACTCTGTACAAATTGGCATTGATGCCAAAGCATCATTGCAAGATTCTTGTCTTGACAAATTAACTGTGCAATGTTACAGGCTGCTGATTTTCAAGACCATATACTTGAGTTCTCTGGGTTTGTGTGGCATGAGAGTGATGTAAGCATCATTTTAACTTTCCAAAATTACAGCTCTTTTGTACTACTTAACTAAGATCATTGTTTTAATTTTGACGACTCACTCGTGTAGGAAAAGCATAGGGCTAAGGCCAAAGAGAAGCTTGACAGATGTTTCAAAGACACATTATTTGATCTCTGCGATCTGCTTGCCATTCCAGTTTCAAGAGCAAATAGTACAAAGGTTGATGAGTGTCTCTTATCTTCTCAGACTTCATTTGAATCCAAGTTGCAGTGTGATGCATATTCTAGTTTGATTGTAACCGATCCCTCTCTTGCAGGAAGACATTGTCACAAAGTTGCTGGACTTCATTGCTGAACCTCATGCTAACAATGATTCCACACTTTCAGATGATCAGGTAACATTTGTCTCAATAGTGAGTTCGTACTTTTTGAGATCTATTTTTGGGCTACAACTTACAACGATGAATATGAAGTTCGCGTCAGTGTTTCTTCGCCTAGTTTTCTCTATGTTTTACACTTCTGCCCTATGCAGGGATCAAATTCTAGGAAGGGGAAACGAGAGGGAGGAAATGCGGATAAGAATCATGAGGGCATACTCAAGAGATCTAGGAAGGTAACATCTTATTTCTTATATTGGCCGGACACAATCTTTTTGATAAGATAAGATTCCGCAACCATTAACATTTTGAAAAGACCGACCATTAACTTGAAACAAAGGTTTGCATATCTGCTTTCTGTTAATTGATGATTTGTCTCCAATTCCATGTCATTTGCACATGGGCAATCACTTATGTACAGCCACAAACTTGTTTGTTCCAAATTTTAATGAGCATTGTTACTGTTATAATGGCTATCATCCCCATCATTCTTGAGGCTTACTCTCTTTTTACCTTTTTGTGGCGTGACACCAGAAACTTGAGGATGAACATACTTCACGTAAAAGTCAGCATAAATATCATGATTTAGAATCTGATGAAGGTGGTGCCGATGAAGGGCACAAGGAGGATGAACACATGAAGTCTGATAGCAAGGAAAACAAAGATGACAGTGAAGAAGCTGATAGTGAACAGGAAGATAGCTATGACTCAAGAAAAGTAAAAGCAAGCAAGAAGTCTATGGAGGGAAAAGGATCTACAGCTAAAAGGAAGGCAATCACAGGGAGTGTTCCAAAGACAGCTCCAGTAGCTACATTGAGCAAGTGTTCAAGCAGATTTTCATCATCAAAAGGTTCTAAGGATAAGCAGAGTGCTGAGGATTCAAACTCAAGGAAGAGTAAACCCATTACACCGAAGTGTGTAACAAATTCTCAAAAAGAGACCAACGAGAGAAGATCATCAGGTAGGATTATCACTCCATATATTGGTCCACTGTATGGTAATGTCCATGCTACCTTAAAATCATGCTCTCTTGTATTGTATCTCAACTGTCATTATTCTGAACTTTTTACTTGCTGTGTTATGACCAGGACCTATCCATTTTCTTGTATCTTTGAACGCATAAAGCAGATTAGTTAGTTTTTATGGTCACACGAGCTATCATTACCTAAAAGATGGTGAAACTGGTAAACTTTCAAAAGATAGTTTAAACTGTATCTCCTGGTTTGATTGTTGCATTCGTAACTTGCAATTACTTTTGTGCTGCCTGTATCATTTGCTGTCGGGTGTCATATGCAACTTGGAAATTTAGCTTTGTAAATGCTAATCATGTCATCAGTAAACATATGAAACATTTTTGGAATATATAAAACATGGGCTTCAGAGACATGAACCCTAATGACGTGTTTTGTCTAGGCAAAGGATTTACAAGTAAAGGGAAATCAGCAGAAGAAGAAAAGGCTCTTCCCAGCAAGGATGAATTGCAAAATACCATTGTTGGAATTCTAGAGAAGGTTGACATCAATAAGGTGAGTAGTGTTCAGGCAGAGTAGTAATATCTAGTGAGCTCTAGTGGACTGCAGCTATTGTGAAATGGAATCAACTTTTTACATCTTGGTTCATAATAGAATTATGCTGCTATTTGACAGTTGAAGTGATTTCAGCTTAAGCTACATAAGTAGAATACTTTTCCAGCCTGTGTTAAGACTGTCTGTTCGGTTTGCCCTCTTCTCTGCTTTCTCTTCAAAGATCAGCATCTCGTATGCAGATTTACAGTGTAGCTGACAAATTTCACCTACTAGTTCCACATTTTTTTGTTCTTGCTGCCATAACCTTGCACTGTCTTTCTTATATATAGTTGGATCTACATAGACCTAACTGGTTTGTTGATTTCATTTTTCAGACTACGTTCAGTGACATCCTTGAGCTGCTCGGTAAGCCTCGTCATCAGGATTTGCACTTATCACTTGTGAGTGCTCAACGTTCTAAATTCTAACAAAGTAAATGTTCCAGATAAGCACTACAGCATGGACTTGTCTTCGAGGAAAGAAGCTATCAAGTCCATGATCTATGATGAGCTGATCAAGTTAGCGGCGGCAGACGAGGACTAATTTGGAATGAAGACACTGACAAGATATAACGAGCATTAGTAGGATGAGGGCCGAGAAAGCTTGAGCCCTGATAATTGTGAAAATGTTAATTACTGCAAGTCAACACCCCTGTTTTGGGAGTTTAGGATGCCGTACACCTCCAAGATGACTGATGGAGGCACTTAAACTAGGTAAACTGCTGTGCCTCTGGGGTAACCTGAAAGTCTTATAAGTCGTTCGTAACATGTGACGGCTATGAGGCGGGATTATTTTGTGATCGCTGTAATATATGGCTGATCCTTCTGTCACTTCCCTCCTTCCTCGCCTCTTCTCTGAATGGTTTCTGTTGGTTTTGTGGTTCTTAGTTCTTATTCGTAAACTATTTGGGTGAGGGTTTTCGTCATGGACTGGCATGCGGTTAGTGTAAGCCCATAGTATTTCAGTATAATCTGACGTGGTGGTTTCACAGCGAATTTCAATCCGGCTCGACACTTATTATGTTTCCATGGGGGATGCGAATTCGAGGTTGACAGCGAGGTTAATCTGGCCCTGTTGCAATGTAGTATGGTTATGGTTTTTCCTTGCTACACAACTGCACGTCTGCACACCGACACTGGTTCATGGGGGATAAATTTAGAACAAATTACTACTCGGACAGTTTTTTTTTTACTTTTTTGAAAAAGAAGTGCTCGGCTCAACTGAATCGGTAGTTGCCACCATGGTGAATTACATTCACTGTACTCGCAACACTTGAGACCTATAGCAATAGCAAGTAAGCTGCCGCCTCCTGCAACTAGCAGGTGATAACGAGGTCTTTTATGGTGCCTTATACCACTGATTAAAAGGACTAATATATGAACATTGGACGGTTAAGAATAATTGTATACCACTATAATCTCGATTGGTGGTATAGGTAGTATAGGATAAGTAGTATAGGTAGTATATGTGTATTATTGGAAAAAAGATAAGTGGCATCACTGTAATTCAGACATTAACGCCTAGTAATTAATGGAGATGGCTCGCCATCTGCCGCGGAGGCCGGGTACGCGCAGCGCGGAGACGACAACGGCGGAATTAATCTTCCTTGCGAGATTATGAAACGGCAACGGCGGAATTAATCTCTGGCCCCAACAGATCAAACAGAATGCAGATGGTGTTTCCTGATTCCAGAAGATCAAATTCTATTGTTCTGGACGTAATTATCACGCCCTCCGTGCAGCCTGCAACATCAATCAACGGGGGAAGGAACTGAGGGAGGACGCCAGAAGTCACTGCTGGTCATGGGCGATCATATCAGAGAGCGGGTGCGAAGCAAGGCCAAGGATGATCGAATTAATATAATTAGTACAAATTACTACATTACCCATACTGAATTTTTTTTATACCATATACCACCATATGGTAGTATAAGGCACTGTAAAAGACCTCGGTGATGACAGATTGACAGCAGCTAAAGCCCGAGTGAAGTATCAAAATTTCATGCTTAATTGGCAATCATGTCATCGTGCATAGGTGTATTTTTGGAACTTTAGACCTAAATGACACATTTTAGCAAGTTCAGAGACCTAAATATGCATCTTGAGAGTTTGGTGACCTAGATGACACCTCGGAGAAAGTTTAAGGACCGCCGATGTATTTTACTCCAAATTAAATCAGCTCTCGCCTCAGTCTCAGCAAGTCAGACATGGTGCTACTGCTACTGCAAGTAAAGTCTCCTCCTTTATCCACTTGTTTTTTCTGCTCTGGATGAACTCATCAAACTTCTTGTTCAGCTCGTCGATCTCCAACTCGTACAGCCCGCTCGCTGTTTCATATGTTGGTTCCTCGACAACATCAGTCTCCAACTCAAAGGCGACGCTATTCTCTCCTTCGTCCAGCACCAGCAACTCCGGTCCCGAGCTCACCGGCATATCTTCTTCTTGCTCCTCCAGCGCCTCCAATGCCGTCGTGCTGTCAGAAACAACCACTGGCTCCTCTGTGAATGCCTCCGACGCAGTGCAGCTGTTCTTGTTCTGAAGACAGAAGCCTTGATTCGAGACTGTGACACACGATTGCACGGCGCATCGCTGCAAATCCTCATGACCGTCTCGTCCTCGTTTCTCCAGGACATCGCCGGGTTCACAAGCAGAGACGCCGCCGCCGCCGCTCGCGGACACGCTGCCGGTGGCGAAGAACCAGCGGCAGTCAGCGGCGAGGAGGGCGAAGATGGCGTTGGAGAGCACGAACAGCGCCGTCTTGGTCGAGAGCAGGCAGCTCCCAGCAGCGGGGACCGGGGAGCCACGGAGAGAGCGGCCTGCCCATGGCGAAGGATGGCAACAAGAACAGGGCGACGAAAGCCACGGCCGCGAACGTGAGCACGACCACTTGCTGCGAGGCGTCGTCGATGGTCTTCCTGATGGTGCTCTACGTGCAGCTTCAGGCTGCAATGGTGATGGTGCGCTTCAGGCTGCAATGGTGATCGGTGCGCTTCAGGCTGCAATGGTGATGGTGCTCTACGTGCAGCTGCAGTATGTGATCCATGATCTCTGTGTTGTTGCAGGTGTTGGGCCGCTGATGCTGCTCAGGTTAGAGATGGAAGACTGTGATAGAGATTGGTTTATTTGCTGCTGGCTCAAGAACAGAAGAGCCTGTCGATGTATTTATACAGTCTGGACAGTACAACAGCTGGATGATCAAGCAATGATGCGTGGCTGGTTCCCGGGGTGCAATCAGACAGCAGTTTCAGATTCTTGCCGGCGAACTTTCCCAGCTACTGAATAGTTTATGCAGCGCCGCTAGCCACCTAACGCAAATGCCTCGTCATCTGCCTGGGAACGGATCGGGGAAGTGTCATGGAACCTGCCTGCGGATCCATGCTTGGTCAGGAACCAACACTGAACCCGTTGTATTCAACTGAAGCCCGTTGCGGCCACCTTTCCCAGCAATCAGCAGCGACGCATCCTTAGAGTTCGATCTAGTGACGGCGGCGTTGTAGCTGCTGTCGAGAACTGATCGAAGTCTCCATTCAGAGAAAGCTTCGGTCTTAAGGCGGAGGACCATGAGGCGAGACTGAAAGTGAAGGGAAAGTTCAGAGTTTCAGACTTCAGACAGACCAATGGGGACAATCGGCGGCAGCACAAGGGCAACAGATTACGGGAGACTGTTCCTGATCGTATCGTAGCAGTAGAGCAGGCCTGGAACGAGCACATGCGCTGCTGGCTGCATCACCAAGCAGCATCATGGATGGTGATGAGAGATTATCTTAATAAGCTTTGGGATCACATACAGAAGCTGCCACCTGGAGTAGCAGGCAGCTACCGTACACCAGACTTCCACCTCGGCATCTCCGCAGACCGCAGCTACGTTTGCAACACGTGGCGATGCTAGTAGATCGGCGCCGCGCACGTGGACAGGACAGGAGACAGGCGGCATCTGCCAGAGACATTTTTTGTTGGTGGCTTGCCGTCTCAGGTCTCGACATCTTGAGCGCGCCGCACAGGTTGGATTTGTGCCGTCTCCAGGCAGTGCAGTGGCACGTCTTGACCTCTGTTTTTTTTAGACGACGTCTTGATCTCTGTTGAACGTACAACTACTACTGTACTGTAGTAGCTAGCTTCTGGATTTGTGGACAGGAAGAGCAAGATCGCAATGCGTAAAAACTCGCGCGCACGAATTTTCTTTTAGGGGATCCAACCAAGTACTCGTAGGAGCTTGCCATATTGTGTCACCAATTCAACATGGCAGGTAAATGACACGAATTTCTTATTTTCTTCCGTGACTCGTCATCTGCCTGGGGACGGGAATAGTCATGGAACTTGCTGCTAAATGCTACTTACAGTCAGGAATGATGGATCATCGAGAGGCCGTGCAGAGAAGCAGATCCTCACAAAGTTTATTCGCGATTTACAGAGGAATTCAGTCAGTCAATCTGCTGTCTATCCGAGCGCCGTTGGATTTTGATTATTGTTGCTTTCGTAGCAATTAGCATCGCCGTAAACGTAGAATCTCCAGTGACAGTGACAGTGACAGGCGATGTGTCCTCTCCTTGTGTTGTTCACATGTGGAGGTCCATCTATCAGATTACAGTTAGCAAGTAGAGTAGAGTACAAGCAAACACAATATAGGGAGGGGGTTCTCTTTCTCATTATTCCAATATCCAATACAATAGATTGTACACAGTCTCCTCTTGTATACATGGTTCTGCTAGGAAACATTCCTACCAGTACCGCGTTAGTCCTAATACTACTTTGTATTTTGATACGAAGTCTACACGAGTTATTCACGAATGTGTAGTTTTTTTTTTGAGAATGTGTACGTGGAAGAGTATAAGATCAAAAAAAATCTGAAGTGCGCGAGAAATGAGCTTTCGGCCTGCGCAAGTACGGGGCACGGCCCATTTTCAGCCCATGTGCTGTCGAGCCGTCGAGGTACTTATACAGGCATGACATTGACAGTGAAGGTACTGAATAAGTGATTCTCAAAAAAAAAAAGGTACTGAATAAGTCATGCCTGGTTTCCGGCGGGGTGCAATCAAAGTGCAGCTTCAGATTCTTGCCTGTCTAGCTTCAGATTATGCAGCGCCGGCACTCAATGCAAATGCCCCGTCATCCTGCCTGGGAAGTGTCATGGAACTTCAACTTCTGATGCATGCTTGACCAATACTGGCAGGCCGTGCAGTTAGTGCATGCAAACAGAAAAGAAAAGGAAAAGCTAAGCTCATTTCTGTCAGTGCATATGCCGTTGAGGCCACGCACCTTTCCCAGCAATTAGCAGCGACGCTGTCTTAGAGTACTAGTGACGGTGACGTTCTCGTGTCGAGAACTGAAGTCTCCATTTATTCAGACAAAGCTTCGATCTAGAGGAGGGCCATGCCCATGAGACGAGACTGAAAGTATGTGACACTAGATAATTTATTATCTAGTGGCCTGAATCCCCGTCCCGTTGCCGTTGTCGCTTCTGCTTCTTCCTCTCCTTCTGCTTCTGCTTTTCAGTCTTTATTATCCTGGGAGGTTGAATCTTCTTGTCCGAAGGACAGAGCCCAAGATGTTTTTCACCTGATCTGGTGTTTCTACATGGATACGCCTCAATCGTGTGGCATCGATGCCTCTCAGTGCGATTCCTCGTTCTGCACAAAGGAGAAGGAGCGACATGCATGTGCGCCCATTGGGCAGTATATACTCTGCATGTATCGCATCAACGTGGCACACACCGACATCCCAGTTTTCACTTATCCTCTGTCGGATTTTCTTGAACCGGGAAGCCTCGCATATCATTACGATGAACCTCACCAGTGCTAGATCACATTCATCAGTGGTAAACGCATCGTTGTTTGCCAAGGTGTGTATGCCGTCGAGAAATAACTCCTTGCTTAGCGGCAGTGTCGGCAGCTTGTCCCTGACCCCCGTTCCCAGGAAATCTTTGTACTCGACGCCAGTCTCAATCACTGTGGCTCCAGGAATCAGATCCTGGTTTATCGGAACAAATGGTGAATCTAATGGTGAATGTAATGAATTCATTTACACATTTTTCTTTACAAATTACCACGATGATCGGAACAAAAATGATCGAAAACACTTTGGATTTATCGGGTGTGGAGTTCCAATGGCCGTCGGACATGGAGGAGAAGAGGGAGGGGACGGAGGGAAGGCCTGAGAGTGGTGGCTGTGTGGTAGGCGGCGGAGGCGAGGTGGTGCGGGGGCAACGGGCGCGCGGAGGAAGAAGAAGGCGGGGGCGTTGATGGGCTCGTTGGGTCCTAAGCCACCTCTCCTATCTGGCTTCCGCAAGTCAGATAGGAGTGGCTTTCGCAAGTTAGATAGGAGCCCCTGGTCCTGCTGCTAGTCAGAGACCGGATAGAGGACAGGAAGGAACCGCTTCATGCACTGAAGCATGCGGCAGAGACGGAGGCAAACGTTGGGTCGGCTTGCCAGCACCGATTCATCAGGGCGACGAGATGGTTGGGTGTCTAGCTGGAATGGGAATAACAACCGCTTGCCGCCCAGATGTTCTCGCTTGTCTTGTGGCGGTTGTCCTCCAAGGGTAGGTACCTAGCTTACTACAAGATTTGTAATATTTGCCGAGGGTAGTTACTAGGCGGCCGACGGCATCCTTGTATTTATTTATACTTAGGTCTGATTTTGCTGGTGTGGGAAGCTTTGTCGGTAAATCATTCTCACTCATGAGAAATGGAGCAGACATGCTAGAACACCGTCGCTCATTACAGGAACAAAATAGTATAGAGTTCGTACCCCCTCGGCCACCCAATGAATACTCTCGGGAATTGTTTTTAATCTTGTACTTGCCCGTCATCAGCTCGAAGTAGATCATTCTGAAGCTATACACATTTGCCGTCTCTGTGCACCCGACGGCGGGATCGCTGCTCTCCTTCTCGAGCACCTCGAACTCGGCGACCTTGACGTGCATGTACCCCCTCAGGCTGATTGCAGCCTTCCTTACCATGCATATACCGGTATATAGATGGGTCACACATTTTTTTCTGTTCAACATCTCCATTGTTTTAGTAACATATTTGTTCAAGTGGTTTAAGTTGAAATGCATACGTAGTATATATGAAGAAAAATTATCGATCTATCTATCTATCTGTCGTCTGTCTATCTATCTATCTATCTGTAAAGCATCCAAATATATTTAGATATTGAAATACTAGCTATATATATTATTATTAATGTGTCCTGGACGAAAAAGAAATACTTACATTACCAATGCAAAATAATAGCGGCACATGACTAATGCAAATTAAGTGGGGGCATGTGCGCCATTATTAATGTTTTAGATAGCGGGCTAACTTTGTATAGACACAGGAGTATCGTGTACTCACGCACGGTGGAAGAAGCTACGCGCCCCAATATCCGGGCTACATCGGACGCGCGCTAACGCCGCGCCCGCCTGATGGAGAGCATCAGAGGCAGAGCAGTAACTTTGTTCATTTTACTTTTGTAAGTAGGTGGAGAGCAGTAACATTTGTAGGTGGAGAGCAGTAACCTTTGCAGTAGGTGGAGAGCAATCACAAAAATTACTATTCTGTGTTTACATGGAGCCGACCACCGGTCTTTTCTCCTTTTTTTTCGTCCGTCTCCCTTCCCCCACTGCTTCGGCAGCGCAGGCGGCGTAGAGCTTCCAGCCGGCCGGGCGGCAGCGCGGGCGGCACGCAGCTCCCGGCCAGCGGGCAGCGCGGCTCCCGCCGACCCGCGCCAGGGGCAAGCATGCCGCCGGGGTCGGGCGGCCAAGGCGGCGGGAGCGGGAGCGCGACGAGGTGGAGTGGCCAAGGCGGCGTCAGCGGGAGCGCGATGAGACTGCAGCCGAGCAGAGACAGCAGGGCGGTGGCCGAACAGAGCATTGGGGCGCTGGTCCAGCGGGAGCGGCGGGGCGGGCAGCCAGTGAGGCGGCGGCCGACGCCGTGCTCCGCACGACGCTCGTCGCCCTCATGGCCGCTGTCGCCGCGGCACTGCTCGTCTCCAACGCCGTCGCCCTCATGGCCGCTGTCGCCGCGGCACTGCTCGTCTCCAACGCCGTCGCCCTCATGGCCGCTGTCGCCGCGGCACTGCTCGTCTCCAACGCCGTCGCCCTCATGGCCGCTGTCGCCGCGGCACTGCTCGTCTCCAACGCCGTCGCCCTCATGGCCGCTGTCGCCGCGTCACTGCTCGTCTCCAACACCGTCGCCATGCAACCGCTCGGCGTCACCATGCTCGTCGACGCCCACGCCGTCGGACGCGCGGACCTGGCCACCCCCTCGTACCGGGACGTCGTCAGGGCGCTCCGGTCCGACCACCGACACCTCCTCGTCGACACCGTCGCATTCGGGTACGTCGTTGAGGCCGCTTGCGCCGCCGCCTCTTTTCGTCCTGCATTGGCGGCCCTTGTGCTCCGGCCGGCGTGGGGCGGGGCCGCGCGGGGGCAACGCTACCACAGGGGGAAGGAGATGAGCAACGAGCAGGGCGGCTCCAGCGAGAGCGGAGGAGGAGGAAGGAAGCGGCGGCGGAGAGGAAGGTGGAGAGGGCGCCGTTTTGTTCGGGAGACACCGCCGATGTCCACGCGGGACGAACCGTCACGCGCCGTGCGGGGGCCACGCGCGCCAAACGACAGCCGCGGGATGGGCAGCGGGGGCCACGCGTCGCGTGAGGACAGGGAGAGCGGGCGGATGCGCCGGAAATCTTCCAGGGATGGAGGGTTACCTATGCTTTTGCCTGCAGGTGCCCGGCCTGTGGAGAAAAATGATGCACTCTTAAAACTTTAGGGCGAACTTTAATGAGCTCACAGTTTTATTATTACAAAATGATTGGTAAAATGGAACCTACAAATTATTATTTTCTCGTTATTCGATGAGGAATGAAACAAGATATATAAATTTTACCTACGATTATCTTAATTGCCACCACTAAATAAGACCTAGAGAGGGGCTGACAGTGTGTTGCATTGGCCAAAGGCGGTGACCCAATGGCGCCTTCTCCTGCCTGTCCCACATCTACAACCAAGAGCTAGCTTCTCATCACATCAGAGTAAAAAGGATCGACCACACTTAACAAACCGACGCGTCCATTTCATATATATATATATATATATATGCATAACTTGTGCTCAGTCTCTGACACGCTTGCCAAATATTGTGTACACCGTTCGAAGGTACGTCTATTTAGTACAAATAATTAAAAGATGATCAATTCGTACATTATTATAATTATTTGCACTAGAAAGAAAAAAGATGAGCGACTATATAACATAAATTAAATGTCTTCATCCGCAAGCTACGCATACGTATGTCTTATTAAACCGACTGTATCGGAACTGTAAAGTAGTTTAAATCATTATACACGCTTACACGTCCAATCCAACACAACTGTACACCTAGTGTGCCATGTGATGGTGGACCTGATGGACACGATACAAAGTTAGCCCGCTACCTAAAACATGGGGCACATGCCCCCACTTAATTTTGTACTATCATTATATTTTTGTTTGAATTAGTAGCAAAGTTTATTGTTCCATCGTATACTTATTTTATGGTGCATTTTGGATCCGTAAAATTTTAATATCTCATAGTTCTCTGTGATATGTTTTAGATTGTTGTAATGGTGAAAAATTATTGTCCATGGTATTTAATTAAGATTTTTCAGCATTTAAAACTTATAGTTCTACTAACCTACTTAGATTATTCTAATTCTATACTAATGTTTAAATGTTCTGTGCTGCATTTTACTTATTCAAATGATGAAAAGACATTGTTGTGATAGCCTACTTAATTGTTTTTGAAAAGGGAATTGTGGGGGAGGTCCCCACAGTATTCAAAAAAATTTCATTGAACTAAGCAAAAGAAGGGGTACAAGGTCTTACAGGGAATTTAACTGAAGGCATATAACCAAACACAAAAGCTAGAACAAAGTTACACCTTAAACCTAGCTGCCTGTAATCGACACTGAGATTTAAAGTTACAAAGCCACCGCGCGAGACTCGTGTCGTGCCTGTTGAAGATCTTATCGTTTCTAAGCTTCCATAGCTTCCATGCTGCAATCATTGCTGCCTTCGGGAAGAACTCCAAGGAGCTGCCCTCCATGGCCTGCATGACTCTGTCGTCAATGCTGAGAGAAAGATCCCAAGCCTACTTAATTGTTTAGTAGCAATTTTAGATTGTCATGTGCTACATATTGAATTGTTATAATAATAAAATAATATTTCCATGATAATTTTTTATTATTATTCCAGCAACGAACGTTCATTGTTCTGGTAGAACATTTCTATTGTTACTACATTTTTCTTGAAGTTATTCCACATATACTCCCTCCGTTCGCATATAGATGACGTTCCCGACAGCTTCGTTGCAATTAAGGAACCTGCGAAATTACGCTTTTGCCCTTCTTCTTTTCATCTCCGTGCGCTGCTGCTTCTATCGATGGCGCCGCCGCTCTGCTCCCCCGGATCCACTGCATATGCCACGCCTGCCGAAGGTGTCCTGCTCTGCTCCACCCGAATCCGATGGCGTCGTCCTTTGCTGTCCCAATCTCCTCAACTGCCCTACCTCAGGTCCTTCACGCTGGCGATCCCTCCGTCGTGACCTCGGCGCCGCACCCAGGTAGCGCGGCAGGGTCTCCACCGGCGGGGGAGGACATCTCCCTGAGCGGCGCTGCGAGGAGGGTGCTGACACCGAAGGCCGTCTCGAGGACGAAGCCGAGCGCGAGCGTCGCAGGTTCGCAGAGAAGACAGGGGCAAAAGTGGCATACCATGTTTCTGTTGAACTGCAGCGTCATATATTCATACTCATTCCAAATTGAACTAGAGCGTCATATAAAAACAAACGGAGGGAGTAAGTTTTACTTTCTCAGTCTCTTAAACGAATCCTTCTTTATTATAGTGTTTATTGAAGCCTTTTTTTACATGTCTGAGCCATGCCCTTCCCATCAAATTTAGGCCTATGATAGAAAATAATTCAACAGAATTTCGATGCAATAGTCTTTTTTACAGGTGAATCAACACTGAAGAGTTGCCGGGAGCGATTCTAAAGTACTAGCTACTTGGAAAGAAAAAAAATGGAAGAAAAAGAAATCAAAGCTCTCACTTCTCAGCTCAACTCAACCGTTAGTCACCTACTAGCAGGTGATGACAGCAGCTAAATACCGAGTGAAAATTAAATCAGCTCTCGCCTCCGTCTCAGCAAGTCAGACATGGTGGCTGCCAGGTGCCAGCGGCGTGAATTATCTGCGAGCACGCCTCCGTCGGCGACAGGGAGCGTCCTCCGCCGATCTCCTTCGGGCTGTTGCATTGGGCCGGGCCGTCCCACCCCTGGCAGCCGACAGCCGAGCACGGCATGTAGCGCTGATGTCATCAGCGGCTGCACCGGCGTGCGTGGCCGCGCGCGTGGATCGGCCAACCACGGCGGGCTCTCGTTCCGAACCTGGTTGGTTGATGCCGAGACCGAGGCTGTGTTTAGTTCTCCACTGAATCACTGAACTTTCCAAAATTCTCTTTTTAAACTTTACTGTTTATCTATCATGTGTATCAAATCTCTCTCCTTATACATGGAACACTAATAGCTCATAGATGAGTCCAAGTGGTTGATTTATCTTATGCCATGGTTTTTTTTCTAATATTTGCCATAACAATATATGCATTTTTACCTCTTTATATTGTTAGTACAGTTCTCTCTCTATCTTTTTTTTTGCGAAGTGTTAGTATAGCTCTCTTGTGTAACTGAAAGTCCCAATTCTCTTTCCTTCATTTAAAGGGACATCTTGCGCAGGTTGCCTTCCTGCTTTTCATCCTTTGCGATTGTGCTTGTTCCATTTGCCAGAACTGGAGCTTTGCAATCCAAGGGACTTCATTGGCATGCTGTGGTTGATCCGAAAATGGGCCTGTGGAAGCCCTGAGTTGCCTATTCATTCCCAACGATTAGTGTGCCAGTTTGTCTTGCTTTTGCTTATGGGTTAGGGAGATTATCAATTTATGTAACAACAACAATGTAAAACCGTTTGCTTCTCTCTTAAATGATATGGCAGTGCTTCTGCGCAAGTATTTCAATTTTTAAATGATTTTTTATCACTCTTAGTTTTGTTCTATACCAAATCTCTCAAACTTAAACCGATAATATATTACTAATTTCATACTAAATAACTATCTTATTGATTATTACTTCACGATGGATTTAATAAAATTAATTTGATGTTGCAATGGTTAATATCTTTGATAAGATGTACATAAACACATATGGATGTACTACAAGATTTTCATGATTCCTTGAGTGATTTTGCAAATGATTGATAATTATTGATCTTCTCTATAATTTTCTTAAATAGTTATGACTTTGTTAACACCGGTGAGGTAGGCTTAAATATAATGGCTTGAGTGGTGAGTAGGCTAGTGATCTATAGTTTTGTCTTATTTTCATGCCCATATTTTACTATTTTAAACCTTTTTAAAACGGCAAATTTTGCTCGTGGACACCGTTCTTTATTCGAATTGGCTGAAACACACCGTCAACAGTGAAATTGGCTGAGTACCATTACAAAATCGTGATCGTTTGCCAGAACACACCGCGTCGATTAAAATAAGATTTTATCTGATTTGGGGAGAGAGAAGGTGGGGAAATGTCCATTTTGCCCTCCAGAAAGTGGGGCCCGCATGTCAGCTCAATTTCTTCCTCCCCTGCAACTCCGTCGCCGCCCTCTCCTCTCCCCCACAGCCGCCCCGTCACCTGCCCCTCCTCCCTCCCTGAATCGAGAAGCTAAGCCTGGGCAATGCAAGCTCTAGTAATCAGCTAGCGAGGAGAAGCCCCAGAACCTAGCGGAGAAGAGTCCGCTGCTGCTATCCTCCAACCCCGTCCACGCCAAGGTCCTCGTCCTCCTCGCCGGCGGCAAGCCATGTGCGAGTCCCTCGTCATCCTCGAGTTCATCGACAATGCCTTCCCCGGCGACAGCGCGCCGCTCCTCCCCGCCGCCCCCTGCGCCTGTGCACACGCCGATTTTCTGGGCCTCCTATGTCGACACCAAGGTCCGCGGCGCCCATCAATCACTGCTCGCTCCGGCCATCTTCTTCGTGCCGTGGTTCCTGACGTAAGAGAGGCTCGGCAGGCAGCATCGCCGCCGAGTGCCCGGCGCTCGCGGCGTGGGGGGAGCGCTGCGCCAGGGAGAACGCGTGCGTGGCCGGATCGCTGCCGGAGCCGGAGCAGGTGTTCCAGTTCGCCTGCGGCATGAGAGGAAGAAGACAAGGGCAAAATGGACATTTCCCCCACCTTCTCTCTCCCTAAATCAGATAAAATCTTATTTTAATCGACGCAGTGTGTTTTGGCAGACGATAACGATTTTGTAATGGTACCCAACCAATTTCGCTGTTGGCGGTGTGTTCCAGCTAATTCGAAGAAAGAACGGTGTCCAGGAGCAAAATTTACCTTTTAAAACTGGAATGGAGTATTTGTCACTATTGTTTTAATCTTTTTCCAACCGTAGTAAAGTATTTGTTATAATTCTGGGAAAAAATAAAAGGAATGCGGGGCCATTCATGATTTTCTATCAAAGCCTTTTGGCCATGCATGATACTCTATTCTATAGTTATGTAGGCTAGTATCTATAGTTTTGTCTTATTTTCATGCCCATATTTCACTATTTTAAACCTTTTTTAAACTGGAATGAAGTATTTGTCACTATTGTTTTAATCTTTTTCCAACCATAGTAAAGTATTTGTTATGATTCGTTCTGGGAAAAAATATTCTCTTATTAAAGGAATGCGGGGCCATTCATGATTTTCTATCAAAGCCTTTTGGCCATGCATGATACTCTATTCTAGTTTATTTTTTGCTTTGGTCGTAAGTTAAACTTCTCAAACTTCAATTAAGCGTATAGAAAAAACATCAACATGTACATCATCAAATTAGTTTCATTAAATAGGTCATGAAATATATCATGATAGTATTTATTTAATATTGTAAATATAAATATATTTATCTATAAATTTGATTGAACTTAGACAAGTTTGACTTAGAACAAAACTAAAGTAACTATAACTTGGGACGGAGGGAGTACTAGCTTATCTAACTATACAATTCTCAAGTGTGGTAAGTGAAGACTTTTGAGCCATATAAGGCTTTGTTCGTTTAATCCCCAAACGGAAGGGATTGGAGTGGATTGAGGGGGATTTGTTCCCCTAGAAGTCACTTGGGGATCCAATCCCCTCCATTCCCTCCCATGGAGGGATTAACCGAGAACAAGCCCTAAGGTGGTGTACTCTGTGTAGTGTAGGTATGTGAGTATGTGCGCTGTTTGATAATACCGTGAGCCAAACAATAAGAGCAATTGACGTATATATAGATATATAAAGATAACAAAGACAGTTGAATATCATACTTCAAATGTTCGTTTCTTAAGTACGTGGAATGGATTAATTTTCATACAGGAGAGGCAAAGCCAAGCCTTAGGAACTTCAAGTCTATATACATGCTGATCTTGGATTTACTAAAAGATTTCAGGCAGCTCTCCCATCCAACAAGGCGTGTATGGAAAAGAACCTTCGATAAATACGTGTGTACTTTGAACGGAAACGTAATCTTTTGGAAACAGGTTGCCCAAGTCCTCAACTTTAGATGTACTCAAATGATACGCCAATCCTCTTTTTGACGATATCTGCAGGAAGATAATCTCTTTGTATGGATGAAACCCAAGGATTTGGAAACCTGCTTTACTGCAGTTTGTAACTCTACCTTCAGTGTGTAAAATATCGTCATCATCAGAGTCCCATTCGTATTCCAGCGCTTTACCATCGTCGTCGTCTTCTATTTCACTGTTGGCGTTCTCATTTGATAAGATCCAGGGTCCACGGTCAGAGCGTAGCTTCAGAACTTCAAGCTCCTGGCCACTACTACAGTGTCTCAACCTCCACTCAATTTGATCGCACGATTCGTCAAGGATCCAGACCCAGATGCGGAGTTTGTCATCAAGTGATGCGAAGTAAATCCCGTTCTGAGACCTTCCTAGATGAAATTTTTGATCTCGAAACATTTCAATACCTCCCGAGGGTTTGATTACTCGGTACGTGCTGTTTGACAATGATATTCTGCAAATTAAAGAGAGAAGACATTATCGTACTTTGTACGTAGAAAATAAATAAAGTTAAAGTAAAGATGGATCTTAACGTGCTACATAAATATATCTTAAGAACTTAATGCAATGCTTCAAAAAAGAGAAGAATATGCACCTAACCACAAGTCATGAGGAAAGATTCATGCCTGGGTGGCTCACGCAGTAGTCACTTCCTTTTTTGAAGCGTTGCATTCATGAAAACTGTCTAGTAGTCAGGTCCTTTTCCGAAGTGTAAAATATGTGAAACACTATTTGAAGAACTAATACACTTGAATCTTTTCACAAAACTTTCTTGCTGATTTTTGGCTTTGGTAAACAGAACCGATGTGATTTAGTTCCAACTGTAGGAGAGCAACCACAGACGTCAAGTAAGTAATATCAGCGTGCTTTTTTATGAATGTTGAATACTCATGTCTGCAAACACGGTCAATGAAACCTTGGGTCCAGGCGCCGCCCACCACGCGCTCGAGCGGGTCGCCAAACGGAGGGTCGCACGGGACGCTGGGGATCAGGAGCACCTCGTAGTGCGGCGAGTCGGCGGGGTCGAACGCGAGGTACTCGTCGTCGAGGAAGCACTCCATCCCGGCGCGCGGGGCCGGGCGGTCGGGCAAGGTCGCGCACCGGCCCGTGGCCGGGTTGAGCACCCAGTCGTAGAGCAGGAGGAGGCCGGCGCAGTGGTCCAGGACCTGGGTGTTGGGCATGTCGTGGTCGAGGACGTCCACGGGAGGCCGGGCGAAGAGCTCCGCGTGCTGCAGGTTACAGTAGCTGAGCACGATCCCGGCCAGGGAGCGCGGGAGGAGGTCCGCGCGCAGCAGGCCGCGGCCGTCGATGAGCGCGCGCCACGCCGCGCAGACGCACCGGCACGCGGCGAGGCCGCGCGGCGCGACGCGGCGGAGGACGTCGGCGAGCACGTCGTCAGGGAGTTCCATATATTCCATCTATTGTAAGTTGTAACCTGATGATAGATATGCTATCGATTCCAGCCTGCTGCTGGCCGAGTTTTAAGGACTCGCACTCACGCGGCAGGCATGGGGGAACTCCGAATCGGTTGGCAACTCCGTCCGGATCCGAGGCAGCGTGCGGGGTCTGGACTCTGGTCTCTGGAGCCGAGCTGGAGACGGAGCCAACCACCTGAATGTGTCGAGCCTACGCGGATAAACGTCGTGAGCGTCGGATGCCACGCGTCATCTATAGAGAGCAGGACTGCACGGAGACGTCTTTGCAGCCGGGCTGCACCCAAGTTTTTTCATATCGATCGATCGGAGTACGTTGACTCCGAATCGATTATTGGATGGAAACTCCGGATCCGAGGCTGCTTCATGGGCCGGCGGGGTCCTGGTGCAGGAGCAAGAAGATCGAGCAGATGGAGAAGGGCGATCGAGAAGCTAGCAGGACGAGCTGAAGAGGTAAGGATGTGATGAGGCCAGTACTGAGAGTACGTGACATTTCCACTTCCACCATGTTGATTGGGATTTGGCTTCGACTTGCGAGTGATGTCAGTGATTCACAGCCGAGGATCTCTCGTACAAATATCTTAATTGGTACCGTCCAGGTGTCTCTTTTACAAAACAGCACGAATATATACATGATTCAAACTTTTCTATTATCATTTATAATTATAATTTATAAAGGAACAACCAAAGAGGCCACATGGTAATTCATCAAGGAAGGAACTACCTAAGAGAGTAACCCGACAATTCATCAAATGAAACCTGCTAAGACAGTAAGATTACAGCTTGACTTTATTTTACTGAGGTACTGACTTTCTAGTTGCCACTGACCATAGATATCACCTTGATACAGCAGAAATCAAGATCACTCTAACCACAACCTGCAGCTTGATCGATTGATATCTCCTTTTCAAATAAATCGAACCCCATGTTAGTATTACGCTGGGCATATATGCCTAGAATTGTGCTATTGCTGGGAGTAAACCCCAGGCAAATCCATTCTGAGTTGTTGAATTCAAAGAAAAGTGAATCACCAAACAGCTCCATCTCTGCCCCTCCAAAGAATCCCAGTTTCACCGACACTTCCTCAACAAGTTTCATATTCCCATGGTAGCAATAGGCATTAGGATAGTTGGGGAAGAACACCCTGCTCAGAGAAATATCAGCCTGGATTTTCTTTTGCAGAGGGTAAAATATCGACTCGGGAAGCCAAATCCCCAGGGTTCCTGAGTCCACCAGCATATCAAGAGTGCTCCCTTCAGCTCCCCCTCCAGGAAATATGGGTACAGGTTGCTGCCGAGTTAAGCGATTTCCATACTGATATGTCACCCTCTTGAGGTGGACATGGTACTTACCGTTGTCATTCCAGAATGGAATCCTCTTCCCTGACATTCGGGCTTGAGAACCAAATCTAAGGTAGCTTAGAGCTAGGTCACCATCGTCATCACCTCTTGCTGGAGCTTGAAGACAGTAAGAGAATTTGTTCATGCGGACTTGCGATAGAAATGACAGGCTGCTGGTAGCAAGAGCTAAGATTCCAGTGTTAAATTCCCTTACAAAGACGGATTTTTCAGCCTCGGCGCAGCCAAAAACAACTTCCGGCTCAAAGTGATAGTCACTGTTGCCTTCCAAGCTAAAGTGGAAAATATCAGATGCTAAGTAACCCATGGCAATACTCCCATCAACATATTCCCTCACAAATCTGCATGCTTTATTGGTGACTGAGGGATCACAAGAGAGACCAGGAGGATACTCGCAGAGTGGATCATCACAAGAGACACTGCGATACGTGCTAGACTTGGATGGATTGTAAGGTGGGTAATGGCCCCGTGAACACTCGTCACAAGGATAGCACTGGGTCCAGGATAGATCACTGCATGTGTCAAACATGAGGTACCTGGAAGAGACGCGGTCGAGAGATCCACCGATGCGGAGCGGCACAAGGTACATACCGCGGCGATAATGGGATGGCACAACCATCTTCTGGCTGGCCAAAGCACCAGCCGGAACAGGTGAGGATGCCAGTTGAATCTCCTCCTGGAACAGCTTGAAAGCGGTCACGGTGGGATCACGGACTGGACTCGTTGGGGCATTCCGGTGGATGATGGGGAGGGAAAACCCGCCCTTGAACGAAGGCTCGCCGAATGGAGGAGCAGCAACCTGCTCATGGGCGGCAGAATTGTCGGCTACGAACAACAGAGCAGTGAGTGTCAGAGCAGCAATGCTCACCATGAGCGTAGAAGAGAACTGATAGTGCATTTTTTTTTAACAAAGGAGCTGAGAGGACATGTCGTGAGGACCATATAGGATTGGTACCTGCGGCAGCTAGCCACTGAAAACACTGAAGGGACACCAAATAGATCAATCTCCTTCGTTTCCCAAGCAAGCATGCATGTGGTAAGCATGAAGTGATCACTCGCCATGTACGTGTTGTACACATCCACGCATTTTGTAACCACCAGTCATGAGGAAAGATTCATGCATGCCTTGGTGGCTCATGCCATCCATGAAGTGTTTTATTCATGAAAACTGTCTAGGAGTCAGGTCCTTTTCCGAAGTGTAAAATATGTGAAACACTATTTGAAGAACTAATACACTTGAATCTTTTCACAAAACTTTCTTGCTGATTTTTGGCTTTGGTAAACAGAACCGATGTGATTTAGTTCCAACTGTAGGAGAGCAACCACAGACGTCAAGTAAGTAATATCAGCGTGCTTTTTTATGAATGTTGAATACTCATGTCTGCAAACACGGTCAATGAAACCTTGGGTCCACAGTATACAGCAAACCTTGTTTTCCTGCCGGCCCAAGGCACTAGAGGCGCTGGCCGTTGAATCGCGCCACCGCGACGGCGTCCACCTCGTCGGTGAATTGACTTCGCCGGCGATTAAACCCGAACACGCCGAGCACCGGTTCGGGTGGAGGATTATCGCCCAATAAGTCTAATTCACAGTTTCTCTAAGCTGCTTACCAAAGTTCTGTCGAACAGACTCTCCTCCAAGCTGCCAGCTCTAGTACAACTGAACCAGAGCGCCTTCGTCACTGGAAGGGTGATTCATGACAATTTCAAGGCGGTACAGCTAACAGCAAGATTCCTTCACCAGAAGAAATTGCCAAGTGCACTGCTTAAACTCGACATTGCCAAAGCCTTTTGACACGGTCAACTGGACCTTTCTTCTATCTATTCTGAGACACATGGGTTTCTCACGCCGGTGGATTAATTGGATAAGCATGCTCCTATCTACAGCGAGCACAAAGGTGATCCTGAATGGAATGCCGGGGACTCGGATTTGCCATGCCAGGGGCCTCACACAAGGAGACCCACTTTCTCCTATGCTTTTTGTCATTGTCATGGAAGCTCTTAATGCGCTGATAAGAACTGCCACAAATGATGACTTACTGTCCCAGCTTGGTGATCAGCGGATCAAAGAAAGAGCGTTCTTATATGCAGATGACGTTGTACTGTTTGTCACGCCTACTCAACAGGATCTGGTGACCATAGAGCTCATCCTTGACATTTTTGGAGGCGCATCTGGGTTGCACACCAACAAGTCCAAATGTTGCATTTCGCCAATACAATGTGGACTGGAGGAGACTGTCACTTTGTGCTGCCACTGCTTAGCAAAAATCGAACCTCTGCCATGCAAATATTTGGGTATCCCACTATCAGTGAGAAAGCTAACAAAATCTGAGCTACAACCATTGATTGACAAGGTCTCAACCGGCCTTCCTACTTGGAAAGCTGGAATGCTATGCCAGGCCGGCCGTCTTGTACTGGTTAAGACCAAACTCTCGGCCATTCCAGTACATATTTCGATTGCAGTTTCCATTAGCCCATGGGCAATAGCTTGCATTGATAAGAAGCGTCGTGCTTTCCTCTGGAAAGGAACTGAGACAGTCGCGGGAGGGCATTGCAAGGTGGCATGGGAAAATGTCTGTGTGCCCACCCAGCTGGGCGGTTTGGGACTTCCAAATCTGAAAATTTGGGGTTATTCACTGAGAATGCGTTGGAAATGGGAGGAGAGAACTGGTTTGAACAAGTTATGGACCTCCCTCCCTGATGCTAAGGAGCAACAGATAGAAGACATGTTTATGGCCTCTACGATGATGCAGGTAGGAGATGGCAAAACTGCTTTATTCTGGAAGGATAATTGGCTGGGGGGTTGCTCGCTGCAGCAGATTGCGCCATGCATGGTGAAAGCTGTCCGGCCGCGACTACAGAAGACAAGAACTGTGGCTGAAGCACTCCAAGGGAGAGCGTGGGTACAAGACATCACTGGAGCTCTTACTGTGCAGGTTATACTAGAATACTTGGATGTTTGGGAAAGACTGAGTGAAATCACCATCACTCATGACACACCAGACCTGCTTCTGTGGCGATGGACAGGGGACCATGTCTTCTCCACAGCCTCAGCATACGAGGCTTTCTTTCATAGGCCGGACAGAATTGCATGGAGCAAAGGTTCTATGGAAGACAAAGCACCTAACCGAGTCAAGTTCTTTGCTTGGTTGGTACTTCATGGCAGGGGCGGAGCTGTGTTGAGCACCGAGGGTGCAGTTGCACCCCCTCAAAAATATTTTTTAGTTGTAGCTATCATGTTCCACACCTGTATGCACCCCCCTCAGCGTAATGCAATGCACCCCCCACGGCCGAGCAGCTCGCACAAAACTAAAAGAAGTTAAAACTAGAAGTCATCAATAATAATATTTTATGGCTTTTTGATGTGTATGTTCTTCTCATTCCAATAATAAATCATTATTTGGCCATGGTTGAACAAAAGTGCATGAGACAACACTTAAGAAACAAATCAATATCTCTCTCGTCTCTATTGCGTCACGCCCTGCCCCTTGCCTAGTCCCGGCCATACTTTCCTGTCGCTGCATGTCAAGTAGCATGGATGCCGTCAACAGACGGAGGAAACTCGGTGGATGGCTGGCCACAGCTTAGACCGCTGCTCTCACCGGCCTCCACAGCATGACAGCCAGCTGCAACCTTGTCTTCGTGCAATCCAATGTTAAGAAACAGATGTTTTCCCTTTGATAGTCTATCGATATTAATATAATTTTGGTTCAAATAAAACCTCTAAATTATTATTTGTTGTTTCCCAAGCAAGCATGCATGTGGTAAGCATGAAGTGATCATTCGCCATGTACGTGTTGTACACATCCATGCATTTTGTAACCACAAGTCATGAGGAAAGATTCATGCCTGGGTGGCTCACGCAGTAGTCACTTCCTTTTTTGAAGCGTTGCATTCATGAAAACTGTCTAGTAGTCAGGTCCTTTTCCGAAGTGTAAAATATGTGAAACACTATTTGAAGAACTAGTACACTTGAATCTTTTCCTTGCTGATTTTTGGCTTTGGTAAATAGAACCGATGTGATTTAGTTCCAACTGTAGGAGAGCAACGTCAAGTAAGTAATATCAGCGTGCTTTTTTATGAATGTTGAATACTCCTGTCTGCAAACACGGTCAATGAAACCTTGGGTCCACAGTATACAGCAAACTTTTTTTGTTTTCCTGCCGGCCCAAGGCACTAGAGGCGTTGGCCGTTGAATCGCGCCACCGCGACGGCGGTCCACCTCGTCGGTGAATTGACTTCGCCGGCGATTAAACCCGAACATGCCGAGCACCGTCGCGAGACGAGAGGCGAGCCCCTCGCTGACTTCATGCCTTTTCACCTGAAACAGTCTGGTCGCGAACTCTGACGCATTTTTAAGATGGATGCAGTCAGCGACCCTATTGCTGTTCTGAATGTGCAGTACTTCGTATATCATTCTGATTTGATTTTGCTCACGTCTGTTGCACAGCTGTACGCGTATCGTCAAGTAATGTTGATGTTATGAAATAGTCATACCAATCAACAGCAATAGATGCAAAGTTTTCGGTGTAGATGACTGTCAGGGTATGAAAAGGCTCCATCTCTGACACGCTTGCCAAATATTGTGTACACCGTTCGAAGGTACATCTATTTAGGATGTGATGAGGCCAGTACTGAGAGTACGTGACATTTCCACTTCCACCATGTTGATTGGGATTTGGCTTCGACTTGCGAGTGATGTCAGTGATTCACAGCCGAGGATCTCTCGTACAAATATCTTAATTGGTACCGTCCAGGTGTCTCTTTTACAAAACAGCACGAATATATACATGATTCAAACTTTTCTATTATCATTTATAATTATGGAATGGATTAATTTTCATACAGGAGAGGCAAAGCCAAGCCTTAGGAACTTCAAGTCTATATACATGCTGATCTTGGATTTACTAAAAGATTTCAGGCAGCTCTCCCATCCAACAAGGCGTGTATGGAAAAGAACCTTCGATACATACGTGTGTACTTTGAACGGAAACGTAATCTTTTGGAAACAGGTTGCCCAAGTCCTCAACTTTAGATGTACTCAGATGATACGCCAATCCTCTTTTTGACCATATCCGCAGGAAGATAATCTCTTTATATGGATGAAATCCAAGGATATGGAAATCTGTTATACTGCAGTTTGTAACTCTACCGTCAGTGTGTAAAATATCGTCATCATCAGAGTCCCATTCGTATTCCAGCGCTTTACCATCGTCGTCGTCTTCTATTTCACTGTTGGCGTTCTCATTTGATAAGATCCAGGGTCCACGGTCAGAGCGTAGCTTCAGAACTTCAAGCTCCTGGCCACTACTACAGTGTCTCAACCTCCGTATTTTTACCTCTTTATATTGTCAGTACAGTTCTCTCTCTATTTTTTTTGCGAAGTGTTAGTATAGTTCTCTTGTGTAACTGAAAATCCCAATTCTCTTTCCTTCATTTAAAGGGACATCTTGCGCAGGTTGCCTTCCTGCTTTTCATCCTTTGCGATTGTGCTTGTTCCATTTGCCTACCAGAACCGGAGCTTTGCAAGGGACTTCATTGGCATGCTGTGGTTGATCCGAAAATGGGCCTGTGGAAGCCCTGAGTTGCCTATTCATTCCCAATGATTAGTGGGGCAGTTTGTCTTGCTTTTGCTTATGGGCTAGGGAGATTACCAATTTATGTAATAACAACAACAATGTAAAACCGTTTGCTTCTCTCTTAAATGATATGACAATGCTTCTGCGCAAGTATTTCATTTTTAAATGATTTTTTGTCACTCTTAGTTTTGTTCTATACCAAATCTCTCAAACTTAAACCGAATTTATAGATAATATATTAGTACTTTCATACTAAATAACTATCTTATCGATTATTACTTCACGATGGATTTAATAAAATTAATTTGATGTTGCAATGGTTAATATCTTTGATAAGATGTACATAAACGCATTGGATGTACTACAAGATTTTCATGATTCCTTGAGTGATTTTGCAAATGATTAATAACTATTGATCTTCTCTATAATTTTCTTAAATAGTTATGACTTTGTTAACACCGGTGAGGTAGGCTTAAATATAATGGCTTGAGTGGTGAGTAGGCTAGTATCTATAGTTTTGTCTTATTTTCATGCCCATATTTCACTATTTTAAACCTTTTTTAAACTGGAATGAAGTATTTGTCACTATTGTTTTAATCTTTTTCCAACCATAGTAAAGTATTTGTTGATTCGTTCTGGGAAAAAATATTCTCTTATTAAAGGAATGCAGGGCCATTCATGATTTTCTATCAAAGCCTTTTGGCCATGCATGATACTCTATTCTAGTTTATTTTTTGCTTTGGTCGTAAGTTAAACTTCTCAAACCTCAATTAAGCGTATAGAAAAAACATCAACATGTACATCATCAAATTAGTTTCATTAAATAGGTCATGAAATATATCATGATAGTATTTATTTAATATTGTAAATATAAATATATTTATCTATAAATTTGATTGAACTTAGACAAGTTTGACTTAGAACAAAACTAAAGTAACTATAACTTGGGACGGAGGGAGTACTAGCTTATCTAACTATACAATTCTCAAGTGTGGTAAGTGAAGACTTTTGAGCCATATAAGGCTTTGTTCGTTTAATCCCCAAACGGAAGGGATTGGAGTGGATTGAGGGGGATTTGTTCCCCTAGAAGTCACTTGGGGATCCAATCCCTCCATTCCCTCCCATGGAGGGATTAACCGAGAACAAGCCCTAAGGTGGTGTACTCTGTGTAGTGTAGGTATGTGAGTATGTGCGCTGTTTGATAATACCGTGAGCCAAACAATAAGAGCAATTGACGTATATATAGATATATAAAGATAACAAAGACAGTTGAATATCATACTTCAAATGTTCGTTTCTTAAGTACGTGGAATGGATTAATTTTCATACAGGAGAGGCAAAGCCAAGCCTTAGGAACTTCAAGTCTATATACATGCTGATCTTGGATTTACTAAAAGATTTCAGGCAGCTCTCCCATCCAACAAGGCGTGTATGGAAAAGAACCTTCGATACATACGTGTGTACTTTGAACGGAAACGTAATCTTTTGGAAACAGGTTGCCCAAGTCCTCAACGGTCCCTTCCAATGATCCCCAACACATCATCCATG
>OAMR01000769.1:1850-40560 GCA_900205405.1 Echinochloa crus-galli
AGGTCACAGGTCCCCCAAATTCTGTCTCTTATACACATCTAGATGTGTATAAGAGTCCTGTATGGATCCTCCTCATGTGGAAGCAGGTAGTAAGTCTTGTCCTTCTTTGTGCCATTGTACCACTTCTCGTCTATGTGGATGATGTTTTCCATGTCAATAAATTTTGGTTCAGTTTGTAATGTACTTGGATCTAACATTTAAAGACACCACCACAACCTTTCTTTTTTATTTGCTTGCTTCAAATAAGGCTTTAGTGTGTTCGAGTGCCGTCTTAGTAACCCATGTTTGAACAAATTATGCATTGTGGATTTTGTCATGCCTGCAGCTTCAGCTAAAGACCTTATGGTACTCCTTTTACTCAAGGGAATTGCTGCTATGTGTGACAGATCCACCTCAACTTTTTTGCGGCCAGAATTCTTAGGTTTTCTTGAGCTAATATCAACTGGTAATCTATTTGCACGACATTGCTTCACCCGTCACCAAATACGCCATGAAGATTGTGAAGTTGCCGTGGAAATTGATTGTGAGAGGTTCTTGTGCTCACCTTGCCGGAGCGGTGAAGAGCAACTTTAGTGGAATCGAGATTTGGAGCGGTGCTTTGGTTCTAACCGGCTCATTCATCAAGTGGAGACTTGATAGAGGAGCGGTTGAACATTGAATCCATCTCAACGTGGATTAGGGGTGACCGGCAAGTCATCGATACCACGGGATAAGTTCTTGTGTCTCCTTGTGCTTGTAGCTTGCTTATTTAGTTTGCTTACTTACCTTGAGCAAGTTTATTTCATAGAGTTTGATCTATTTTCTTGTCACCCTAGGTTGCAAAACATCAACATAGTCATAGAAATAGTTAGAGATTTAAATCTCATTGTGGTTCTAATTAAATTTCCCTAGTGTTGTGCTTGAAGTTTTGAAACCGCCTATTCACCCCCCCTCTAGTCGGTAATCCTAGATCCTACAGCGGTCTGCAACGCCGGAGGCCCATCAGCAAGTACGTAATCCACTGTCCAGACCCATAATGTTTAACAGATGTGCTAGCTTTTTTAAGAAGCTAGTTAGCTCTTGTTCTTTCGTAGTAGACCGTTTTATCTTTTAAGTTGTGATAGTTTTCAAATATCTATTTTTAATTCAATTAAACCGTTGCTTGGTCTATAAAATAAAACCGACTTCACATTTATTTAGTACTAAAGTTTATGTGTAGACACATTAATGATTTTGTTACATAAGGTGCTAACTCATATGCAGTATCAAGTTGTGACCTGATATATGTTTGTTTCATTCTCAAACAACATGGCTTTTAGAACAGGCTATGCAAAACACATTTTTTATATAAATTGATACAATATATCTAAATAAATTATTGCATGTTTTCTCTCAATATATAAGTTAACATTAGAATTACACACAAATTGATACTATCACTGTGCATAGGTTGATAATGCATTTACGTACGAAATACACATGCACAATGTGCTAGTAGGCACATAAGTTACTATATGTATAAACTTCACATTCATGTATAAACTTGTACATACGTAAGTTAATGTATAAACTTGTATATATAAATTGACACTACTAGTACATACGTAAGTTAACGCGTCATATAAAATTACATTACTACTATATATATGTTGATAGTGCTACTACATATATACCGAGAGAGCTGCTACCACGAATTGATAGTATCGACACATTGCGTCAATATAGATCGGCATACAACATCTTCATAAATTGATACAAGATCTCTATATAAAATTGATGGGTCACTTTATATAAGTTGATATTATAAATGCATTCTGATTCTAGCAAAATTAAGGATTATGTGTGTTTTATTGTTTGACAATACATAAACCATCAAATGCATTGTAATTATCAATCTACATACATTTTGGGGGTATCAATCTATATATATTTGTCGCGATCAACCTGTATATTCTGACTATCAACCTACATTTATATATTTTTGAATATCAGTCTATGTATTCGCTGCGTCAACACGTAGATTTTGAGTATCAACGTACATATATTATAACTATCAATTTACATATATTATAAAATCTATCTATATATTCGCTACATCAACCTATGTATTCTGACCATCAGCCTACATATTTTATTACTATCAATTTGTATATATTCTCTAACACAAGTTGATATATATAGTTGACCTATAATATCTATATAGATTGATACAAAACAGCTACATAAATTGATAATAGCGTTATATAGAGGTTGACAGTATAAGTAAAATTACACTGAAATATATGGAAAGTGGATCTTATTTCGTAGATAAAATCATAAGAAATATAAACGTGAAAACGGATTCGAAATCGGATACTTGCTGAGAAAGTTATCATCAACTAAAGAAAATGGAACGAAGAAATATGTAAGACTACGTCAGCATGCCTCTATCCTACTACTGCCGCACGAATTGGCCAACGTGAGGACAAAAAGGCTGCTCCCGCTCCTGATGTTATGCTATACACGTTGTTTGCTTTGGACCGCGGGGTGGCGCGATGGACTGTTGCGCGACCCGTCGCGCATTAACGCAGTCCATTATAATTGTACATATGCTAAATTATATGCAAACGTCCACCACTATTTTTATACTTACTCGGTTTTAAATTACGCTGAAGAATTTTATTCAAAAAATTTGATCATTCGTCTTATTTAAAATATTATGTAATTATTATTTATTTTTGTCAGTAACTTACTTTATTATCAAAGGTAATTCAAACTTGACTTAATGTTTCGTATAGTTGCACAGATTTTTTTGAATAAGACCAATGGTCAAACTACATGAGAAAAAGTCAATACTTAACAATAATTTAGAATGGAGTGAGTAATACCTAAAATCTAAATTGAGAGCCCTCTCAATTAAAGGCTAACTGGAGGATCCTATATTGTTACACCCATGAATACACATGAGGAAGAACCTTGGGCCATGATGAAGTACTTAGGCGGACGCAACCGAAGGTGGGCGAAGCGATCAACGGTGGAAATTGGCGGGGTTAATAAGGATTTACGGGTTATGGATTTTGGGGGCATCATGGCCGATGGGCTTAGAGGGATGTACGATGGTGGCGGTCGGCCCGTCGCTGGTGGCAAATCAAGGGCGGTGAGGTGAGGCAGTGGACAGTGTCAGGGGTGGGAGCATGATTGGCAACATCCCAATAGAGCCGGGTTAACATGTGGCAGCGAATTTAGTGGTTCCGATGCCGGAGACGAAGTAGGAGATCCGGGTGAGGGCGTTGAACAAAAGGGTGGGTGCTTGTGGGAGTAGAGCGAGGTGGATCATCGAAGATGACAATAACAAGGACGACGACATTGTCTTTTTTATATATATCTGATAGCAGGGACGGGGAGGCGAGGGGATGGGAAAGGAAGTAGGTGGTCCCGCCAGTATTGACCGGCGAGGCGGTGGATCCACCAGAGGTGGGGCCGGCAAGGCAAGGCAGAGGCGACATGTGGGGGTTTAGTTGTTCCTCTCGTTTTGTCATCGGAGCTGATAAGATGGAGAAGGGAAGAGGCTCTGCACGATGTCTATGCACAAATTTGAAGAAGAAGATATGCTCATGAGCAGGTGGCTAGCTACTGTAGTTGGCACAAACAGGTGAGGCGCATGTGCTGATGCAGAGATATGGGCAGCAATAATGCTAGTGGATCGTACCAAATGGTGGGCTGCCATCAAAGGTGAGGTCCCAAATCTGTCCATGGTTTGTTTGTTTGTTTGTTTTATATCATCAACTCGTTGATAAGGAGTACTCCTTCACACATGTATTATTGTTACTGTGTACATCATCAAATAATCCTCCTTGCTGATTGCTTGATTTCTGCACGCTGCCCCTTTATTTTTCCTCCTCTTGCGATTAATTATTGGCCACAACTTGCAGATCTGCCTCCCATCCCATTCCCTTCATTCATGTTTGGGAGATGGACATGAACAGGGCCAGATCGATCTGGAGCTCAGCGCAGCAGCTAGAAGAACTAGAGAGGACCAATAATGAACACTCTAATACATACACCCTTCAGATCACTTGTATCCATTGCTTGTTCGGGATCTCCACCACTTAATTATTTGTAATCCGGCATGTAATAAATTGAATATAAACCGCAATCAACAATAATGTTTGCATTAAGATCCGTCGGTGTAGATGGGGCCAGAGCCATGTGGTCTGATCTGATCTGGCGTCAAGTGTATCAACCTAGCTTATCATCAGCGCCAAGATGCCATCGACTCCTACGCAGATGATCAGGTTGGTGGGTGATTTGGTACTAGTCCAAGTGGAGACCTACTACTGTTGCCACAGTAGAGCTGTAGAGAGCACATCATGTGGTGATGCAGATGGCCACGTGGCGTGTAAGCATAGGAAGGATTGGATCATGGCCATCAGGTCATGCCCGAGATAGTGGGGTAGGACGGCGGTCCACCACGCCAGATCTCTCCCTTGCTTTTTTTTTTCTCTTTCTTTCTTTTATTTATCAACTGATTTGATAAGGAGTGGAGTACTAGCTACTTGACACATGCAGGCTGGATTAATAATCTCCCTTGCTGATCGATTCTTTGATTTCTCTTTTTTTAAAAAAAAGGAAAAAAGCCTGCTCGTTGGCTCTATATGATTGATCATTCGATCCACGTTCTGATTCTAGCAGATTTCATACACTATAATACATAGTATGATGAATGGTGTCAGGATCCATCTGATCTGGCAACTTGCTCCATCAGCCTCTACTAAACGGCAGTACAGTAGGAGTAGGTAACGACAAGGCATGTGCAAGCGTGCATCGCGTGTTTCGTTTTCAAATGGCGCAAACGAGACTACAATGCAAGCTAGTGGCATCTACAGGCAGGATTTGTAATTGATTTGCCACCTTGCTGCTTAGTGCCATAATATGTAACTTACAGATCGACAGGAAAGTAGGAGATCCATTGATGCAACAACCAATAAGATTATAAGAAGAAATATGTCTTCCCACTTAACTGAATCTTTATAAGATGGTTGTTGCTGCTGCTACTGCTGCTGCTTCTTTTCAAAAACAAAACACAATCGTCTCACTAAGCTAACCAAGAGCACACTGCTTGCCAATGAATGAAAAAATAATCAACCAAAAATACAAATACGCGTGCGAGTGGAATATTGGTATCCAAATCATGTCCAGTTTACAATTCTGGACATTGTATTTTCTAAGCTAAAACAAATAATCAAGGCTCCTCGGTGGCCATGTCGCGATGGGCTCACATGTCGGTGGAATAAGTGCCTCTGCATTGCGGCAAAAAGAAGCTCATTGCCTTCCATGATAGCTAGATCGACGACTTGGATCGTGGTGTGGATCGGACCTTGATTGCAATTTGGACCACGCATGCTGGGTACACCACCTGGTGGGGACACATTTATTTATTTGTTTACGGCAAGTATAACGGTGAAGACAACTGCTGTCTTTTTGACATAAAGAGACAGCTAAACAGACAGCTTATACAATGGGCTGTCTGTTTAGCTGTCTGTATAGTAATTAATTTAACATTTAACATACAAACTCATGGTGATCCAATGTTCGATTTACCTTTGTAGCTATTTTGTTGGCATCACCCCTTCGAGTGGGGCCCGCCTTGCAGTGATCGCTGCAACCTTATCTCCTCCCGTACATGCAACCTTATCTCCTCCGGTTACCTGCTACCTTATCTCCTCCGCATGGTTTACTTCAAAAAAAAAATCTCCTACTGCGAGCTCGGCCATGCGCGGGCCTGCTGCGAGCTCGGCCATGCGCGGTCCGCGCACGGATGCGCTTTCACTCGCCGGAGGTGGCCGTTGCGGAAGGAGCTCCACTCGCCGGAGGTGGCCTCCACTCCAGCTGACGCGCGCGGGAGGAGCTGCAGCTCCAGCTCGAGCTGGGCGACGACGAGCTAACCGGCGGATGCGGGGCGCGGCAGCAGCGGCGGGCCGGCACGCGCTGCGTATGCGGGGCGCAGCGGTAGAGAGGCTGCCCAATGCGGCCGGCGAGGCCCCCACGGCGGGGCTGCGCGGCGCGGCCGGCGACGCCACCGCGGCGGGGCTGCCCAGCACGGCCGGTGAGGCCCCCGCGGCGGAGCTGCCCAGCGCGGTCGGCGAGGCGCCTGTGGCAGGCAGCGAGGCGCCCGCGGCGTGGAGAGCGAGCTCCGTGCCGTTTCCTTCCACGGTGCCGGCGCCGAGCTGGACCGCGGCGGCGAAGGGGTGGCGTGAGGCGGCGGCCGCGGAGTGCGAGGGTGGCGCGAAACAAATCCCTGCGGCGTGCAGCGGATCCCGCGCCTCCGTCGTCTCCGCACAACAAGCGGTACAACGGCCTTCGTGGCTGTCGAGTCGCCTGGGAGCACGAGCCTCGGTCGTAGTCGAACGAGACGACGGCTCGTCCGTCGCTCACGCTGTGCGGGGGGTTTTTCGCAAAAACGCGCTGCATGTCTACGGCAATCGTCAGCCGTTGTAGGTGCCCTTACTCGTTACTTCGTACATTACGTAGTTAATTTGATGTATCCCGACAAACTAGGAGGTGACAAGAGGCTTGGATAGCATGTGGCGGATCAAAACAAATTAAGCAGCCAAATCTCTTTAAAAAATGAATTAATTAAATGACAGACAGAAAAACAAACTGGTGGCGGCTAATTGCAATCTTCAGCTTTTGTAATCTCCTTTGTTTGTTTTTAGAGGGGTCCTCTTAGTTTGCCATAATTCGGCTAATTGTGCAATCAACACAACATTTAATATAGTGTGTCCCACTTAATACTCCCCTCATTTTTATTTGTAAGACATGCACGGATATCAAGATTGAAACCTTACAATCTTTGACCAATAATTTATCCAATACTTTTTAACTTTTATAATGCAAATTTGATATATTTGGATTTGTAATCAAATGTATTTTTCAATGATCATAAATTAATAATCATAAATAATATAATATAGGATAAATGAACGGAAAAAGTGAAACTTAAAAGACCGTATCGGATTATGCCGCGTCTTATAAAGCAAACAGAGGGGTACATACCTAGCACATTTTAAAACTGATCCGAAGACAATTGTAGCTATAACATCTTCAAAAGGTTCAGTAAGCATATACAATAAAATATTATTAATCAAAATATAAGAATATCAACTACATTACCTCATAACCCGAAAAGAGAGACTGTCATTCATCTTTCTAGATGAGCACATATGTGTAAAAGGTTCAATGATTGCTGGTACCCATCATCAGCTGGTTCACATTTTGTTAGGGGAGAAAGAACAAAGCTTAATCACGCATATAATTGTCTTATATTTTGATTATGAGGTAATGTATATTCTTTTCGGGTTATGAGGTAATGTAGTTGATATTCTTATATTTTGATTAGGGGAGAAAGAACAAAGGCTTAACCCGAAAAGAATATCAGCTGGTTCACATATATGTAGTTAGTTCGTGTCGATAGCATATGTTTACTGATCACAATGAGAAGTGATGTTGCCAGCTATGCGCTGGTTAGTTGGACCACGTGGAGATGAAAAGGACATGCCATTATTGTATTTGTATAGTGAAAAGCTAGGAGGAGGGACCGGACGTACACAAATAATTGCCAACACAATTATTATCCGCTACTGGCCTGTTGATATTTTCACTGCCGACAATTTATTATTCAGCTACCTGTCCAAAATGTACTTAGTACGTTGATGTGAAGTAAGCAAAATTATGAGATCTTATGCATTATACTTCTCCAACTCCAAATCAAATTTGGTACCGCCCCTAGCTGGTCTCAGTTTCAAATTCATGTCTGTTCTTGACTAGTGCATGAATCATATGCATGAAGAAACCAAATTTCGTTGTGTGCAAAAAAGATCAAATTTTGCTTTGGTTAGTGCATGGATGCATGGTAAGGACGTAGTAGTAGCTAGGTGGAGATAAATAATCACGTGCTCCTCGTGAACTGAGGTGTGGCTGTCCGAAAAGCAAGGGAATCGCCACTGTGCAGTGGGGCCAGAGAGGGAAGATTCCAGATGAGCTAGCCACACCCACCCATCGCCTCTCTCCACTTGTCAAAAACTAATCCAGATCCAACAAAGAGGGAAAATGCTAGCTGCCTGGCTACGAATGCACACCATGTCCCTGTTAAGAGTAGCTTCCTGAAGTGTTACACCTTTTAACAACACTTTGACCACCCGTTTTGATCAATAGTTTATTTATATTTCAGCAATTCTTCTAAAGAAGAGAGAAATTATATATTATGATTGAAATATAATAATATCCCTAGAAAAGGTATTGCTCCAACCGCCTCAAAAACTACAAGCATGTCAACTTTTGTTGGAAAACATGTTCAATGAATATTGACATTTTGTTCCTATGTCCCCTTTGTTGATGTCATCAAGAAATGAGCCTCTTGATTGCTTCCTGTGATCACAAAAACATGTCCTTTTTTTCAGTTGTCTTAAGTCAATCATTCCAAACTTTGGTTGAATATTTATTATCTTTTTAACGCCGAGTTAATTTTGTATTGAGTAGATTTGTTTTGAAACATAGTTTCATAAAAATATACTTTTGATATGCTTTATGGGAAAAAATGAAAATCAAAGTGGCATGGTTACAGTGCAATTTTTTTTAATATTGGTTAAAGTTTTGTTCTACATGCCATGGCAACGTCCAACACATGACTTAGTTGTGGCTAGGGGTTTTATTTACATTCCCACTCCTCTACCGCTGTAATAATGTCGTCATAGTCTCATAGATATGAGCTTAATAAGTAGTTTGTTTTGGTAGGCTTCCAAATGAATACGTAGTCTCTCTCTCTATATGTCTCTCACGAACTAATTAGTCTTTATTAGTAGTTTTTTTCTATATACTAAATAAAAACAATAAAAGTAAACAGCGATACTACTCCTGACCTGGCTCCCTCTTCCCCCCGTCTCTCTCTCCGTCCGTCATCAGTCTGTGTGTATATAAGAAGAAAGAAAGAAAGAAAGGAAGGAAGGAAGGGGCCAGGGCCGGGTCTCATCTTGTGTTTGGTCATTTGTTCTGCCGAGCATCATCTCCTCCAGCTGGTGCTCGTTGCCTACCTGCGTCGGCCGGCCGTGAGCACGGCTCTGAATTATTTCCAGCGCGCACAAGATGACCTGCAGCTCAGGTGAGTCCTCAATCGTCTGGGTCGTCGGGAGGTAGAGCAGCTTTGAATTGAATCATCATATATGCATCTCTGGCTTGCCTTGCTCGATCTTGTCTCGATCTTCTCTTGATCTTGTGTGCTAATATCCAGCTAGCTGCTGCATGCTGTTTGCGTGTGTGTGTGTGTGTGTGTGTGTGTTAGGAGGTGGCTTAATTTGTTGATGAGCGAGCGAATTGTCGTCGTAGATGTGACGATGCCAGTAGTAGCTAGGCCGGCCGGATGGATGATTCTGATTCCCCACCCTAGCCGTGTCTGTCCTCAACGAGGAAAAGGAAGAAAAGAACATGTTCCCAATCGAGCACCCACAAGTAGGTACATCTAGATGTTGTATGGTGCTTCAATTTCTTTGCAGCAGAGCTGGTGATGGAGCTCGTCTTGTGCGTGCGTGCATCGATCAAGAACGCCGTCGTCCTCAACAGGACAAGCTGCATGCTTCAATTTGTTTTTTGCACGTACCAGCTGGTGATGCTGCTGGAGCTTGCATGTGTGGGTGCGTGCATCGAGAACATAGTCGTCTCGTCGTCCTCAACAGGGCGGAGGACAAGTGTTAGATATATGGTCGATTGATCTCTCTCCGGCCTGATGGAATGGGATCAACATATACACACACAAGATGAAATCATTCTCAACATTTGAGGATTTTCCATTTGCTTCCATATATCTTGCTTGAAGATTATATTATACACACACGGCACCTACGTATGTACTCCGTACTTGCTTAGCACTTAGGCCTTGTTTAGATGCCAAAAGAGCACTCCCAAATTCACTATGCAAAAAGAAGATTCCCCATCACATCAAAATGTCATAACATGCATGGAGTACTAAATGTAGATGAAATCAAAAACTAATTACACAGTCTTGTTGTACTCTGTGAGACGAACATTTTGAGCCTAATTAATCAATTTTTGGACAATTTTTCGCACATACAAACGAAATGCTACAGTGTCGCAATGATTACGAAGTGACATCTTACTCCCAAATGCAACCCCCAAATTCGACATCTAAACAAGGCCTTAGCAGAGAGCTGTGTGGAGGCAACAAGCCAAGAAAAATTAGCCATATTTGCATGGAGCTAGTAGTTTGTAGTGAAGAAATTAATTGGAGATGGATCCAAGATGGCCGGCCGGCCGGCCGGCTGGCAAGCTTAGCTTGTCGGGCAACCTGGATCGAACTAGATGACCTCCATGATGTCCACAGCCATTGCATTGAGCTAGCGCACTCATGCTAGGATCTTGGTGTCGTTGTTTTTCCGGTTAGGGAGGAGAAATCACAAGTACCAGCCGGCGACGACGACCGACGACGAGCCTGAGCTGGATCCATCTTTGGATCATGGAGATTGGAGAATCGAATATGGGACAAGTGGTAGATCCAAGTGGCCGGTCCTGATTTGTGCTGCATATACAGGCCATTGACCGATGATGAGGCTTCTCCATCCTCCCGGCAGTCTTGTTCTTTACTAGTAGTACTACCAAGTCACATGTAATTTTTTAAATAAGAGGTTCCCACGGAGTGGAGGAGGTCTGCTGGAATAATGGAACAAAGTGGCATGGCAGATTCGCAGGCAGGCAGGCAGGCAGGGCAGCCAGTCAGCCACAGAGGAGAGGAGAGGAGAGGAGTGAATGAAGCAGGAAAGAAAACTAATATAAACAAAAGCAGCAACCCACACCCGTCCAATCCGTACCCACGTTTGCCAATGGCTCGCTTTCCACGCTGGATGGGCCCACTCCACACACTTTCTCCTCCAGCTCTGATCCATGGAGGCGGCGCAGTTAATCCGCTGCCACCGCACGCCGCGGGGAGCCGCCGCCGCCGCCGGGCCATCACGCCCACCGCCACGCCGCCTTCCATCCTCCTCCTCCGTCTGCCGCGGCGGCCTCGCCCTTTCATCGAGATGCGCGCTCCCGCAGGCGGAGGCCCGCATCACCGCCAGCGCCAGCGCCACCGCACCACGCCGCAGCAGAGATCACGGTAACCACAGGCGCTCCAAGACCCCTCCCCACATCTCAAATCATTCTACTACTAATCCTCTGCAAAACCAATACTAGTGCGAAGCTGATCCAGTTGCTTGCAACCTTCACTTGTTTGACTTCGAATTCGGTTAGGTAAAGCTCCTCTCCTTTTCGTCCTCTGCTGCTGCTGGGCGCAGGCAAAGCTCCAGCGCTTTTGTCCATCATTATCCATCTCACTTGAAGAGCTGTACTGGTCCTTCCTTTCAGCTAAAATGAGTGCCCATCAATTTCTCGTGACCTCTCCGTCAATTAAAAGTTGCAACTACTTGAGTTCGATGGAAGCTAGGTTAATTAGTTGCATTGTGGTAGCAGCTAGTAAAAGAGAAGCAAATCAACTTATTAATCTGTCTCCGGTGAGTGTTTGACCACTAGCTACCCGCGGGTATAAATATTGCACGATCGACAGTTTGATCGCACGTGAGTTTTAGCGACGGGATGGATGGGAAAGTTGACTGAACAATGCTGGCGATGTCAACGAGTTGTTGCTGGTCACTGTGGGGGTCACAAAATCAACACAAATAAAGCACGAATTGGGTCGAAAGCGTGCGTGCAGCATCCGCCCGTTGCACGTACTCTTCTACCAGCCAGGTGCATCGGAGAATTGCCCAACACACCGACTCCGAGAGACAACTTGGATGAAAAGCGCCTTCCTGCTAAGGAAATTAAAAAAAGGACAGAAAGCATTTCCACGAAATCACCGTTAGTGAAGGGTACGACGAAATCACTCTAGTGTTTCTCATTTTCTTCACTTCTTTCTTTGTTCCCTAAGCTTTGGACTGGTTGTAACCTGTTCTTTTTCATTTCTTTAATATAAATATATAATCAGTAGGGGGCAACCTCTCCTGTTCTCTCAAAAAAAAGGTACGATGAGTAGTCGACGACACACCGAACCGCACATATTCTCATGGAAATCGACACTGCACGCAATTAATTAAGGCTAACTCTCCCATGATAAGCACGTAGTAGGTACAGTACACGGCTGAACTCATCGCTACAGTACACGGGCATCCCCTTCATCTCAGATTCTGTTCTTTTCCGGAGATCTTTGCTTGCTTCCAGTTCCAGTTGGAGCACTAACTAACTACATACATACCTTAATAATCCTCCTTTCAGTCCCACGTACACGAATGATACAGCTCGTCATAATAATCCCCAATAATAGTCAACAAACACACTAAATTAAATCACCTTTAAACGTATTATAGCGATCTTGATGGTCGTGTAGGACTACTAGAGCCCCATGATGGGATGTAATAATTTTTATATTTTTTTGTTTGGCCGTAGCCGTTCTGGTCAAGGCCGGGTAATATATATTATCCATTATCTAAAAAAAACTACTTGAGTTCGATAGTTCTGTCCCTATTTCTCACCTCAAACTCAAATTAATAAGCTCTACTCTAACCACTTAACTGCTTTAACTTGTTCACCTTATGGTAATACCATTGTGCTTTGCTCTGTTCCCGTTGCCAATAGACATATGATTCGTGCCATATATACCCTGTTGGCACGCCTCTGTCAACAATATTGGTTCTCCTTAGCTTTGAGTTGCTGGGAAATGAAAAAGGAAGGAAAAAAGAGGACAGCTTTACTAATTCATCATGGCATGAGCTCCAGTTTATATATGAACACATTAATAAATCGAGAATAACATTGGTTAATTAGTTGTTCCTTGTGTTTGCCTCAGCTACCAAGCATGCCTTCAAGAGTATTTTGGCCAGCCTCCCTAAGCCTGGCGGTGGTGAATATGGGAAATTCTTCAGCCTCCCGGCACTAAATGATCCAAGGATCGGTAATTTCTTCTATGCATGCTTCTGCAACATTTTGAGTTTCTACTCCTTTCATTCTGCAATCTACATTACTAGTTATTTGGATTATTGTGCCCATATCATATATATATAATGTACACTTGCCAATTCTTACATATATGGCCATTTGCACTTTCTATGCTCCTGCGATATATTATATGTTCACCACTTTCTTTGAACATATAGTGTTGATCTGCCAGCTCTTTGTATTACTTAGTAATCCACCTTTTCAAAATGAAATGTTCTATTGCCTCTTCTTGAGAAAGCTAGATTTCACACTAAAGCTGAACTTATTAAAAAAATATTTCATATGACAACATGCCATGGCTATGCATAGGTGCTCCACAGACATCAATGAGTTTGACAAATTGAAATGCTGTATACTTTGTAACATTTTGCCAGCCTGTACATTAAATTTGATTGTTACTTTTTTAAATAACAAAAAAGAATCTTTTTCTGCTCTATCAGATAGGCTTCCCTACTCTATACGAGTTCTTCTAGAAGCAGCTATCCGCCATTGCGATAACTTCCAAGTCACAGAGAGTGATGTCGAGAAAATTATCGACTGGGAGAAAACATCTCCAAAGCAGACTGAGATACCTTTCAAGCCAGCGAGATGCATTCTAATGGTTTTGATCTAATACCCAACACAAAAATCTTATGGTTTACTTGTGCCTTTTGCTTACTACCTGAATTGTGATCTAGGACAACACTGGAGTTCCAGCAGTAGTAGACCTTGCAGCTATGCGCGACATGATGCCAAAGTTGGGCTGCGATCCCAACAAGATCAACCCATTGGTACATCTTTTTCTCTTTATTGCCCATCTCAAAAGTTCTACTCCCTCTGTTTAACAATACATATTTCCATTTGGAGTACCTGTAGATTCCGGTCGATGCTGTTATTGACCATGCGGTGCGAGTGGATGTAGCAAGGTCGTGTGATGCGTTGGATAGAAACCAGGAGCTGGAATTTGACCGCAACAAAGAAAGGTTTGCGTTCCTTAAATGGGCATCCTCTGCTTTCCACAACATGCAGGTTTTCCCTCCTGGTTCTGGTACTGTACACCAGGTAAAATGCTCTTGGTCCAACCGTCTACGAAAATGTAATGCCATCTTTCATCCAAAACAACTCTTTAATTTTTTTTATTTGTATATTAATTTCAGGTAAATATTGAGTATCTTGCTCGAGTTGTCTTCAACGAAGACGGCATCATGTACTTCGACAGCCTGGTTGGCACGGACTCGCACACCACTATGGCTAACAGTCTTGGTGTTGCTGGTTGGGGAGTAGGTGGTATTGAAGCGGTTGTTGCAATGCTTGGCCAGGTAAATCTCAAGTTAATTTTATCCTTAACACATCTCTCTGCTACGATATGTTCACCAACATACATATCTTGATGAATGCTGAGTATTGTTTTAGCACCTTTGATGGGCTTCCAGTTGACCCATATGTCATTGTCTTATACACAGCCAATGGGCATGGTTTTACCTGGAGTGGTTGGATTCAAGTTGACTGGGAAGTTACAGGATGGTGTCACTACTACTGACCTTGTTCTTACTATGACCGAAATGCTACGGAAACATGGCGCTATTGGCAAATTTGTTGAATTCTATGGTAAGCATAGCAGAGGAGCGTGCTATACATCTTTGATATAATTTATCTGTAGATATATCAACTGTTTTCTCTTTTCTCTGTTATACTCAGGTGTTGGTGTGGGTGAGATACCTTTGCCTGCCAGGGCCACAATCGCCAACATGTCTCCAGAATATGGAGCTACCATGGGCTTCTTCCCTGTAGACCAAGTGACATTGGACTATCTCAAATTGACTGGCCGAAGCGATGAAACTGTAAGTTTCAGTATCAACACTCTTTTACCCATTTCATCATTATGAGATTTTGATAACTAAAATCATGCATTTAATTTGATTTAGGTGTCAATGATTGAAGCATATCTGCGAGCTAACAAGATGTTTGTGGATCATCATGAAGTATGCCCTTTTTTCTTCCTTTTTGGTGTTACAGCTCTTGAATCTGTCAATTAAGAAATTGACATGCTTGTATTCATGATGGCGTGCAGAATGTGACAGATCGTGTTTACTCTTCATATCTGGAGTTGGATCTTAGTGAGGTGGAGCCTTGCGTTGCAGGCCCCAAAAGGTATATATATGGTCTTAATTGCGTTGTTCTCAGCTCAGTACTGGACACATATTTCTGGTAATGCTAATGCTAATGGGAATTGCATTGTGATGTACCGTTTGATTTATCATCCTGTAGGCCTCATGACCGTGTCCCTTTGAAGGAAATGAAATCGGATTGGCATTCTTGCCTGGACAACAAAGTTGGTTTCAAGGTAATTGCTTAATAAGCTTGGGTTCTGTAGCATATAGCCATGTACATGATTTTTGCGCTACATTCCTTCTGTTAAAAAAACATAATGTTGTATTTCACGACATTACTCTCACCAAATACTACTCCAGGGTTATGCAGTGCCAAAGGAAGAGCAGGGTAAAGTTGTGAAATTCGATTACTGTGGGCAACCCGCTGAGATCAAGCACGGCAGTGTTGTTCTTGCAGCAATATGTAGTTCGACAAACACATCAAACCCCAGCGTCATGATCGGTGCCGGACTTGTGGCAAAGAAAGCCTGCGAATTGGGCCTTGAGGTTTGTTTCTAATTCTTTCATCCATAATGTGGTGGGTTCATGTATTGTTGCTCTATTGATTATTCTCCCCTGTTCTGTCCTCTGTTTTGTGTTCTTACTGGGGAGCAACACTTTGTCTTCAGGTGAAGCCATGGGTAAAGACAAGCCTTACTCCTGGATCTGTGGTGACCAGTGAATACTTGAAACATAGGTAGTCTCATCAGTCAAACATGGCATCACAATGTGTCATATCCAATTGCATGTTTGAACAATATTAAAGCAACTACCTCTGGTTTTTTGATGCAGTGGCCTTCAAGAGTATTTGAACCAGCAAGGGTTCCATCTCGCTGCACATGGTTGTGCCACTTGCGTTGGCAACTCCGGTGACCTCCATGAATCTGTATCAGCTGCCATAACAGAAAATGGTACACATATTTTCCTAGCTATGCACACTACAGGTTACTGAACATCAGAGGAAGTTAATTATCACTCCTGCACATAGATATCGTCGCTGCCGCCGTGCTGTCGGCCAACCGTAACTTCGAGGGCCGGGTGCACCCCCTCACCCGAGCAAACTACCTCGCCTCTCCTCCTCTGGTTGTCGCCTATGCCCTTGCCGGCACGGTTGACATCGACTTTGAGAAGGAAGCCATTGGCGTCGGCAAGGATGGCAAGGAGGTCTTCTTGAGGGACATATGGCCCTCAAACGAAGAAGTGGAGCAGTTCATCAAGTCCAGCGTGCAGACCCACATGTTCAAGCAGGTGTACGAGTCCATCATGGAGCGCAACCCTCGGTGGAACCAGCTGCCGGTGCCGGAGGTGGCACTCTACCCATGGGACGACAGGTCCACCTACATCCGCAAGCCCCCCTACTTCGACGGCATGTCCATGTCGCCACCCGGCCCGCCCACCATCAAGGGGGCCTACTGCCTGCTCAACCTGGGCGACAGCATCACCACCGACCACATCTCCTACTCCGGGAAGATCCCCGACGGCACACCGGCGGCGAGGTACCTGCGTGAGTTCGGTGTCGACCCCAAGAACTTCAGCTCCTATGGTGGCCGGAGGGGCAACAACGACGTGGTCATGAGGGGAGCCTTTGCCAACATGAGGATCGTCAACAAGCTCCTGGATGGGCAGGCTGGGCCATGGACGATCCATGTCCCTACCGGCGAGAAGCACTACGTCTTCGACGCCGCCATGGTACCTCATATATGTTGTTTATTATACTGTTTTTCTAGTGTGACGATGGAGTTGTATGTAGATAATATAATTAATAAGATGTTACCATAATAATATATATAACATAATCTGCAGAAATACAAGTCGGAGGGTCATGATATGGTCATCATTGCTGGTGCTGAGTACGGGAGTGGCAGCTCTCGTGACTCTGCTGCCAAGGGACCAATGCTCCTGGTAAGTTCAAGTTACAAACATATATCTATGAACAAAGTATAAAAGCTAAAATGGCAAACATTTAATAATTGGAGTACATATGTGACTTTTAATTAATTTGCAGGGCGTCAAGTCTGTGATTGCCAAGAGCTTCGAGCGGATCCACAGAAGCAACTTGGTGGGAATGGGGGTCATCCCTCTCTGCTTCAAAGAGGATGAGGATGCTGATTCACTCGGCCTCACCGGACGCGAGCGCTACACCATTCACCTCCCTACCAACATTGCCGAGATCAGTCCTAGCCAGGACGTGACTGTAACAACCGACGACGGTAGATCATTCACTTGCACTCTTCGCTTGGACACACAGGTACCTACTAATTTCCAAAAAGCTAGTAGATTTAAATACCTATATCTAGGCAATCTTTAGAGGCTAATTCTTGTTACACTGTTCTTGTGTAACTCACATTCTATTCTTGGTTGTCACGCAGCTTGAGCTGGCATACTTCAATCATGGAGGCATCCTTCCGTACATGGTCCGCAACCTGGCAGTACAGGGTAAATAAGAAAACAAAAGTATTGGTGGAAATAAAAGGTTGGGGTCTCTGCATCCTAAGTAGTCCGTTTTTAGCAATGTGACAGTCACAAAAGGATGCGTATAAATGATAGGTGTATGTAGTTTTTTGCTGACCCAAGAATCAGGATGAATTCTACCATTGCAATTTATAAAAAGTTAAAGTCCAAATTACTACCCTCAAGTATGGACAAAGTCCAAATAACCCCCTAACGTATGTTTTGGTCCGTTTTACACCCACAACTATCTCAAACGGTCCAATCTACCAATTTATAAGATTTCATTTTATAATTTCTCCATACACAAGTGGTGTTTTAAATTAAAATTTTGTAGAATGATAGAGACCTACATATAGTATTTTACAAAAATATAATATGAATTTTTTGTCATCATTCTCATAAAATTTAGTTTGATATAGTTAATTTATTATTATATATCATATCCTTTCAAAATAATAATGAAAAAATCATAATATATTTTCTAAATATAATTTATGATTCACTCTATTGTACCACAAAATTTCAACTCAAAATAACATGTGTACATGGAGAAACAAAAAAGAGAAATATTATAAAGGGGTAAACTGGACCGATTGAGATTGTTGGGGTGTAAAACGAACCAAAACATACTTTAGGGGGTTATCCGGACTTTGTCCATACTTGAGGGTAGTAATTTGGACTTTTTCCTTTATAAAATAATATCTCATTATTATGTGCCTACTTTACTATTCGTAAAATGACCCAGGTGGTTCTTATTTCTGGACATGCTATTCAAAGTCAAATATATTTTCCTTCCTTTTCATATCTTTAGGTTCAAGAAGGTGTGCAATCGCCCCCTTCTTTTTGTATTGTTCGAAGTAGACATGCAACTATAACAAAAGTTCTTAGCACACATCCCCGTCAACTCTATCTTTTCCGATATGGCTACAATCTTTCCTAAGTTGTAAGCTTATAAATCATTTTGAAAATTCTAATGAGCAATTTTCTCTTAAACATGATATATTCAAATCATCTTTTGGGGTTGTAATTTGAAGTTTAGAGATATAAAACTGCAGAAAATTGAGGTATCCTTGAAAAGAGAATTTCTCATGGTATTTGTATAGCAGTGTTGTTTTACAAAAAAAAAACTTTTAAAAACAAGCAGGAGGTTGACCAAGAATCCCCACCATCACTGGTATACAAGGTGGTACTTTGACTAGCATTTTCTTTGAACAGTATTTCAAATAAAAATAACTACACATTATGAAAAAATCATGATGGGTCCACTAACACCACCTTTTCTTTTCAATCTACATTTTTTCCCATCTATTGATGGTCAAAGCTATGGAAGTTTAATCGACAGAAACTCTACATATATTTTGGACTGGAGCGAGAATTGATAATCTGTGCAAAATCTTTCTTGTCTATTGTTTTATTACACATGCTCTTTTTATTGATTCAGTGTATTGAATATTTGTTATCTAGGTAATGCCACATATTTTGCGTGTCTGTAAATAAGTGGCACCTGGGAATCCCTCACTTGCACCCTACAGTATGACATAGAGGTACACATTCTAACTATAGTAGGTTTTATAACCAGATGTGCATCATGTTTAAAGAAAAACCAATGAGTTTCTGATCAGTCAATTCGTGATGCAAATTAACAAGACATTGTCGTCTTGGTTGTGATGCAGGTAGATCTCAGCTGCCATACTTGAACAACGGGGAGATCTCCCCATACATCATCCACAAATCGGCACTAGAAGGGCATTAATTTTTCTTTTGTCAATGGATTCTTTCTACTCTTGATTGTTTGGTTCCCTGCTCTCAACGGTCTTCTTGACCCATTTTGCTATGTAATAAATATGATCACGCCTAAATAAATATGTTGTATTGAAGATTAGTTGCCCATATTTCTAATAAGTTTGTGGGTAGGGTGGGGTATGTTTAAACAGCCACGAGCCTCTTCTTTTCTGCTAATGATGCACGGTGAGAGCAGTGGCGGAGCCAAAGATTAAACCACTGAGAATGTTCGCAGTACCCATAACTAAAGGTAAAATATTATAGCAATCTAAAATATCCATCAAATAAAAAGGGAAGTCGCAAATATTTAAAGAAAACTACGATTCTTCCCACATTGCGTTTCTTCATTGGCATGGATTCATGGAAGTAGCTAACGTTATCACTTGATAAATATAAGCAAACAATGGCCCAAGTATTGATCCCCCCATCTTATTTCTTAGTTTATTCCTCACACAACACAACTCATCGCGGAAAATACTATCTCAATCCCTAGCGGTTTGGTATGCGAAGTACTAGCACCGATTTGAGAAGATTGGACACACAACATCATCATGTACTATGTTTGAGGTGCTGTCTCATTTTGCAAAGCTCGAAAATGGAAATCAGTTACCAGTGGTCCTCACCCGTTCGCCGTTCTGTGGGGTCTGAGCCGGCAGCCAGCACGGCTGCCCTTGTGCGGCTTGTGCCTTGAGCCCATGCCGCTGCCGGCCTACTGCCCTTGCGACGAAGGAAAACCGCTGCGTAGTGATGAGAGCCTATGGGCTGGCTTGTGGGCTGCAGCTTCATTCAGGTGGACCACGGGAGAGCAAGTCGCTAGTGTTGGGCTGGGTTCTATATAAGAAATGAAAGAATTGGCCCAACACAACTTATTTCTTTCCTATGGTAGGTGAATCTTGTCATGCCCTTCAAATTTACAAAAAAAAATACTAGCTTTGTTTCAAATTACTATTTACTGTTGACTTCTTCTCATAACGTTTAACCACTCGTCTTATTCAAAATATTATGCTTTAAGTATGACTTATTTTTCAGATATTTGGACTAAATTTTTGAATAAGACGAATGGTCAAATGTATGTTCCTTTGTTCTGATAAGATGAGTTTTAGTCAAAACACAAGGCAAGAAAGCTCTTTCACTAATCATTTTAGTGACATGCATTTCTTGTATTTCATTCATGTTATATACCATTTGAAGTTTCTAAAGAATGGGCATCATATGAAAGGTAACAAATTCAATCAGGTTACTAGAGAAGCTTTTAATTCAACAACCAAAAGATCAAGACCGATTTCTCAAGCAAGTCATGACTCATGAGTAGTACTGTGCTCAATACGCATGAAACTTGTCATTCTAAACCTTGGCCCTCTCTAACATTCCAAAAGCATAAATGTCATAAACTCTGAAAACTCGAGGTACTAAAAAAAACACACATCCAGAGTTGTTATAGAATTTAAAAAACTTGTCTCTGCAAACCTGACAAGCACCACCGTCCTTCTTCGGCAGAAGGCTTTCTCCCAACTTGGTCAAGTATTTCCATATTCTCGCCATTTGACATCTAACCTTTTCTTTTCTGGATGTTGCTAGCTAGGACTTCAATTCATAGCAAACCTATTGACCCATATATATTATGAAGCCAAACAAATACGGTACTCCGTATGCAGCAATATTTACAATTAAAATAAATAATATACAAGGAAGAAAGATGAAGCACGACACGTCCTGGTCACATCACTTCCTGACAACGTTAGGTACGTGCGGCAAAGAAGGAGAGCTCGATCTGGTCTGTATCTATAATCTTGGAGAGAATGGAAAAAGAGAACGGCTGGAAAAGAAGAGAACGACGAACGAGCTGAGTGTAGGGGCGTCAAACAAGGAGAGAGAATATCTCGCTGCCACCGCGCTATCATCGGCGGGCATGAAACAAGGAAACAACCTCCATTATTCTTGTTGCATTCCATGCATACGCATGCAGCTCAATTTTGAAAGGCCTCAGGATTTGGCTGGGATCAAAATTTTGGGATTTTGAAAGATGCGAAAAATGGTCTCTTCTCTTTTTGTTTGGCGCGAGAAAGAGCGCGCGCGCGGAGCTCAGCCCGCCCCCACCGAAAAAAACCTTCCAAGCTCTATAAATAAGCAAGCCATGGTGCGCCATCTCAGGCATCTCAGAGGCAGCCATGGCGCCCTTCCTTCCGGCGTCCTTCCGCGGCCGGCACGCAGCCACCCCCGTCACCATCTCCTCCTCTGGCGGCTCTCATCGCCCCGTGTCCCCCACCGTCATCGACGTGGCGTCCGACAGCGACGAGGCTACGAGCCGGCCGAGGAGGGCGGCGCGGCGCCGGCGTCCGTCCCCGCCCCCGCCGTCGCCGCCTGCCGTCTCCGTCCGTTCACCAGTCGACGTCATCGACATCGTCGACAGCAGCGGCGACGAGGCCGCGGCGATCCGGCCGAGGAAGGCGGCGTCGCGGCGCCGGTGCACGCCCCCGCCCCCGCCGCCGTCGTCCCCTGCCGTCTCCGTCCGTTCACCGGTCAGCATCGTCGACATCGTCGGCAGCAGCGACGACGAAGCCACGAGGAAGGCGGCGACGGCGCAGCGCCGGCGTCGTCCGCCCTCACCACCGTCGATCGAGGCCACCAGCGCGGCCAGGAAGAAGAAGAAGAGGTACAAGAAATGGGGCATGGTGGACGAGCGCGGGATTCTCGCCGCCATGGCCGACATCAGCGAGCGAAACTTCGGCGTGCTTCCCCCGACCTCGAAGCTGGTCACGAAGCTCCGAGACAAGCAAATAATGGTGGATCGCCATGACGTGCATGCCAGCCTGCTCTCCCGTAAGATCTACCAGCTGAAGCGCAAGTTCGGCAAGGTCGCGGAGCAGGGACGCAAGAGCCGGCGAAGGAACTGCCGGAACAAGGCGCTCTTCGAGGCATCCAAGAAAGTGTGGCCCAAGCTGCATGCAGACGCTGAAAGAGCACGTGCCCGCGACGATGATGCTAGCTAGCTAATTACTCGATCTCCTCTTGTTAATTATCTGCAAAAATAATAATGTCTTATCTAGCTAGTCTAGTGTGTTAATTTCGTGGTGATAGGCTAAAATTATGTTAATTGCATCCAGCTAAGCTAGTACCCCTGCTGTACGTGTCAAATTAAGGGTCGATCCGATCGTGCGTGCAATTTTACATATCAAGCCAAGTTATACAGAAATGTCCACTCTCTTTACTGTGTATTGCGTGCTCGGTCTTGTGCTATACACTTATACAGTACGTTTCTGATGCATCAAGTATATATATATATATATATATATATATGCATACACATCAAGTTGGGAAAAGGTCGATTTTACTACCCTTTAATTATTCACATTGTCCGCCATCTAACCCTCTAATCAAAATGTTAGCTTAATTTACCCCTAATGCTATTCGTAGTGGATTAAATCAACCCTAATTAGATTTCCATCTTAATCCGTCTACATGGCATGATTTATACCAGTCTAATCTCATTTGAACATGTGGGGTAGGCTGAGTCGGATCGGATATAAGCAGTGCATGTGTGCAATGTGGCCGCGCGCGCACTTGGGCTCGGCTCGGCTTGGCTTCATAGCAGGCACATGCATGTGCGCACCGCTCGCAACTTGCATGAACAGTGTGCAAATTAAGTGTAGAGTTCAGCAATGATATGATAACTATATTATATATGACACTTGAAATATGATCAGTCTATAAACTGTCGGGTTTATGGTATTTTTGCCCCTACTTTAAAGTACAATTGTGATTTTGCCCTCATTTTTTAACTTTGTGATTTTGCCTTTACTGTTCACAAAGTCAATGCGATTTTATCCTTGGTCTTTACATATTTCCCGAAACAGTTTACATGAGCCCTCAAGGCGTGTGCGTGTTAATACTGTCAAAAGCGAAGCTTTTTCAGAAAAAAAAACTACTTTCAAGTTCCAATTACTCAACTTATTATATGCATGCTTGAATAGATTCCTCGTTCATATCTCTTTTAATATGATAGTAATTTTCCCGATGAACCCGACTTGGTGAGAATATATCCAATAAGCTTCCAAAGCACATTTACAAGGTCATGTAAATATTCAGTACTGTCGCGGCTTACAAGTGACAGTATAGCACAGATGCAGTTCAGTCGCAGAACATCACCTGCGTACTCTGCTCTGCCAAAATAAAACCACAGCAGGTTACTAGGTAAGGGTGTTTAATACTTAGTACTTTACTATCCACAACTGATGTTGAGTACCAGCTTAATTTGTCAGAGCAATACATTAGACGCACAAAAGATCGCTACTACTACATTCTTCTGATAGTTAGTTCTCTGCTGAAAGCGATTTAACCAACAATTACCAGTTTGTTGGGAAACGAAACAGATTCCCTTCCAACTAATTGTGCAGTCAAAAGGAACACCTTGTATACTATACCAATATGCATGTTTTTATGATGCCACGCCCTGATAATAATGAATTAAATTTTAATTTGCTCCTCTGAAACAACATAGATGTGTAATTCTTTAAGGTTGTTCCACAAATACAACCTCGTAGATTTATAGATTCTCATAACAATGTTCCAATCTAATCCTACATTCCTAAACCAAATAACAATTACCATGGATCGGACGTCATTTGCATTAATTAAAATTCATAGGAAATGTAATCGTCAGTCTAGCATATGTTTTGAGCAGGGAACATAGTAGTAGTACTCCATCCTAGGATAATAATTGTGAAGTCAAAAGGAACAGCTTGTATACTATACCAATATGCAAACAGAGTACAAGTTAGCGAATAAACACATGCTAGCAATCTGATCGGAGCAGTAACTCAGGATAATAATAGTTCTTAATTTCTCAATCTCATTAACAACGGTAGCTTTTTCCTCAACAAATATAACGGAGCAACAGGAGTGCTGATCGATGAGATTACATCTATGATCTGCAGCCTAATCTGCTACAGTAGTAGCATGCATCAAGAAATAAATAAACTGCTGATCGACGTACGTACAATCATCATTATTATTCCAAGCTGCTAGCAAAATAAGCAGGTTCGATTACTGCGGCGGGAGGAGGTCCGGCCAGACCTCGGCCGAGAGCTGGTAGAGCCTCTGGTCGTGGGCTCCCCCGCCGGGGCCGCCGGCGTTGATGGCCCTCCTGAAGTTGACCACCAGGCAATGCACCTTGCGGGCGAGATCCAAGGCGGTGGGGTTCTGCCGCCGCAGGCCTTTTCCACGCACGTCCTCGAGGAGCGCCGACGACGCCGGCAGCCGCCCCGACTCGCGGCGGTTGGCGGCGAGGGCGGTGAGGATGAGGACCTCGTCGTCGTGGTCCCAGCGCTGGTAGCACGGCCGCGGCCTCTTGCGGCTGATGGGGTTTGGCGAGGTGGGCGCCGCCATGGCCGCCGGCGCCTAGCTGTGGGTGGGGAATGAACGAAGGAGAGCTGATAGAGGCGAGTTGCGTACCTACAGGTTTTGGATTTTTTTTTCTATATATAAGTGCAAGACCGATCGACGGCTTGCAAAGGAATGAAAATATCCCATGATCCTACGCTAGTACGCTAATCAATCAATCAATTGCTTGTTGCCATGCGGAGAATAATTCTTTTTGAAATATATGCGGAGAATAAATCAAGGAGAACAATCCGGCGAGAGCCGCTATTAATCATATATATCGTCGGGGCCGGAGTTGTACCCTATATGGCTTCCGTGCTCCGTTAAGCAGGGTAGCTTAGAAGCCCACTAAGGCCCACCAACAACCCACGTGAAGAAGAAAACCCCACCAGCGAGCAGATGCACCAAGAAAATGAAGCAGCGCGCGGCGAACAACTTTTTCCGTTATCGTGTTGTTAAATCTGACGTAGAGTGGAGAAGTATACTCGCGCCGTAAACATTTTTCATATAAAAATTAAATTAACATATTTAAAGTGTTGAAATAATGCAGGATAAACTAGACCAATATTTTTAAATACTATGTTCAACATCTTCTCAAACTTAATTCAACAATTTAGATAAACTACATCAACATTTGTGTGGAAATGTTGAAACACTACTTTTAAGATGTTGAGATAGTTATTCAAAATGTTGAAATAGCATATTAGAAATGTTGATTTTAAAATATACATATATAAAATAAAAATATAGCTATATTAGATCTTATTTTGTTGCATTAATTCCGAATAATGGTTCAAACGGATTTGAAAAAGGATTAACGGTTTAGGAGAAAATTGCATTTAAATGTTGAAACTTGGATTAGATTCCCGTTCGTCCTTCCACTCAACTGCTGACACCTGTCCTTCAATTCTCCGCCCCCGCGCTGCGAACCCAACAGTAGAAAATCCTAACCATTGCACGAATCTCCAGCAGTGGAAGCTAGATTGCTAAAAAAAACTTCCGGAAGCTACGTAGGATTCCCAATTGTACTCTGCTGAAGAAGGCAAGAACAAGTCGAGTGTTGCTGGGCCTTGCCGGTCCACTGGGCCCATCAATCCCAACGTGCGCCTCGCTGGTCCTGAGTGGGCTCGGCCCGTGTAATATGTAGCGTGTGCGGCGTGAGCTCTATGGTGTGGGAGAGAAGTGTCCGTCTGAAGTACAGACGGCGAAGAGAGATAGGAACAGATAACAAAATTGTATGAACAAACATTACATAATGAATCCGTCCTCGTCCCTAATTTGCTAGCTAATTCCCCTCCTTCTTCTCCACAATCCTACTGCTAACATCCTGGTATCAGATTCGAGATCCTGGATCCCATTCCTCCAAACCACCATTTCACCCATCTCCAGCGTCGTGCCGGTGCCATGGATCTCAACGCCAAGCTCATCATTGACGAGATTGCCAAGCGCTTCGCCGAGAACAACGTCAAGTGGGAGCAGCGTCTCGCGGAGTTCGACGGGCACCAGGGCGAACGCGTCGAGCGTCTTGAGGAGGCGGTGGCGTCCTTCAAGGAGTGGCAGCCCCACATCGAGGCCACCGTCGAAGACGCCCGACTCGAGATCCGCAAGATGTCCCGCTTCTACAACCGATCCATGCGCGAGTTCTCCTCCACCGAGCTGGGCATCACCCCCAACCTCAACTCCAACAACTTCTCAGCGTCCGAGCGCCCATCTTCTTCGGATCCCTACGTCGACGGCTCCGCTGGGCACTGCGACGAGCCACCACCTGGCCGGTAGCGCCCTCGCGACCAGCGATCGTCGCTACCGCCACACTGAGCACCTTTTCTAGGTCCCTTGATGAACTCTAGACCTCGGTAGCCCCGGACCCCTAACCTGGCCTGCGGTGCCGACACCGGGGAAGAAGGTCGCCGATCGTCGAGTTGCATGAGCGACCACTCGTCCTATAGACTTAACGTACATGCATGATATAGTATATTCGTACAAGAGTTAAGACAAGGAAAAAAGGCCTTGTTTACATCCTAAATTTGGGAGGCAAATTTGGGAGCATAGTGTCACCTCGTAATCATTGCGACACTATAGCATTTCGCTTTTATGTATGAAAAATTGTCCAAAAATTGATTAATTAGGATTAAAATGTTCGTCTCGCAGAGTAGAACAAAACTGTGCAATTAGTTTTTGATTTCATCTACATTTAGTACTCTATGTATGTTATGACATTTTGATGTGATGAGGAATCTTTTTTTGCATAGTGAATTTGGGATTTGTTTTTGGGATCTGTCGGTGCCGAGATTAGCCGCCCAACCTCAGCGCCACACAGAATGCGCTGTGTCCCGTCCCCAGACGGTTGATGCAAGAGCTAGCACGATGACACAAGGGTTTATCCTGGTTCTGGCCACGGGGCCGTACGTCCAGCGGAGTGCGCTTGCGGCGCTGTACTATCTTGCACCGAGGTGCCGGCAGTGGGGGGCTACAAGCAAGGCGGGAGAGGAGAGGAAGTCTCCAAGTCCCTGAGAATGGGTGTGAGAGTGATTGAGGCGGGGTGCCGATATCGTGGAGGGTGGTGATCGTGTGCGTGTTCGTGTGAGCTGGGTCCGGTTGCCTTCCGCTTTTTTCTTCTTCCTCCCCCTGAGAGGGCGCTCTCCTCCTCCTTTTATAGGCCAAGGAGGGGGAGGGCATACAAGTACAAGTACAGTACGTGCTATAGGGTTACACACTGGAGAGCGTGGCATCGGTCGTGCGGTCGTCCTTTATTCTGGCAGGGGATTTATGGCGAGCTCCAACTTCCGCGGGCGTTGTGGCCGTCCCTATGCTTGTCTTGGCGTGGCTTCGAGGGGTGGCGGGGCCTCTGGCCAGCGCTTGGTCGTCGTCTCTTGCTGATTCGAGGGCGCTGCCTTGTCGTTCGGAGGTCTGGCCGTGGTGGAAGGACGGGAGTTGGCAGCACAGGCGTCGGCATGGCGTTCCCTATTTTGCACAGGCGCTGGCGTGCTCGCTCCGCCGGGGAATGGCTGAGAGTTGGCGGACTTGACCTGACCCGTGTTATCCGTACGAGTGAATCCGGGCAAGATACGTGCCCGGTTGCGGCCCGTACGCCCCTTCGAGGGCCTCCCATGTCCGTTCGAGGGCCGCGCTGTGGGAGGAGGACGAGGGCAGGTAGAACAGTGGAGAGAAATGACGCCTGCAAATCCGCACAGGGCTCGCCATGCCTGCACAGCGACGGGGGCAGGTGGCACTGTGGCCGGAGCTGGCGGAGATGACTAGGCCTGAGTGACCCGCGTGGTGCGCCTGCCCAGGGATCGCCCCTGGTCGCTGCCCGTACACCGTTTGAACGTGCCCCACGCCCATTTGAGGGCCTTGCGGTGGGGAGAGGACGGGAGCAGTTGGCACAGTGTGGTGGAATGACCTGTGCCAGTCCGCACAGTGGCGGAGTGTCAGCACAGTGCCTGTTGGCGGTCGTTACAGCACGTTTTCGACCACCAATACTCGAGAATAAAAGTGGTTATATGTGACATTTCTTGCATCTAGGTTTATATCTAATAAAGTTCCACGAGTTCTGGTGTGTTTCACTTGTGCAGGTACAACAACGAGAAATATGCGCTATAGGGGTCGGAATTGACCGATTCGGCCGAACGACTCTGTTCGGCCGGTTACCCCCCTTAGCCATACACGACGCAAAGCACAATTGGGAGGCCATCCGTGTCAGTGGTGACAAAGCAATGACGATGCATGACACTTGGACCTCTGCCACATCACCTCTGGGATAGAAAGACACGTAGTCCTCCACGAACAAGTCATCCAGGACAGCCCAGGACTTGAGGCGGTGCACGGGGGGGGGGGGGGGGGGGGGGGAGGGGGGCGTTCTGGCTGAAAGCCCAGTTATACCTCGGGATACTCCCAGGTGAAGTGCTACAGCGGGGATTCTGTGCGCTTGCAGAATATTCACATATTTTACTAGCCATAAGGAAAACCACTGAAACACTCCTTACCCCAGTACCAGGATTCTCAATTCTGATATTGGATCGTAAGAAGTGCCAACAGGGTCGAGCTTTGCTCGGGGTTCCGGAGTCGTCTTCTGGAGTTCTGGTAAAGCTCTTGTATCTTTTCCTTTTCTTTATGTTCGACTTTGAGTAATCAATATATTTCCTCTGCATTTACTTGAGCTATTTGTTCTGCATTTATTTCGCGAGTAATTGTGGAATGTCTAGCCTTGGTTATAAGCTGTTGTAGTCTGGCTTTAGAAGTTCTCTCTTAATTCCTTATCTTAGCTGGTTTCTTGTTTCTGCTCAATGCTTCCGGTGAATTGTCATTGGGGTATTGACATGATTGCTTGCTCTTTCTAGGAGAGTAAGTAGTTACTGTCTAGTATAGGCGTGGTGCCCAGACTAGATGGTAACCTTCGTTTGCACTCGAGTCCAAGGTTGTGTGGTAGCCGTTAGGTGGTGACAGCCCTATACGGCCTACGTAGTCCACCACGTCCGGCTCGACCCGTAGGAGCCTCCTACGGTTGTTCACTGACACCCCTTCTCATCCCTTTCTGAGTGTCGGGTGCTCCGCTTCCCGACGCCGAGATAATAGAACTAGGAAGAGAACCATAGATGCCTTTCTCCATGCTAGCTGTAACCTTTGCTAGAGATATCTCAAGGCCAGTGGAAGTATTTAGGAATCCTTTCCTATCTCGTTGTCCTCCCACTAGCTAGACCGCTCTTCTATCTCTATCCTGGACTTCTCCTTGTGTGTATCATTTGCATATCACTCCTATCCTATCTTTTACCCCTGCCTTGTTAGCCGGTACTTTAGTTAGTAGTTACATCCTTGTTAATAGTCAATACTCTTTATCCAATGCTTCCCTGCGGAAATATAAATACGATACCTAGGAATACTCCCGGGTGAAATGCTACATCGGAATCCGTGCGCTTGTGGATTTATATCTGTATCGTAAGAATACCAATGAACACTCCTTGCACCATTACTAGGATTGGCAATCCTGATAGTGGACCGTAAGAAGTGTCAACAAGCATTTCTGGCGCCGTTGCCGGGGATAGCAATTGGCGAAAGATATTGATGATTGACATTGGTGTCTACTAATTTAATCTACCGCTAGCATTAGCGGATCACCCCTGTTTGCTTGAGTTTGTTTCAAACAGGAGGAAAGCAGAGAGCCCAGGGTGCCCGATCATGCAGGATCTATCAACATTTGCCCCTGTCTGCTACGACGCGTACGCAAGTTTTAGAAAAAAAAATTCTCACAGGTATATGTTTATATACGAATATATATATCATAAACATGTGCAGCCTGGAGAAAAGATCGTCATCATGGAGGAAAAATAAAATCAAATGTGATGGACGAACGACGCTGCATCACCGCAATTCTATCTCAAATTGTCGGTAATGGCGAGAAAAATCAAGGTATGTGAGATAGTCGAGCTCTTCGACTTTAAATTTTGAGCTTTATCCTTTAAATTTTTGCATTATCCATTGCATGTTTGCTTTGAATCACTCAATTTAGGAATTCATGCATTTCATCACCCCATTTTTTTCCAAATCCACTACATGTTTCCCATTCTTGCATTTGCATTCATTCGCCCCACCATCGTTCTGCATTGAAAAAAATAAAAATAAAAATAAATCAAAATAAATATCCAGCGACCTCTGGTTTAGGCCAAGGTGTGTGTATGTCTGCTAGCCTTGATTCAATGCTAGTGGCTAGACTTCACCTGGCTTGGCCAGTTTTTGCTCGTTCTTTGCGCTTCGTGCAAGAGAGGAGACGTACTCTACACCTCCGCTCCTTTGCCACTTCACTAGCTTGGTTTGCAACCCATTATCGCAATATTGTCTACACCCAAGCTGGTTCCGCGGCATTCCAGTAGTTGGCATGTTTGAGAGCCGATCCCCTTTGCCACACCCACGACCGTGTATTTGTACATGGCAACATCAACAGGAGGAGGATTCAGTCAACTACGTGGAGTCACGTCGGTGTAGCACCATCACCGTTGCATCAGTTCCGAAAGTCTTCATCATCAGATGCCAACGGTGAGCACACTCAGGTACGTGAAATGGTTTTTTAATCAAAGAAAAGTTCACCGGTTTCCATATGCATATGCTTATCTCCTTGTGAATATTTGTTGACGCTTTCATGCTCTCTCTATCTATTTTGATTTGCTTTGGTTTGAATGCATTTCCGGAATACATTCATAAGCTCTTTAAATTAAGCATGGTGCTTAGGTTAATTAGCTTGCTTTAATCAAATTTAACATGGTGTCAAGTTTGATTAATGAACTTTGAGAGCAATACTTTTATGGATATTGGTTGCGTGTGTGGACTAACCCCTGTAGAAAAAATCATACAAAAAAAATGGGAGGTCCCAAAATCTACTTCACATCGGAGATGAGCCACGACCATGGATACATTTGAAGCCCCGGGGTGGAATAGTGTTCTTCGTCTCGTCGTCTACATCAAAACTATGCAATTAGTTTTTTTATTTACCCACGTTTAGTGTTTAATACATACGTCATTTACTATATTTAATGTTTCGATGTGATGTCGATGTGACTTTTTTGTTAAGCTCTCGCCGCGAGGTAAACCGGTATGTATCCAATGTTTCCCTTTCCAAAAATTTAATTTCATCACTGCATTTGCATGTTTCCCATTTCAAATATGAATCACCATTGCATTAAAATTAAGAGAGAGCAAAGAGGATATTTTTGTGTAGAGGGTCGTCAGGCCGATCTCTCTAGTTCGGCCGAGCCCACCTCTATGCCCAACTATGCTCTGTGCCTTTCTCTCTCAATTATATGCAATGTTTGATTCACTTGCATGATTAAAAACATAAAAACAACAAAAATATTTCCTTTATCTTGATCATTATTCTGCTTCTTGAAAACGGTTTGTGGAGGTTAAATCCCTGTAAGAATGACAAACACCGTGTAACTAAATGTTGAACCTTGATCCTATAGTCCCTCGGGTATTGTCGTTCTAACATTTTGCAGGCATCATCTCGTGATCTCTATTCCTAAAAATGATCAAGCACATTCGCGAGCACTGGTGAGGCTAGGGAACTCCCCTACTTCATCATATGTCTCGTCACCGATGAAGGCCAACTCAGAGATCACTGATACCAATGTTCCAAGCCAAGCTTGGGGGAGAGAACCCCCACGAGGTAAGTCCCAACCGTATCATTGTAAGATGCATCTTTGATCTATTTTTCTCTCATTTTAGTCCGAGTAAAAAAAATCAAAAATATTTGCTTTCGAATAAATAACTCCCAACTAATACATGGAATGAATCATGTTCCTCTCACCATGGAAATGATGAATAGTTGCTCTGTCATATATCCTGCAAGTACCTTGTTCATAACTTGTTACTCTATTGGTGCTTGAGTTATTTGGCATGAGTGAAAATGAACCTAAAAACCTTGTGGGAGCACATGCTTTATTCCAAGTCTAAGTTGTTGTAGGGATTGATATAGTGAGACTTTGGTTGAATTCTATTTCTGCTCTTAGTATGGTGAAAATCTCGGATGTCTATGCTTTCAAAATAAAACGAAGTTCCTCATTGGTCAAAAATTCCTACCAGAGCCATACGATAGGATTAGTTCTAAACTTTCTACTCATATGCTGCTTGTCATCTTAGTGAGTTTTTTCAAATTGTTGTGACCTTTGTGAGAAATCTTTCATGCTTTCAAGATCGAGATTCACATACACTCCACCTCTCACTTGCAATTCCTACACTGGGAGTTAGCAAACTTTGCCATCATCCATCCACAAAATAGAAACTCCATGTTCATTGATTCCCTCTCCAAATATCTTTGAAGTAGAGGTATGGGCTATGCAAAAAGAAAAAAAAGAAAAAGAAAGAAAAGCATGCCAAGTGGCATGGCAAAAATATGAGAAAAAGAAAAGCATGTCAAAAGACATGGCAAAAATATGATCAAAAGAAAAGCATGCCAAAAAGGCATGGCAAAAATATGAAGAATAAAAGATAGCCCATGCTCTCGAAAAATAAATCAAGGAGAGGAAGAATCAATCAATGAAATTCCGCCAAATTCCACTCCACATATCCCACTCCATAAATTCCACACACTTGCACTTCTCGATCTAGAGTGTGATTTGATTCTCCTAAGATCCGGTTTTTGACTTAGCAAAATATAAGATGCTTGTATGCCTTCATCCTTTGTCCCTGAACCACACAAAAGAAAACTTAGTCCTTTGGTGAGGACACAAATACCACTTGAGTGATTGAGTGTGCCAATTGAGGAACTATGTGTCAATTGGGAGGCAAATTTGGGAGCATAGTGTCACCTCGTAATCATTGCGACACTATAGCATTTCGCTTTTATGTGTGAAAAATTGTCCAAAAATTGATTAATTAGGATTAAAATGTTCGTCTCGCAGAGTAGAACAAAACTGTGCAATTAGTTTTTGATTTCATCTACATTTAGTACTCTATGCATGTTATGACATTTTGATGCGATGAGGAATCTTTTTTTTGCATAGTGAATTTGGGAGTTGTTTTTGGGATCTGTCGGTGCCGAGATTGGCCGCCCAACCTCAGCGCCACACAGAATGCGCTGTGTCCCGTCCCCAGACGGTTGATGCAAGAGCTAGCACGATGACACAAGGGTTTATCCTGGTTCCGGCCACGGGGCCGTACGTCCAGCGGAGTGCGCTCGCGGCGCTATACTATCTTGCACCGAGGTGCCTGCAGTGGGGGGCTACAAGCAAGGCGGGAGAGGAGAGGAAGTCTCCAAGTCCCTGAGAATGGGTGTGAGAGTGATTGAGGCGGGGTGCCGATATCGTCGAGGGTGGTGATCGTGTGCGTGTTCGTGTGAGCTGGGTCCGGTTGCCTTCCGCTTTTTTCTTCTTCCTCCCCCTGAGAGGGTGCTCTCCTCCTCCTTTTATAGGCCAAGGAGGGGGAGGGCATACAAGTACAAGTTCAGTACGTGCTACAGGGTTACGCACTGGAGAGCGTGGCATCGGTCGTGCGGTCGTCCTTTATTCTGGCAGGGGATTTATGGCAAGCTTCGACTTCCGCGGCCGTTGTGGCCGTCCCTATGCTTGTCTTGGCGTGGCTTCGAGGGGTGGCGGGGCCTCTGGCCAGCGCTTGGTCGTCGTCCCTTGCTGATTCGATGGCGCTGCCTTGTCGTTCGGAGGTCTGGCCGTGGTGGAAGGATGGGAGTTGGCAGCACAGGCGTCGGCATGGCGTTCCCTATTTTGCACAGGCGCTGGCATGCTCGCTCCGCCGGGGAATGGCTGAGAGTTGGCGGACTTGACCTGACCCGTGTTATCCGTACGGGTGAATCCGGGCAAGATCCGTGCCCGGTTGCGGTCCGTACGCCCCTTTGAGGGCCTCCCATGTCCGTTCGAGGGCCGCACTGTGGGAGGAGGACGACGGCAGGTAGAACAGTGGGGAGAAATGACGCGTGCAAATCCGCACAGGGCTCGCCATGCCTGCACAGCGATGGGGGCAGGTGGCACTGTGGCCGGAGCTGGCGGAGATGACTAGGCCTGACTGACCCGCGTGGTGCGCCTGCCCAGGGATCGCCCCTGGTCGCTGCCCGTACACCGTTTGAACGTGCCCCACGCCCATTCGAGGGCCTTGCTGTGGGGAGAGGACGGGAGCAGTTGGCACAGTGCGGTGGAATGACCTGTGCCAGTCCGCACAGTGGCGGAGTGTCAGCACAGTGCCTGTTGGCGGTCGTTACAGCACGTTTTCGACCACCAATACTCGGGAATAAAAGTGGTTATATGTGACATATCTTGCATCTAGGTTTATATCTAACAAAGTTCCACGAGTTCTGGTGTGTTTCACTTGTGCAGGTACAACAACGAGAAATATGCGCTATGGGGGTTGGAATTGACCAATTCGGCCGAACGACTCCGTTCGGCCGGTTAGCCCCCTTAGCCATACACGACGCAAAGCACAATCGGGAGGCCATCCGTGTCAGTGTTGACAAAGCGATGACGATGCATGACACTTGGACCTCTGCCACATCACCTCTGGGCCAGAAAGACACGAAGTCCTCCACGAACAAGTCATCTAGGACAGCCCAGGACTTGATTCGGCCGAACTCCACAGTTCGGCCGAACCTCCCCCAGTACCCGAACCGCCTCACAACCGCCATCCAGAGCTAATCAGAGCCGTAGGGGTTGAGTTGGTGCCAGATCAATGGTTCGGCCGAACTGGGGGATTCGGCCGAACTGATCCGCTCGCCCGAACCCCCCGGTTCGGCCGAACTGGCCGGTGTGCACCGCCTTGCAATGCCTTGGCCCCTGCTCTTCCTCCACCGCCTCCAAGTCCCTATAAATGTTGTCCTTCACCAGCATTGAGCAGAACGAGGAACCAGCTAAGATAAGGAATTAAGAGAGAACTTCTAAAGCCAGACTACAGCAACTATAACCAGGACTAGACATTCTACACTTACTCCGAATAATGCAGAAACAATAACTCAAGTAAATGTAGAAGGAAATATATTGAGAATACTCAGAGTCGTACATAAAGAAAAGGAAAAGATACACAGAGCTTTACCAGAACTCCAGAAGACGGCTCCGAAACCCGAGCGAGCTCAATCCTGACTCTAACTCCACAGGACTAGCCTAACTCTACATCTTGAAAGTGGAGAATGGAACTTGCTCCCAAGTGGTGTGTGTGTGATCCAGGAGGTGAAGGACAACATTTATAGGGACTTCCACGTCCAGCTCGACCCATAGGAGCCTCCTGTGGTTGTTCACTGACACCCCTTCTCATCCCTTTCTGAGTGTCGGGTGCTCCGCTTCCCAACGCCGAGATAATAGAACTAGGAAGAGAACCATAGATGCCTTTCTTCATGCTAGCTGTAACCTTTGCTAGATATATCTCAAGGCCAGTGGAAGTATTTAGGAATCCTTTCCTGTCTCGTTGTCCTCCCACTAGCTGGACCGCTCTTCTATCTCTATCCTGGACTTCTCCTTGTGCGTGTCATTTGCATATCACTCCTATCCTATCTTTTACCCCTGCCTTGTTAGCCGGTACTTTAGTTAGTAGTTATATCCTTGTCAATAGTCGATACTCTTTGTCCAATGCTTCCCTGCGGAAATATAAATACGATACCTAGGAATACTCCCGGGTGAAATGCTACATCGGTATCCGTGCGCTTGCGGATTTATATCTGTATCATAAGTATACCAATGAACACTCCTTGCACCATTACTGGGATTCACAATCCTGATAGTGGACCGTAAGAAGTGTCAACAGTGCCCGGAGCAGGCGGCACTGTGGGCCTGACGGTGTCAGCGGCGTGGAGTGGGGAGGGGTTTGCCTTTTGACTTTGGCGCCCGGTGGATGAGGCAGGCATTAAATGCCGTTATCGGTTGGGGCGCCGGGGCGCGCCGCGTTGAGTGGAGGGGTGGCCTTGAGCAAGGCGGAGTTGGTCTGCCTGCTTGAGGGGGCACGCGGCCCTCGAGCGAGGCGGAGTTGGCGTTGCGCCTGCTCGAGCTTGGACGGCTGTTTGGGCCGTGATAAGCTGTGACGGGCCGCGTCGCCCGGGTGGCTTCTTTGGGCCGCCGGTGATTCGGCCCTTTGTGATTAACATTTTTTGAGGGTGATTATCCCGATAGTTAGGGGACCCCCTTGGTATGTCCCCGATAGGATCTAAACAAGGCCAAAGTTTTCCAGCATCATCTATAGGGAAAAAAGTGTAGAACCAAGAAGAGAATCTTTGTGCCAGTAGAAGTGAATTGAATACTGGAGCAGCTTGGCAGGAGGCGGTAGGACGCTGCTACTTTAATTCTCCCCCTTGCCGCCTCGCGTATAGCTTGTTTCCCTGCTCTGCTCTTTTTTTTTGAAAGATGCTCCTGCTCCTTCTCGGGAAGGAAACGCACGCGTACATACATGACTGCCAGGTCAACTCATTCTACTGTATCTACAGTACCGTGCAGGGCGTCTAAGGGTGTGTTTTTACCACCGGTAGAAAAGTCGCATCGGACGCTGTAGCGCACTGTAGCACTTTGTAATAAACATTGTCCTACAATGATCTAACTAGGCTCAAAAGATTCGTCTCGTCGTCTACATCAAAACTATGCAATTAGTTTTTTTATTTACCCACGTTTAGTGTTTAATACATACGTCATTTACTATATTTAATGTTTCGATGTGATGTCGATGTGACTTTTTTGTTTGGAAATCGGGGGAACTAAACACACTCTGAGGCTTCTCGTACTGGCATCTGTAAAAGCGGATGGTAATTCCACGTCGGACCTATACAGGTTAGTCCGGCTGCAGCGGCGACCGGAAAAAGACACGGTAAACTTTATCCTCCGCCTGCGCACGATACATCCAAAGGACCGCGCGTGATGCGGTAAATACGCCACATCGGCGCGGACCCACTCCGGCCGTTGCTCCCCGCCGCGCGTCGCCCGTTGACTGCCGCGCGCCGTGCTGGCCAGCTGCCGCCGTGCGCCACCCGCTGCCACCGCGCCCCGCATCCACTCGCGGCCGGTGAGTGACGCCGTCGGGAGAGAGAGTGAGGCGCGGAGGAGAGAGGTCCAACACGCCGGCGCCGTCCCCATCTCTCCTCCTCCACGTGTCACCGCCGTGAAGCCGCTCCACTGCCACACAACTGGGAGAGGCAGGGCAGCACGGGGCCAACGGGGCTGGGACAGCGTGGTGGCAAAGAGGGAGGGGAGAGCGGCACGGAGCGGGAGAGAGGGGAGGGGAGGCGGCGCGGTGCGGGGAGGGCAACCATCGGACGCTGTAGCGCACTGTAGCACTTTGTAATAAACATTGTCCTACAATGATCTAACTAGGCTCAAAAGATTCGTCTCGTCGTCTACATCAAAACTATGCAATTAGTTTTTTTATTTACCCACGTTTAGTGTTTAATACATACGTCATTTACTATATTTAATGTTTCGATGTGATGTCGATGTGACTTTTTTGTTTGGAAATCGGGGGAACTAAACACACTCTGAGGCTTCTCGTACTGGCATCTGTAAAAGCGGATGGTAATTCCACGTCGGACCTATACAGGTTAGTCCGGCTGCAGCGGCGACCGGAAAAAGACACGGTAAACTTTATCCTCCGCCTGCGCACGATACATCCAAAGGACCGCGCGTGATGCGGTAAATACGCCACATCGGCGCGGACCCACTCCGGCCGTTGCTCCCCGCCGCGCGTCGCCCGTTGACTGCCGCGCGCCGTGCTGGCCAGCTGCCGCCGTGCGCCACCCGCTGCCACCGCGCCCCGCATCCACTCGCGGCCGGTGAGTGACGCCGTCGGGAGAGAGAGTGAGGCGCGGAGGAGAGAGGTCCAACGCACCGGCGCCGCCCCCGTGCCCCCTCCTCCACATGTCGCCGCCGCGAAGCCGCTCCACTGCCGCACAACTGGGAGAGGAGGACGAGGAGAAGCACGAAGACGGGGTCGACACCGGCATCGTCCTTGGCCTTCCTCCATAGTGTGCATGGCATCCACGGCCTCCACGATGTCGGCGGGGAGAGGAGGCGCTCGCAGCCACGGCCGCCCGCGGGTCGCCACCGCGCGCTCGTAGCCACGATTGCCCGCTGCCGCGCGGCCCCCTCCGCTACCGACTGTGCGCCTCCGCCCGCGCCTGCCACGCTGGCCGTGAGGTTGAGGGAGGCGGATGGGCAGGGAGGCGAAGGGGAGGGAGGCTGGGGCGGCAAGGTGAAGGGGATGGAAGGGAGGCCGCGGTGGAGGGGAGGGAAGGGCGCGGGCGGTGGAGGTGGGGCAGCACGGGGCCAACGGGGCTAGGACAGCGCGGTGGCAAAGGGGGAGGGGAGGTGTGGGATATGGGTACCCTAGGGCCCATCATCGAAGGTGGCGGCGGCTGGAACAAAGAAGACCAAGTCCTAGTAGACTTCTACTAGGACCCCCTATTGTAAATAGTCCCATATGGAAAATACTCAGATTGTAACCTTACCTTCTGAATATATACGATACCTAGGAATACTCCCGGGTGAAATGCTACATCAGTATCCGTGCGCTTG
>OAMR01000769.1:70053-80509 GCA_900205405.1 Echinochloa crus-galli
ATTAAACACTAAATAAAACATGCAACACGTGGTAACTTAATGAATCTATTAGATCTTGCCAAATCTAGAAGAGTCGATAACTATTTTTACTCATGTCTTAATCCGCCGCACGATACAAGGCACAAGCAAAAACTTCCCATCATTAAGCTTAAATCCGCCGCACGATACTAAGCGAAACAGATGAGACTACTTGCATCATAATCTAAATCCGCCGCACGATACTAGACATGATAGCAAGGTTGCCGGATACTTACGGAGGTCGACGGATCGATTGGCCCTCTCGAAGAACTCGACGACTCGACTAAAGGACTCGAAGGGGTGGCGCGTAGCCGGTTGTATTGATTTTGGTTGTGAACTCTTTTACAGGGTGCCGTGTCCTTTCTTATATAGGAAAGGGACATACGGTCTTTTGAGACATAGAGAATATGGTACAAAGATTACGTAACTATCCTGTAACATATGCTAATAACGAATGAATCTAACCTCACGTATTCATGCTTAGTGAGTCCAATCATGCCGGCCCATCTCTCCTTTTCTTTCTTGTATTACGACGACGTCGTGCCGTACTGGAACTGGAATCTGAAGCCACCGTCGACTGCTGTTGTCCATCTCTAACAAAGCTCCAGATTGAGACTTCCCCATAGCGGTATTTCATACGGCAATAATCCAAGGCATATACGTATGTTATCTTATGGTCGTACGAGCGTTCCTCATAAATCAACATGGAATCCTGACGTCGCATGTATGCATGTGTATCTCTTTCCTTCCTTGTCCAGCTTCCTTCCTTAAAGCCACGTAGGCATGCTGATCGAACATACCATGCAATGGGCCTCCTTGATAGCCGATTACCAATTGCCTACCGTGAACCTGATGACCAAATATACGCACATGTCTCTCTTGCTGGCTTCTTGCTTCACATGATGGCTCTTGGAGATTAATAAGCTTCTTCTAAATGTATTCAAATAATCTTGTTTTCAACAATCAATGCCAGCCGATCCACATGAAGAGCTTCTAGCCTCCCTTGTCTTCTATATTATTCTTGATCATTCACAAAAGAACTCTCAGTCGGCATGTCCCCCAAAATGTATTAAACAATATTTGCTTCCACAAGGCTATATATGCTAATCGGCCATTTGTGCATGAACGTCCTTGTAGCTGATCCCAAATTGTCGATCTCAATAAGCCTGATGACCATATATCCAGATATACCTTTTCTACTCGATCTTCTTGGCAATCATCAGACGTCTTGTTTTGCTTAGGATATCTTCTTGCTAATGGTATTTCTCGGCTGTCCAAATTTTGGTGTCAGCACGAGTACACGGGGGAGTTTCAGGAGCCAGACTCGCAGCAGCAGCAGCAGCAGACTTTTGAGGAAGGCAAGTTATAACACGGATTTTCCTTGCTACCTACTTACTTTTAATACATTAATTACAGCATTCTGCATGTGTCTAATTTTGTATCCCACTAAGGTTGTACCTAGTCTTATTTATCCTGTACCTTGTTATACCTGGTTTATGCATATGGGTAGATTATTTGCTATGCGCAGCTACTGTCACTATTATTTAACCGTTAAACTTGACTTAATGGTCCACTTCAATGTTAATGATAAAATATGCTTTTTAGCAACTTGGTTAAGGGAACTAGGGCGTCAGCGGCGTGTCAGGCCCTAGTGTCTCTCCGTAAGGACTGGTTCTTAAAGCGGCAACCCAGGAGCCTGTCGCCACCGCCAGAACTATCATGGCTCTGGTCTTGGACAAGTAGCTTGTACGGCTCTAGCTTGGCAGTAGTTACCGACGGGCCGACGGCGTGGTGGGAGGCAAGGCGCGGGGTGTTTCCAGATTCCACCGAGGACGGTAGCCCCGTCGGCTAGGTCCTGTTAGACCCAGTCCCGTGTTGGGAGTCCCTGGAGTACGGGAACTCCGCACGTTGCGCATTATTGGGCATGAGGCCCGCGCTCCGGACGCCATTGACCCCTTATGGTGGACTCCGTAGGGATAAGTCAATCTTAGTGCGAACCGGCCGATGCACCGCCTTGGCCTCCAACGGCCAGGATGCGGCCTCTGAGGCGGTTTGGCACTTCGGCCGAACCACCCTAGTTCGGGCGAACGGGCCCGGAGGCCCAGGCCTGCTCTGGTGCACCGCCTTCGGTGTTGGGTCCCCCTGGGCCGGTCTCTGGTGCGTGGGATGTGTCTTGTTCTGGCCCAGAGTGGGTTGGCACGGCCCGAGATGACTTGGCGGGAGTCCTGCGTGGCTTGCACGGTCATCGGATGACTTGGCGGTGATGTGGACGGCTCCCGCCGGCCTGTACGGCTAAGGGGGGTAACCGGCCGAACATGTCGTTCGGCTGTTTCTGTCATTTCCGACCCCTATAGCACGTGTTTCGTGATATTGTACCTGCAAACATGACACTCACCAAAACTCGTGGAACTTTATTAGAAATAAACCTAAGTGCATGGAATGTTGCATAGTCTCTCATTTATTCCCGAGTATTGGTGGTCGGAATTGGGTTGTAACGACCGCCAACAGCGCGTCGACTTGGCGTTCGCTCACATCACGCGGCCAACCTCGCATGCTCGGGCGCTGGCACGCGCGGTGACTCGGCGTTTCCTTCGTCGCGCGGCCGAGCTCGCATGCTCGGGGGCTAGAGCGCGCGGCGACTCGGCGTTTCCTCTCATCGCGGGGCCGACCTCTCATGCTCGGGGCTGGCGCGCGCGGCGACTCGGTGCTAACGTCGTCGCGCGGCCAACCTCGCATGCTCGGGGGCTGGCGCGCGCGGCGACTCGGCGTTTCCCTCGTCGCACGGCCGACCCTGTCTGCTCGTGGGCTGGCGCGCGTGGCGACTCCGCGTTTCCTCTCGTCGCGGGGCCGACCTCGCATGCTCGGGGGCTGGCGCGCGCGCGGCGACTTGGCGTTTCCTCTCGTCGTAGGACCGACCTCGCATGCTCGGGGGCTGGCGCGCGCGCGGCGACTTGGCGTTTCCTCTCGTCGTAGGACCGACCTCGCATGCTCGGGGGCTGGCGCGCGCGCGGCGACTTGGCGTTTCCTCTCGTCGTAGGACCGACCTCGCATGCTCGGGGGCTGGCGCGCGCGAGCACTCGGCATTCATCTCGTCGCGCGGCCGACTTCGCACGCCGAACAAGAACAACTTAACCGAGCAGCACGCTGCTCTAACCTGTTGCTCCTGCTGGGCGCATCCAAAGAGACTAGACCAGACACCTCGCATGCTCGGGGGCTGGATGCTGGATTTATGGTGACAGCAAGCTTTCACCTCCTTTTTGCGGCAACATGCTGTCTGACTTCTTTTTTGGAGCCTCGGCCTGCTTATACTAACCAACCCAACGCTCAGGGGCTATGTACAGTGCTCCTAATCGTCGCCCTGTATTCAGTCCTCATGAGAACTGATCGACTACCTCGAAAGAACTCGGCGTCGTGTGGGGATGCTTCTTCTTTTTGAGCACCGCCGACCCTTGTGCCGACCAAGTGTTGAAGCACCTTCAGCCGACTACATTGGCCTCGTTCCTTCATCAACAGCTCAACACGCGCCTGAACGTTGCTCGGGGGCTAGTGGGATATGGGTACACTAGGGCCCATCATCGGGGGCGGCGGCGGCCGGCCCAAAGAAGACCGAGTCCTAGTACACTCTTACTAGGACCCCCCTATTGTGAATAGTCCCATATGAAAAATACTCAGATTAATTGTAACCTTACCTCCTGGATATATGAAGGAGGGCAAGGGTACCTAGATAGGGGCATCCAGACACGCATCCAATCACATCGAACCATTGCATCACATCCTGTAAAGCGTACGCTCGTCCTAGCTTCCTGAAGCCTGGCGAGTACCTAGCAATACAAGCAACGCCACCGACACAGGACGTAAGGTATTATACCTCCGGGTAGCCCGAACCTGTCTAAATCAGTGCCTCCTGTGTACCATCAAGTCACTAGTTCATCAATCGCCCCGCCTACAAATCAACCACTCGGGTACCCCAAGGTGGATTGCCGGTCCTAAGGTCCGACAACTACAAACCTAGCAAGCTTCACAAGTATACCACAAGGGGGTGGGTTGGAGGTGGAGGGAGAGAGGCAGAGAGAGTGTGAATGAGAATAGAGGACTACAAAAAATAAAAAATGGACCCCACAAACTGGTGGTTGGTACAGAATGAGGAAGAAAGTGATAGAAAGTGAAGAATCACGATGACTAGGATAGAATATTTTCTTTTAGAGCAGGTACAGCAACTGTTCCGGTCGTTGGACACATCAACTTGTCGCCAGAGCCAACGTCGAGCTCGGCACGCTCGCCTATGCGCTGATGCACTGCCATGCTGCTTTCTTGGCTCCAGATTGGTTGGCGCTGTTGCCGAAGTCTCTAAAAAAGGCCCTGTTCGCTTGACTTGTGCTCATCCAGCCAACAGTATGTTTCTCTCACAGCAAATCAGTATAAGCCATCAACCAATAGTATCTTTCTCTCACAACGAATCAGCATAAGCCATCAGCATAAGTCAAGCGAACAGGCCCAAAATAAACGATATCTATGGTGGGGAATAAAAAAAGTCAGCTGGACAGTCTATGAGACAAGAGCTTGTCGCCGTTATTGGCCAGCAACTGTAGTTGGCGCCGGACAACTCACCTGGACAGGCGACGTGGAGGAGAGAAGGAGAGAGAGGAGCTTGTCGCCGGAGCCAGCGCAGAGCTCGCCATGGTCGCCTAGGCACACATTGCTTCTCATCTCTCTATGTAATGGGTTTCACATCTCTCTATGTAAGTGGGTTTCACACGAATACAAAAAATATTTAGAGGTACAGAAGAGACTAACTTATTATATCATCTGTCTAGTATCTTTATCTATTTACGAGGTATCTTGTCTTCTAGACAAGCTTATTAAACTTACCGTTGAGAGTAGAGTCGAAGGTGACCAGTGGGAACAGCCTTGGCGGCCCTTGGGTGTGTTTAGATCCCTGGAAAATATGGTCGAAAAGTCACATCGAACACTATAGCGCAGTGTCGCACTTTTCGTTTATTTATGGTAATTGTTGTCGTACCATGACCTAATTAGATTCAAAAGATTATTCTCGTCGTGTACATCAAAACTATGCAATTAGTTTTTTATTTACCGACATTTAATACTCCATGCATGCGTCATTTGTTATATTTAATGTTTCGATGTGATGTCGATGTGATAGAAAGGGTGTGTTTAGGCCGTGTTTCTTTCCCACCCGGAAAAAAATTTCCAAAGAGAATCTTAGATGCACGAAGTACTAAATGAAGTCTATTTGCAAAACCTATTTAGGGATGAGTGCAACTTTGTGCGACGAATCTAATGAGCTTAATTAATCCATGTTTTGCTACAGTAGTGCTACAGTAACCATTCTCTAATCGTGCGGTCAAAGACCTCATTAGGTAGGTCTCACGAAATAGTTCAATGTTGTGAAGGTAGTTTTATAAACTGATTTTATTTAATATCCTTAATTATTGGTGAAAGGGGGTGGAAAAATATTTCTACCCCAAAGAAACACGGCCTTAGGCCTTCTCCAGTGGGCAGGGAAAATCGAACCCTCTGCTGAGCTGTGGACCGGAGAATCGGTGCTTCTCCACTGGAGGCCAAGCGAATCTTGCTCTGACACAAGAATCGGACCTAAATGTGGATTCGGTGCATCCCTCATTAAATAATATCTGTACATTCATAGGTTCGCAGGAGTCATTCAGTTGGGAGAGAGAAACTGAGATTTTTTATTCGCTCGAGACTCACCCGAGGACTCGATCCACTGGAGAAGGCTCGGTCCAAATCGAACCCATCTCATTTGTCCGATGTTTTTGCCACGTATCGCACCCATCACTAGAGAAAGCCTTAGATCCCTGAAAAAGGTGGTCGAAAAGTCACATCGAACACGGTAGTGCACTGTAGCACTTTTTGTTTGTTTGTGGTAATTGTTGTCCTACCATGACCTAACTAGGCTTAAAAAATTCGTTTCGTGTACATCAAACTATACAATTAGTTTTTTTATTTACCTACATTTAATACCACATGGAAACTAGGAATACACGCGCTGGCCAAGCGAGGGGAGACGCTGCATGCGGAGGACGCACACCTCTGTCCATGGAGCAACAGTAACAGCAGGCTCAGCAGCATAGTCCACGCCGTACCGAACGCATGCAGCGAGCAGCCATCAGGAGGAGGGGAGGCTCAAGCATGACGTCAAGTGCATTGATTTTCGTGAAACGAAAACTCAAAGAGACAAAAGCCTATAATTTCTAAACAAAGTGTCTAAATAAAAATTTAATTGCACCACTATATTTGTCATAACGAGATCTTTAAAATAAGATCACACTTAACTATATTTCGATAAAATTATTTTTAAATATTCTTTTGATTTTGAATTTAGTATGATTTTATCTGTTATTATTTAAAAGACTTTATTCTCTTTCCTCACTGACCGTGCAGCGATGCCCATCCCTCGCTGTATCAGACCACTCAGTCATCTATAGATGGGTCCCGCAATGATTTAATGTCTCCTGATGTATTACATGAATAGAACTAGGGGGTTGATCTATAAATGGGTTCCACGCCTCCACCCTCTCTCTCTTTCTCTATCACTTTATTCTATAGAACCAGATTCCATGCATGGAAGCGAGTTCTATATAGAATCAACCTCACGGTGGCAGGAAATTGGTTCCATAGGAGAGAGAAATCTATGAAACCAGAATAGGACCGCGCATTGGAGACGCCCTCAGTATACATCCCAACGCCCTTACCTATTCCACCATGCTTCAAAAAAAAGTACTCCATCATGTTGGAAGCCATGCTCCTCCCCCTCGAGCATTTTGCAACTAGACCGCGCCGAGCCGCAAGTCCGGCCAAGCCACAAGTCTGGCGAACAAATCATTCGCTAGAGTTTCGGCGAGTTGTGGCGTCAAAAATCAAAGGAGAATCCAACATGCAGCTTTGACACGCCTAATATGTAGATAACAACCAAACGGTAGCCTAAGCTAGGCGGCATGCCCAAGATGCGGCGTGGCACACTCTGGACTCAAACCAAAAACAACTTGACTATGTGTGAGGGATTGAACAAGACGTAGGTTCTCTTTCTAAATATTCTATTCTGGACTTGAAGATTTTACGTGGTTAACTTGTTATTGTGTCTGTTTCTGTTTTTGATATTCTATGTTGGTTGGATAGTTTTGATGTATTATTCTATTAAAGAAGAACTGTTCACGTAGTTTCTGTACTATCATAAGACATAGATCTTGTCGTGGCCTATTTTACGGCTTGATAGATACTTCAAAAGTTAACTCGATAACAAAATACTTCACAATTTATATTAGTATCATGATAGGGCACGCAAAGCGTGTGTAGTGTTCTAGTCCAGAATTAATGAGAGGCTCGCAATCGCAGGATGGAGGCCGGGAGGGGACGTTGTTGGCAGGCACGGAGGCACCAGTCTGCTGAATAAATGCAACGGACGGACGACGCTATACTCTTCAGCTTGGTATATCGTACCTGTAGTATATGTGCCCGTGCGTTGCTACGGGATAAAATATCGTACTCCCATATCCAAATATTACCATACAATCATTCCAGACTTACATAAATTATCTGATAAAATATAAATCCAGCCCCTTTCAAAAGAAAAATATAAATCCAGCTTTGACAAAATAATGCAGGGATCATTATGTGCATGTGTTGGCAAACAGGAGTGATTCCACCTTTGCTACCATTGTCAGTGCATTGAGTAAGACCGAGAAAAAAACATCTGATAGATGTATGCCTACCATGCTAACCAATATGGCAGGTGAATAACAAAGAATCTTGCCATCTAGATCCAGGAACATAGATTGAAGGACCAATCAGAAAGCTCACATGGGCACATTAGGCATTTCCTAAGTAATATCCTTTTTGAATATTTAGTTGAAGCTTTCAGACAATGGCAAAAGCTTCGGCCAATTACACTCTACAAGATTTCTGGAAATTATTGAGTTAAAATTCAAAAATTCTCACATGGATTTCAAGGTTGCTCATATGTCAGTCTAGGAATTTATCTTGTTGACGAAGACGTAGGCCTGCTGCCAGAGCAGGCGGTCGAAGCGGCCGCCGAGCTCCGGTGACCGGCGATAGTGGCAGCATGTAATGGAAGTGGAACAGTGGCCAGAGCTGCTGCTTGCAGAAGCCGTGGTAGTACCTGGAGCGGAGGTCGACGGGCAGGAAGGGGGGCACGCCCGCGAGGAGCTCGTGCGCGATGCCGTCGTGGTCGTCCGGGGGGCACGTCGTCGCGGAGGCCCCTGACGTTGACGAACTCGACGTCCCCGTGGCCGTGGTGCGTGCGGAGGCTGTCTCTGACCTGCAGCAGGAGGTTGTCCTCGTTCCAGGCGAAGTCCCAGCCGGCGCACCCCGGGCGGCGTGCGGCACGGACGGGGAGCTAGTTGGCGACAATGACGACGTGCTCCTGTGGCGCGTTGGAGGAGTGGTCGGAAGCCGTGCAGTATCCGGCGGTGCCCCAGTGACGGCATCGGCTCGAATCGGCGTGGGGGTGAGCAAATAATCAAAAGGTCGGTCGCCCACTCCCTTTCCGAAAAAACACTGAGCTCTCGGTCGTGATCAATCCAGGCGATCCTCAAGTGCTCCAGCTGCGGTCGAGGCAGCTGCGGTCGAGGCAGCGGAGGTTGCTGGCGAAGGGAGGCTCCGGACCATGAAGCGACGGCGACGATGGAGGAACGGATGGGGGAGACGGCGACAATGGAAGAGCTTGGGGCGGTTTTTATTTTTCAAGGGGTGGGGAGGAGGGCGTTTCTTTTTCCTGCCGTGAAAAAAAAGAAAGAAAATGCAGTGCGCCGTGGGCGCACGCGCGGCAAGGTGCGCCCCCCGCGATCTGCCGCACGACTAGAATCGGACGACGCGCTCCCGGCTCCTCGACGCACGCACGCACGCGACGTCCACTCGGCTTCACGCCCGGCTTGGCTCACGTACGCTCGGCTCCGGCGCGTGGAAGGCCCGGCTCCGCACGCCATCCACCTCAGCAACTCAGCTCCTGGCGCGCGGAACGCATCCGCCCGGCTCACGCGAGACTCTACTCGGCTTCTTTCCTGACTACTGACGCTGCTGCTTTCTGCTTGCAGATGGGGGCTTCGCTTCCCTGACGACATGAAACCACATGACACTTCTTGTCAAAATGAAATCTCAGCAGGCATGGAAGACGGAAGTGGAAAGTTTTAGCATGCTTTTTAGAAAAGTCATCTGATCGCATGCTGAGGCCTTGTTTAGTTCTAAAAAGGAACTCCTAAATTCACTATAAAAAAGAAGATTCTCCATCACATCAAAATGTCATAACATGCATAGAGTAGATGAAATAAAAAACTAATTGCACAGTTTTATTGTACTTGTGAGACGAACATTTTGAGCCTAATTAATCAATTTTTAACAATGTTTCACACGTACAAACGAAATGTTACAGTGGTACTGTCGGGGACGTCCCAAGGGGGTCCCCTAACCATCGGGGTAAACACCCTCAAAAAAACGCCAAACCAAAGAGGTTAGGGTAAACAACGGCCCAAACAAAACCTGGGCAACGCGGCCCGGTGCCGCTCGCCGCGGCCCAAACGACCATCCCGGCTTGATTCGCCCCAAGGCCCAAAGAGCGAACGCCATCTCCGCCCCGCTCGAGGGCCCTCGACCCCCTCGGGCAGGCATGGCCGCATCTCCGCCTCGCTCGAGGTCCTTCGACCCCCTCGAGCGGGTGCGACCCCGCTTCCGCCTCGCTCGAGGTCCGCGCGCCTCCTCGAGCAAGTGGATAACTTCGCCCGGCAACCGCATTTAATGCCGCGACCTACCGAGCACCCAAGTCAAAAGACGGGGATGGGACTTCGCCCTGCTCCACGTCGCTGACACGGTAAGGTCCACTGTACCACCTGCCCCCGTCCCGTGCTGACGCATCGCCACCAGGCGGGCATGCACGGGTCACTCCGCTACACTGTGCTACCTGCTCCCGTCCTTCCCCCACTGGGAAGCCCTCAAGTGGGTAGGCGGACACCCCCGAACGTCGTACGGACGGCGACCAAGGGCGAACCCCGGTCAGGTCCGCCACGCCCTGTCATCCCCGCTGACTCCGGCCACAGGACCGCCCGTCCCAGTCGCCCAACAGGCGTGGCGAGCCCTGTGCGAGCGTACCACTGTCATTCGCCGCCACTGTTCCGCCTGCTCTCGTCCTCCCCCGTACGGCCCAGCCCTCGAACGGGCAGGGGAGGACCTCGAGCGGGAGTACGAGCCAATGGGGAAGCGCTGACCCCAGCCCGACGCGGGCGTATGTTTATATGCATACAAGTAGGTTTATATGCAATATCAGCATGTTTGTATGCAATATCAATAGGTTTATATGTAATATCGTTAGGTTTATATGCAATATCAACAGGTCTGTATGCAATATCAACAGGTTTGTATGCAATATCAACAGGTTTGTATGCAATATCAA
>OAMR01000769.1:108630-144440 GCA_900205405.1 Echinochloa crus-galli
GATCGACCCCGTTAACCGTCAGCAGCATCTGCCCAACTGACCTCTAGTCAGGCAGATGCTCGGGGGCTACTGTTGGGGACATCCCAAGGGGGGGTCCCCTAACCACCAGGGATAATCACCCTCAAAAAACATCTAATCACCGACGACCCAGAAAATTGCCCGAACGACGCGGCCCGGTGACGCTCACCACGGCCCAAACGACCATCCCGGCTTGATTCGCCCCAAGGCCCAAAGAGCGAACGCCATCTCCGCCCCGCTCGAGGGCCCTCGACCCCCTCGGGCAGGCATGGCCGCATCTCCGCCTCGCTCGAGGTCCTTCGACCCCCTCGAGCGGGTGTGACCCCGCTTCCGCCTGGGCGCGAGCTAACTAAAGCCAGAGCCGGCTGAGCCGCGAGACCGCCTACGCCCTCGAAGGGATACGGCATCTCCCTCTCCACTCCACGCTTTAGTTGTTCGTGGATTCGAAACACCCGGCTAAAATCTCTCTGAGTCGAAAAGAGCACAATGGAACAAATGCAAACGGCTTTTTCGAAAATGTGTCGCCGAGCCTTTTTTCGACCGCCCAGAAAGATTAAAGCGAGGCGCGAGCCTACTGCGGCTGAGAGCCGGCTGGGTCGCGGGACCGCCTAACGCCCTCGAAGGCTACGGCATCCCCCTCGCCACTCAACGACAAAGTTGCCCGTGTTCCTTTGCCGAAATAGGACCACATTCACGATAGAACACACACACGCCCATCGCGACATTGGCATTCTGCCTCAATTACCCACTCACACAGGGACTTGGAGGCCTCGCCTCCTCTCCCGCCGAGCTTGTAGTCCCCCACTGCAAGCACCCCGGTGCAAGATAGTATAGTGCCCAAGAGCACGCCTTGCTGGACGTACGGCCCCGTGGCCGGAACCAGGATAAATCCCTTGAGTCATTGTGCTAGCTCTTGCATCAACCGGTGAGGGACGGGACACAGCGCATTCTGTTAGGCGTTGAGGTTGGTCGGCCAATCTCAGCACCGACAGGTACAATGATTATGACGTGACCCCCAACTTCCAAATTTACACTTCAAATTTTGCATCTAAACACCCCATGAATCTGCCCTGCAACGGCCATTATGGCGACTGGAAGACGCTAACGCTTGACATGCTTGGGACATTCTGGAATCCGACCACAGTTGAGTGAACGCACTACGCAGCTCATGGGTGATTCCGTAGTGATCTTGTCCTCTTCCCTTGCTCGGCAAATAGCTTGGCAAGTTCGTCGAGGAGGATGGCGTGCGGAGCCGGGCCTTCCACGCGCCGCAGCCGAGCGTACGTGAGCCAAGCCGGGCGTGAAGCCGAGTGGACGTCGCGTGCGTGCGTGCGTCGAGGAGCCGGGAGGGCATCGTCCGATTCTACTCGTGCGGCAGATCGCGCGGGGGCGCATCCTGCCGCGCGTGCGCCCCCGACGCACTGCATTTTCTTCCAAAAAAAAAAGGCGTGAGTAGGGGAGGGCGGTTTTATTTTTGACGGAGTGGTGGGAGGGGGCGCTGTTTTTTTTAGCGGAGGTGGGGAGCGGTTGTTATTTTCAGGAGAAGGCTTCAGGAAATTTTTTTCTCTCAATTATACCTTTTATTTTAGGAGTAGTACTTAGTACTCGCTGCCTTAATAACGGTTGTCAGATAGTTATTTAGGAGGAAAGAGTACGAAGTATATATCCGCACATTTTCTAGGCATTTCTACCATTATGCAAAGTTTATTTATATTGTTCTTTCTCTCTCCTTTCCTTCTTAGAGCTATCGGCTATCTCATATCATTGAAGAAGGCTTTATATAATAGGAAAAGGTGTATTTTTCATCCCTATAGTATTATGAAAGTGTGAGTTTCATTTCTAATATTTTTATTGGTGCAAATCAATCACATAACTATTTGAACCGGTACACCAACCATCCCTGCCTTAACTTAATATAACAGTTTAGTGCAATTAGACACCCGCTTATACCTCATAATCAGCTGACTAGTGTCTACTTAGCCATGCCATATCATAACTAATCCATGATAGCGTGCCATCTGAATTCGAACCCGACCCGTCATGCACCAATACATCCAAAAAATAACTCTAGTAGACCAACAAGGCAACAACACCAGCAACACGAGCCTTCCTTTAATTTTTTTTACAGTAGAACATGTGGACTATATTATACCTTGTGCTATCGTACAGAGGTCAATTTCTTCCTTGACAATTAATCACGCTACTAGCTAATTCTAAAATATTTATAGTAGAATTCTTGTTGCGTCTCAATAGGAAAACGATAACACATTTGCACCTTTACCGGAGGAGAAAAAACTACAAAGACAAGGCGTGATGTAGCTAAAAGAGATGTTAGTCCGTTAATTATATGGCGTAAATCAGTGTCCGATTGCACTAAATCGTTATTAAATTGAGATGGGATGACTAGTGCACCTGTTTAGATAGTTAATCACTAGTTATTCAATTAAGATGAGATGACTAAATGACGGACTGCTTTGATAACAATCTCAGTGGGGACTGCGTCGCGCTCGTGTACGTCGCCCTCCGCTCCACGGCAGTACTGGCCGGCTAGATGGCAATGCTCTTGAGGTCGATGATGGAGAAGGCGCTGCAGGCCCTCGTCGGCTGTTGGACCCGCCGCCGCTCATCGGCGTCGTCTTCGGCTTCCTCAAGGGCAGGTGCGCATGGCAGTGGGATGTGCACAGCCGCGGCACAGCCTTCAACTTTAATTTGTCAGCGCCTCTGGATTACTCGCCTGGCAGGCAGCATGGACGCGCGCGGCAACTGCTGACCTGACGCAAAGGAGACGCCATAAACTGAGTTGACAGGTGCTTTTCGGGCTCACGTCTCTCGCTGTGTTTAGTTAGAAAAAGAAGAAGGGGGTGTTTAGTTCCTGGAGAAAGGTAAAAAGTGAAGTGAAAATGTCGTATCGGATACTGTAACACTTTTTGTTTGTTTGTGGTAAATATTGTCCTACCATGACCTAACTAGGCTTAAAAGATTTGTCTCGTCGTGTACATCAAAACCATATAACTAATTTTTTATTTACCCACGTTTAGTACTCCATGCATGAGGTGAGAGGTTTGATGTGATAGGTGAATAGTGAAGTTTGGAGAAAGAATTTTTAGAAGTTTGATGATGTGACCGGGAACTAAACAGGGCCGAAGAGAAAGTTTGGTGAAAATGTCGCATCGGACACTGTAGCGCACTGTATCACTTTTCGTTTGTTTGTGGTAAACATTGTCCTACCATGACCTAACTAGGCTCAAAAGAGTCGTCTCGTCGTGTACATCAAAACCATGCATGAAGAGAGAGATTTGATGTGATCTGATGTGATAGATGAATAGTGAAATTTGGAGAGAGAATTTTTGGAAAAGTTGGGGAACTAAACACAGCCTCAGCAGTCGAGAAGGAAACGCACGCATACATACAACAGTACGTGACCGCCAGGTCAACTCTACATACAGTGTTCCCCGTCCTTATCCGCTCCTGGTAGTAAGCTCTCGGTAGTACTCCCCTCCCGTCCTCAATCGGCCCCTCCCGTCCGCCTCCGGCGAGCTCGCCGGAGCGCGACGGGAGCGGGGTCTCGTCTCCTTCTCTCTGTTGTACATAGCTCTAGGCAGTAGTAGTCCTTCATGGGTAGTGCCCGCCGTGGCAAGTGCCCCCCGGGTGTTGCGGCCGCCGTCGTTGTCGCCGTTGGCTTCCTCGTCGCCGTCGACTGCGCCGCCCAGGTGTGCCCCTATAAAATAATCTTGCTTACCCATCTTCTGCAGCTCAGATCTACCGCCGTCTACCTCCGCCTCGCCGGATCTGGGCTCTGTCTCTCCTCCGCCTTCGCCTCCATCTTCGCTTTGCAGCCTCTGCGGAATCAGATTACCTCCGGGCAGCTTCGCATCAGACAGAGCTTCGTCGTTTTCGTCTTCCCCTGGGTCCCGATTTGGAGCCTCTTCTTCTATCTCCGGCGACGGCAATCAAAGTATCTTTCGGTCGCTTGGTGTGCGTCTCTTCTTCGGCTCCGTCGACCCATCTTCAACCGTTGCTTTGCACGGTCCTTCCGCCCGGATGTATGCGCCATAGTTGCCTCTACAGCCCACCACCGGCGAGCTCGTCGTGGCTCTTGTTTCTGTTGTTGTTGTTCTTATCCGGTCTTAGGACCAAGTTGTAATTTGGTCTTCTTCGGAGGACCTTTCTGTAATTTGGCTGCTTAATATATTATGTTGCTGTTGTCAAAAAAAAACTCTACATACAGTACAGGGCGTCGCTTCTGCTTTTGAATGCAGTAGTAACTTACTCGTCTTACCGTGTTGAATGCAGGCAGCGGACGGAGTGACGGACGACGCTATATACGGGGGACAGGGATTCAGTGCCTTTACTCCTTATACGGACAGGGCCAGCTGCTAGCCCAAACAAAGCCCGGCCTCCGATCCCTCGCTCAAGAGAAACCACTAGAAACAAACAGAGAAGCAGCGCGCCGCGCCATGGCACCGCCGGAACACGGCAACCTGCAGCTGCTGCCGGCCTCCTCCGACGACGACAGCGGCGGCTCATCCTCCGACGGCGACGACGACCTCCTTTTGCAGGTACTCTTGGGCGGCGGCGGCGACTTATCCTCCGACGACATCTCTTCCATTTGGGCGCAGCAGCAGGAATTCCGGCGGCTGGTCCGCTCCTACAACCTCGTCCCCGACCCCGACATGGGCTCCAACTCCAACCCGTCGCACCTCTACTTGGACCGCGACGTCGCAGTCCATAGTCGGATGATGCAGCGGGTCGTCTGCATCCTGCGACGCCAACTCCGACGAGCCCGACACCGACGACTCCGAGCCCGATACCTGCGACTCCGAGCCTGCATTTCCTTCAGATCCATTTTCCGACTCCGGCGGCTTCAGCTGCTGCTCCCACGACGACCCTCCTAAATTAAACAGCCCTCGCTCGATCTTGTGTACGTTGCAGGCCGGGAAGGAGTGCGTGCGTGCATTCTTTTGTGTTGCTGTTGCCTCTACTCCGTATGTTGTTTGCAGGAATTGGAGGAAGCTAGCTGCAAGTTGAATATTTTGCTGTCACAAAAGATTGCATTCTTTTCTGTTGCTCGTACGTCGTCGTCATTTTGGTCCAGGCTGATCGACATGCATGGACGGCTAATCTATCTAGAAATAGGCTTATTAGCTACGTGTTGATTCTGCTAGCTTTTTAAGGCCGGGCAGGCTTGAACCAAAGCAGATTAATTAAGTGGAAACATGTATGGTTGTTGCTGTCTTTTTATATATCATCTAGTATTGGATAATGAGATGACGATGATGACGATGATGGAGGCCTTTTGTTGAGTCTCTCTTTCTCTTGCTTTAGGAGGGATTACCTCTCAGCTTTCCATGCAATGCCGCAAATCATACGTGTTTGGTTATTTTAACTAAGTAATGCATGACTGACGGATGACATAAAGATGAGTCGATTTGTTTGGGCTACACTTTCTTCATACAGTTTTACCTTACTAATATTATATTCTGAATACTGGCAAACGGAAAATACAGTTTCCCAAACAGCAAGGATCACTTAGCCGTAGTATTTATATGTACAAATATGTAGCAGTAATATGCACAGCATAGTATTCAGCATCGAGTTATAAACCGATTGTAAAGGACTGAACATCGGACGGAGAACATCAGGCAAAACCAGGAGTTGAGTTGTTTTGAGTTTAGTTACAACCCAACATCACGTGATTCGCAGACAGGTTCGAATGTAGACTGGACAGTGGACACATTTAAACACTCAGTTTTAATCGCACTACGTGCATAAGAAGCACAATAGATCACTACATTCTTGTTCTCTGCCGAAAGCAAACCAAAAGATTAAATTCATAGACGAGCCATGAGTTTGCTGGTTATAGCATGGCCGGAGGCGTCGAAAACACAGCAAAATGGAGGCCGCCCCACCAGCAAACCAGTTTCCCCTCCAATTACATGTGCTGTAAAAAGGAACACCTTGTACTATACAAATATGCATTTTTAGTATTTTAATGTTATTATATGCCCTGCTAATATATTTTGATCCTCTGAAACAGCATTGGCGGGTTCTTCTTTTAAGGTTCGGTTTCACAGATACATAAGCTGCACAACTGCCATTGAATGCAATGAACACATGCTCTCTACAATATACCACCGAGTGGTCCGTAGTCAATCAGCGGTACGAAATTACAACATAACACCGTATTGTCCTATGCAGTCTAAATAACAGACACATGTGGTGTCTGCTTTCTGTCGGTTGACAACATCAGAACGGGTAGCTTGTTCCTTAAATCATGCATCCCATCATATCATTCACTTGGCCCAGCACCAAACAGAACCCCTCATCGCAGTGCAGGCGTCAACCTTATAGAAACAATCTTCTAACCTTTTGGAATTAAACAAGAGGGATACAAAATGAATCAGCAATTTTTCACTTTCTACAGAAGGAAGAGAGCAAGAAAAATGCAGTTGGCAAAGTTTAGGCCTTCAGTAATAAGACTGGACTTGATAGTCCATTGACTTTAAACAAAACAAAAACAACACAGAATAAAAGGCATGCACATCGTTACCTGCTCCAGAGTCAAGAACATTATCACATTCCAGGACCCAATCCGACAAAAGTTTGCGATGAACCCCTTGTAGAAAGCACCAGGTCCCTGCAGAAAAAAGAAACACATTTATGAATATGCTCAACTGGTGACTGCAAAACATCTAGGACACAATACATTCTAAATTAGCAGATAGAAAAAACGCACTCCCACAATAATAATGCATCTGCACAATCTGAAACTTGATCAACAAGGAAAATAGTTATGGTTGGTAGAAAGATCATCGCATATTGAGCCTACGAAATTTTCTCCTAGTTTACGTTTTGTCAGTAACAAATCAAAATTTATCTATGACAATACATAATTTAAGAATACCAAGGAGAACTTATAATCAGAAGAAGTATATCGGCAGAAAAGCTATCCACCAACTCAACCTCCATCAAACCGAATGAAGGGATAAATATCAGCAAACTAGACGTGGTTTCAACAGATTCTCTAAAAAGTAACTTTATGAACAAAACCGATTGGATCAGCCAATTGACAAGGTAAGGCTAAAGAACTAAGCGTTCAAACAGAAGCCGAGTCTTCTGTTACAAGAGTCTCATGAAAAATTTGCGACTCACATTTGCCCTTGCCAAAACTTTGCTGAAATCACAAGTTTCAACAGATTCTCTAAAAATAACGCCAACAATGGATTGTATCTGGATTAAATAGATGGATCCCTTCCTAATAACTGACTAGGACCTAACAAGAATCTTGGAGTGCAGCTTGAGCCACATAGAAATGGAACATAATTTTGCAGTGCTTCTACCCTTGGATGAATTCACACAACCTTTTCAAATTTAATTTGCTTTCTACCATTTCAATTGCCAATGATGAATCAGAACACTAATATTGCAGCTATCAGCAGGGCACTAAGCCACTAATGATGTTCACCCTTTGGAATTTCTCAACAAACCATTCAAGATGACTCTTTGATTCCTCACTGTTGGCCCAATCAGCATTCACCTCATCACTTCACTTACATGTTGCCAAACTCAAGCATGTTAAACCCTAATAGATTTTTTTCTCTCGAACACGCAGGAGAAACCCTAATAGATTTTCTTTCGAACTTTAAAAGATTCGTCTAAATGCATGGCAATATTCCTTGTTTTAGACTAGGATCCAACTAAAGACATAAGAGTGTTGTTTTCAACAAATTCAAACACTGAAATATAAAGCTCAAAACGTAGAGCCTAAAATGAATGCATTATATTTATACTGTAGTGGCAGTCAATTCTGCAGTAGCCTGTAACCAATTGCTCGACCGAATTGATGGCTAAAGCTCTAGATTGGAATATGGAAGAAGTTCAAAGTGACCAGGGTTCAGGGCAGATGGATATCGACATATTGGTTGTATACACAAGGGAAATGACTTCGTATGCTTGCTACAAATGATAAAATATTTGTAGTACGATAGAGCAATAGACTGAAGAAATTAAGAAAAATCAGGGAAAGGATTTCATACATCATTCTTTAATGTCTTGGCAAAACAATCAAGTGTACTTCTGTATGTTGAATCCCCCATCATTCTTGATTTCACCTAAACAGAAAGCATGACAGTTAAATTGGTGAAAAGAAACGGCAATGCATCAAAGCAGGGTTTAGTGTGAGCTAAACACATATTGCAACATGGGAATCGGTAATGTGACAATCCAGAATTTGCAGAGCATACCACATCCACCGGAGAGCCAATGCAAACAGCCAAAAAACCAGCACCAAGTCCAGCTAAAAGATGGGTAAAAACGTTATCAGTAAACCCAGGAAGTTTTAGAAACATCTGCATGGACAGAAGAAAGGAATGAACAGTGATAATGAAAGAAAATGACCACAAGACAGAAGAGAGCCAACAGGTACCTGTTTGAATTGGTCGTAGCTGGCCAACTCAGCAGCATTAATTATGGCATTGCGTGCAACATTTGGACCAAGGCCAGTCCACAAAGCTCCAAGACCTTCCTGTAAGTACGAAGAATTTAAGGACCATGACAAAAAAGAAATAACCATCTAAACTAGCTGCCCCCATGATTGTCGAAGCAACCTGTCTGATAATAGTAGCATATGCATTGAGGGCTCCAGAATAGTTCCTCTTGATAGTGTTTGCCTTTCCATCAGCTTGCAATCTAACTTTGACAAGATCAGTTGGATTTGCCACAACAATTGCTATGACACCTGAGGACAAAGAAGAAAAAACATTTAGCGATATATGGTTCCCGCCTGACACTTTAAAGTGCACCAACTAGGTTATTGATTATGATGTTGAAAGGGAGGAAAAACACTTGTGTACATGATAAACCTGACATGAATCAAGAAAGGAGCCATGCTTCATACATAAAAAGAAAAAAACTCAACCGGTGGGGGTAAGACTGCCACCACGGTTTTCAATTAAGAAGAAGGAGACTTTATCTCCCGACCGAGAAACCACCGAACCCCGCTGCACACCTGGGACAGCAAGCCGTTGCTTGGGCCGGCCCACAATCAACAACCCCCTGGTTGCACTGCACCGTTGCCTCAAGCCGGATGCCCCACAGGAGGCGCGGCGAGGGGATTTTTTTTCCCACAAATTATGCAGGAAAGTAAACAACTAAACAAGATGAGTGATTTGAGCCAGATTTAAAATATATGTGTGTGTGTGTGTGTGTGGCATGATTTATGCTGCAGTAGAGTAGTAGCAAGAAGTAATGGCATAATAAATAAGTAATAACCGGGCAAGTGCCGTGCGGCAAGTATAAGAGATAATGTGACTATGTTGCATTCTGAAATAATTTAACTTGTCGAAGTTTAAGTGGAGGGAGGAGGATGTACCAACCAGTGGTAAGCGCAGCCAGAATCTTGCTTAGTAAACTGACATCACCCCGGACCGCACCCCCGACAAAGAAAGCTTTGACCTGCAAGGGGATAAGAGGGGAGATTCACTCCGTTGTTGTGAGGAAGTCACATTGAAATCGAAGGGGAGGGGGAGTAGAGAAGGGAAGGAATGTGCAGGAGTACAGACAGGCTCATACAAGCCGATGCGGAGGCCGCCATAGAGGAACTGGCGGTGAAGGCCAGGGATGATGCCCTTCCAGAGCGCGGACACCCCTTCCTCCCTGGCGATGCAGAGGATTGTGGCCAGCGTCCCTCCGGCGCCTGTGACTGCAGCCGCAGGTGGCAGTTGCGGCGGCGCCTTCCTTTGCAGCTGAAGGCGCACTTTGGCTGTGTCCAAAGGAATGGTGCACACCTGATTATATGATTGGTGTAAATCAAATAAAGCAAAGCATATATCATCATATCTTATCATATGGATCAGTGCATACGCAGTGAGGATCCACTTTTGGCTGAAATTATGGAAGGATCGTCTCCCTTGAACTTACTAATCCTCGGCACAAGAAAAAAAAAAATGTAACAATGCTATATATATCCAAGCTACTGGTGACTCGCAACATAAACAAAAAAAAAATACAGAGTGTTGGCCACTTGGAAGCCAGACAAATTCGTGGCGAGCGGGTAGTCATGACGGCTGTAGGGAGGGTGGGAGCCGTCCCAATTTGACTGAACCCCGCTCCACCTCCCGGATTGATCATGGATTGGATGCGTGAGAGAGGCGAGTAATAATAAAACAAAGGAAAAGGAAGAGAATGCGGGGGAGCGGCGGGGCGGTACCTCAGCGAAGCAGGCGGCGAAGGCGCTGCTGAAGAAGACAGCGGTGAAGGAGGAGGCCGTCGCCATCCCGCGCTCTCGCCGGCGGCGGCGGCTCCGCTGGTGAGGGAGGGTTCGGAGTCTATCTAGCTCTAGGGGGCGTCACGGCTGCTGGCCCACCTCGTCTCGTGTAGTCCTACGCTATGCCCACGGGCCAGATCCAGATCCACATTCCGCTCCACCAAGTCAAAGCCACACCATCGCTCCCAATATACTTATGCCTAAATACATGGTTTAAAAAAATACTAACCAAAATACAAATTGGAATGCGTTTCGCGTGAGCCCAAAAATTAAACTGAGATGTACGTACTCCGCAGATATGTGTTTCCTTCAACGTGGACAAATAAAGGTTTATTTATTATATATTATTTCTCTGTTTATTAGTTTCGCTCTTCAAACAAGTCGTGGAGTAAATGTGTCATTTAAACAACATGTCTTTTGTTCTGGAATAGGCGTAATTTTATCTCTAAGCAGTGGATTTTATATCAACCAAGTGCTGTAGATTCGGTGCTCTTAGTTTGATGTGTGAGCAATCAAAAGGGGCTAAAAATGGCATTGGGTGCAAGTATAACCTTGTTCTATGCCAAGAGTTCGAACGACATCGATAGGACGAGCCAGCTCTTCAAAAACTCAAAAGCGCAAGGACAAACTCAAAACACATGTAGCTAGCTCTTCAATGCCCCAGTTGCTCTTCACTTCCGTTTCAAACTGTATTTTTTTTATTTTTTAAACATATAATATTTACTATATGTATCAAGTACAAACTATATTTTGAGAAAGAGGAATCAACCAGAAGCTAAAGAAATCCGTAACAAAATCATCACTAGTGTGCTGATGGAGTCCTAGGTGCATGACTTCACCCAATAGAATTTAAATCTCAATGTACACCTATTTAAATGTCTGAAAATTATGGTTATATGCGTCACTCCCTGTCTCCTTACTCATTAGAAAAAGTAGAGGCCCTTCGACTGAAAAAAACCCCACCGTTGGAAACGACACTCAAATTTGTTTAAATTCTGACACATGGCAACAAATACAGCCCACGCAAGACAGGTGAAAGCTTTGCCCAGTTCAGCAGGGAAATCTTGATCTAATTTTTATTGCATACTATGAGGACAAAAATCACTACAAACCTCAGCTAATTTCCTAAATTCGATGCACATGCACATGACAGTCACAGGCATAATCAGAATAAGCACTTCACAGCACTAAGAATCTAGTAAGACACTAGTATACACTATACACAAGAAGAGATCCATGCCATCTTTAATACAATCCTGATCAGCGCGGATTGATGCTGGGCACAACGCCGCTGAGCAGGTTGCTACCGGAGACCTCCATGGACGAAACGTAGCGATCATCGGATGAAACCATCCGTGACCCTGATGACACCATGGGTGTGCCCGTGGTGTTGCTGCTGCTAGAGCCCATGGCCGCCATGGCGCTGGACTCTGACGATTGCATGTTCTCCGTCCCCGGGGTCATCTTCCATATCGCCTCCAGCTCCCGGACCACCTCTACCATGGACGGCCTTGCATCTGTCTCCTCCCGGCAGCACCGCAGGGCCAACGCAGCAAACCTCTCCACGCACTCGGCAGGGTATGAGCCCATCCGGTTATCAACCACTGAGAATATCATCCCCGACTGACTGGCCGACAAAACTTCTCTCACTATATTTCTTCCATGGGAAATAGGCTGCATCCCGGTCAGAAGTTCCAAAAACACAACACCCAGGCTGTACACGTCACTCTTGTCAGTAAGCTTATGAGTCAGGAAATACTCTGGGTCAAGATAACCCTGCAAAGATCAAGAATGAAAATAGGTATTGGTTATGATGTACCATATATTTCACTATATACCTATAGAAGCACTTTAGTGTGTGGTGTAGCCTTTACTTACCGGGGTTCCCTTTACGACAGTGGAGACATGACCAGGGGCACTCCCCTCTGTTTCTGGCAACGGTGCAAGCCGTGAGAGTCCAAAATCAGCAACTTTTGCAACAAACTTTGCGTCCAGTAGAATGTTGCTAGCTTTGATGTCACGATGGTAAATTGGAGGGTCCGCTTCCGTGTGCAAATACAGGATACCACGTGATGATCCCAGCGCGATCCGTAGCCTCATGGGGAAATCTAGAGGCACTTTAGCTCTAGCTGCCACATACATAAGTGTTGGTAAAACTTGGCAGGTCAGAAAAGCAGCATATCAGAAGTAACAGTGAAGTAATGAAGGCGAACTGTCTTGGTGCACAAAAAGGAAAGCAAAAAAAAAGGCAGATATAACTTCCAGATCATAAAATGACATGTATTAAGAAACCAAATTTTAAAATCTGGAGGCACGACTTTTGGAATGGAGGAGGTAATATGAACACACAATGATCCACAGCAACAAAATGTGCATAAATTTGTGTTTCCATGACATTTTTCAGCTGGATGTGAGAATGAACAGTGTGATTGTATATGTTAGCTGTAGCAAAAGAAAGGTTGAATATGGGGGAATTGCTGGGGCGCAATTCTTACATGACAGAAACATAGTGTTTGTAACACTTTTTAAAGTTTTATTTATTGGTCTAATTGAATAGCTATAAGTAAATTTTAAGGTCATTATAGTGGCGAAATAAGGTCTTACCTGAAAGATGATCACGTAGATTACCATTGGGCATAAACTCATATACCAGCATCTGCAATATAGGTTTTAACAGTGTAAGGCTATATCACAATACTGTTGAATTGAAAGTACATAACCTACTAGTAACTCATCCATTTCATGACTTCCAAAAAAGATGGGACATCAACAAGGAAGTTCCACATAAAAGAAAGTATAGTATCTACCAACAAGGAAGCATGGGCAAATTAAAAGATAAACACTCCAGTGAATTGCTCTACCACAGACAGGTTCTACAACTCAGTTCAAAAGAAGTAAACAATTGAAAAATCAAAAACATTTTATGCAATTAATTTTAAAATTTGCCTTCTTTAGGGACAGAAAGGAAAAGAAAAAAAGAAAAGGTTTGCAGGGACCACCTGCTCATCTTCTTCATCACAATAACCAAGCAAAGAAACCAGGTTACGGTGATGCAGCCTGGACATCAATTCTATCTCTGTGAAGAATTCCTTTGAACCCTGTAGAGAATCTTGCTGTGCACGTTTTATTGCTACTACAGTTCCATCAGCCAACGCACCTCTGTATACTTTCCCATACCCTCCTTGGCCAATTAGTGTCGAATCACTGAAGTCATTTGTGGAATGTGACAATTCTTCAAAATTGAAGTCTTTTACACCAGCAATTTTCATTGAAATTCTTTTTGCTACAACAGAGACAAAAAAACTTGTCATTTGAGCAGCAGATAGGAAAAGATAAATAGCCAAATCATATGGAGAGGATATAGTTATATGCACATTAAGTAATTCACTAAGATAGTAAATAAATAAAGAATGGGGGGGGGGACTGAAACACTATTCCATTTTCAGCGAAGAATTACAATTTTTCTAACTGTTAACTGCTTAGACAATAGAGAGTAGAGGTGGAGGGTTTACCAGAGCGTTTCTTTGAAGAAGAATGTCTTGAACGTCTTCTCAATATGATGACTGTAATTAGGGATGAAAGAATGGCGGCTGCGGCAAATGCTGCCAGGACTACCCCAACAATGGCACCTGTACTCAGACTGGACTTTGTACCCTGCCGTAATACTGGAAAGATAGCAATGAAAACCGATGAGTCCTCTATCTTCTACACATGCTACAATTATGGAAATTTAAATTGATCTAGAATATGCAGCAAACTTAGGTTAGTAAGATTTTCATAACATTAAATTCCGTAGGCATGTTTGATCAACAGAACCATACGAGTGCTACACATCTTTTTCAATCCCAAAACTATTCATTTGGGATATACATGTTCCATTATTATTAACATGGAATGTCATATTTCACTGTAATATAGGTTCATACATCTTTTTCTTAACTTGCTCAGTGTCACCAAGTGACATTGGCTGTTCGTCACATACATTTTTCACAGTTTCTGGTTGGATGCAAGTTTGCATTAACATCTTGCATGATATTTCAAATGAGGTACAATTGTGGTGTTCCGTTGGGCAAAGGGGCTTAGGGCCTAGGTCCAGTACTCCAGTTCGGCTGTTCTTTGTTGGTTGTTATATTATATTCCTCTCTGTGTGACTGTGTGTATTGTGGACAGAATCTTACTGTGTTATTGCCCTCCCTGTGTGTATTGTGAACATACACCTCTGCCTTGGAAGATCATATGCAAGACTGTTTTTTTCCTTCTTAACACAAAGATATGCAGCACTACTGCATATTTGAGAGGGGGGGGGATGCAAGGTGTCCTTATCGTAGTTAAACTTACAAAATCTCTAATCTAAACCTCTGAAATCTATACAATACAGAAATGGAATTAATAGATGCAGAGAAAAGGTAGCATACTGTTGTTGTACCACCCTGGGTCGAAGTTGATAAGCTCATAGGGCCCAAATATGTCAGAGTCCGGAATCTGCCAACCTGTGAACATACCTCTCAGCCTGGACACCTCACTTGCATTGAAAAGGATAGTATTATTTGGAAATAGTTTCAGGTACATCTTCAGCCTTGGGCCTTCTTCCCACATAAAAGTAGAAACTTCTAATTGGTACGATAACAATGAAAGCCCAGATGATAAGTACTGCTGAAATAGGACCTCATAGGGAACAAAATTCCAAAACCCAGGACTCTTAAGCCGGTAATCAACATAAACTGGAACAGCACAAAAGCACGGTAATGGTGACATTGGCACTCTTTCAAAAGGTAAGTCGGTAGGACATGGTCCACAGAGTGTACTGTTATCTGAGGAACCTCCATCTGCAACAACTGGTGTTGATTGACAATACTGAGAAATATTCTGTTGGTTTTGAACTGTGCATACAGGGTTTCCATGTAACCTAGAGAATGATAAGTTAAGGCAGAAAAAAGTAAGGCACTAGAAACAGATGCAAAAGAAAACTTTATAAAATATGCTCTCCAGTTCTTGATGAAACAGCATCTTCTTTTGCAAATTAGTATTGAAGTAACCATTAGTTTTCGTTATTAGAATCAAGGAAGTTATAGGCTACATCAAGACATTGTAAGACCTATGCTGCTATGCATAAAAAAAACATTTTGCATTTGTTTTAGAAAATGGCCAAATGCAAAATTATACAGAAAGAAGGGAGCATATGGATAGGATGTACACAATGAGAAAAAGGAAACCATCTTTTTTTCTTCTCGAACACACAGGAGAGAAAGGAAACCATCTTTCACTTTGTTTCTGTTGGACTTTACCAATCAGAAACAACAGATCTTTCGGAAAATTCTGACACCAAAGGCTCAACCAGGTGTGTTTATAATTAAAAACATATTTGCTGTCCCCAAGTACTATGACATGCATCTATATCAGGCCATGCAAGGCACAAATTGAACATAATTTTAACATGAAACGACCAGTAGCACCATAGGTATTGACCTACACTTATGGGAGTCAATAAATGAAAATGAATGGAAAGAAGTATGAAACCTGCAGGCAACTTATAAAGGGGCTTAGATTTTTCCATCAATTTAATAGCAATGTTTGGGACAAGTCAATATATGTTAGGATGTAATAGTCAGCCCATATTGGGCGTGTGGCCCATTGGGCCTTGTACACTGTAACCCTAGCCTATTAGGCTATATAATGAAGGTCACCCCCCCTGATTGGGTGTGTGGTGTAGGCCGCACGCTTCGCCGCGCCGCCCCCTTCCCGGCCGCGCACTTCGTCGTGCCGCGGCCAGGCCGCGCGAATTTCGCGCCGCCCGATCCGCGCCGCCTCCATGACGGGAAGCTCCGGCGCCAAGGAGGACACTGCAGTTGCTCCGCCCTTCTACGCGCCTACACCTCCGTCAACGTGAAGCAACAGGTGCCGATCGCCCTCAGCCTCGAGCGCCCCAACTACTCCAAGTGGAAGGCGTTCTTCACCGCCCTCTGCGCCAAGTACGGGCTGCTCGGCCACATCGACGGCTCGGAGGCCCCACGTCCGACTGATCCCACGTGGTCTCAGCCGGACGCGTGTGTCCGTGGCTGGATGTACGGCTCCATCGACGACATCGTCCTCGACCTCGCCATGGAGCCCGACCAGGATGCACGCGCTCTGTACGTCTCCATCGAGGCTCTGTTCCAGGCGAACAAGGAGTCCCGTGCCGTCGTCCTCGAGCAGGAGTTCCACAACCTGTCCCAGGGCGACCTCTCCATCGACGCCTACGCCCAGCAGCAGAAGCGCATCGCCAATGCCCTTCGGGAGGTCGGCCACACCGTTTCTCCGGCGCAGCTCGTCCTCAACCTCCTGCGCGGTCTCGACGCCCGTTACCGCACCACTGCCGACATCATCGCCAACACGTCCCCGTTCCCCACCTTCAAGGCCGCCACCAACATGCTCCGCGTCAAGGAACTCAGCCTCGGCCCCGCGAGCAAGGAGGCGTCTGCATCTGCTCTTCACGCCTCCTCCGTGCCTGCCTGTACATCGCCATCTTGCCTCTCCACCGCTACTGCATCCAGCAGCCGTGGCGGCGGTGGCAAAGGCAAAGGAGGCAAGGGCAAGGGTGGGCGCGGCGGCAACCAGCAGCAGGGCGGTGGCAACTTCGGCGGCGGGCGCAAGCAGCAGGGTGCTGTCTTCGGCGGTCGTCAGGCCCCTCAACCGGCCGGTCCTTGGGTTTGCTACAACCCCTGGGCCGGTCCATGGCCTCCATAGCAGCAGCAGTGGTCAGCACCGGCTGTGCCGCCTCCACAGGCACACACAGCCTTCGCGCCGCCCCAGTTCTCTGCAGCCGGCGGTCCTCCGGTGTACGGGCCTCCCGGCGGCTGGGACGCGACCGGCCTGATCGCTGCTCTCAACCAGATGGCGATCCAGGGGTCTGCTCCCTGGGTCATGGACAGTGGCGCCACTTCCCACATGTCCTCCAACGACGGTATTTTACTTTCCCGTCTCCCGTCGCCATCGTCTTCCATTACGGTCGGCAATGGTCATTCCATTCCTGTTCATAGTCGTGGCACTTCCTTTATTCAAATAGCTGATCGTCCTTTTCACCTGAACAATGTCCTTATTGCTCCACAACTCACTAGTAATCTGTTATCTGTTAGACAGCTTACTCGCGATAATAATTGTTCTATTAAGTTTGACGCCTCTGGATTTTCTGTTAAGGATCTCCAGACCAAGACGGTCCTCCTTCGGTGCAATAGCAACGGGGATCTCTACACCATTCCACATCGTCCGCCACCTCGCTGCCATGTCGCCGTCGTCTCCCCGGAGCTGTGGCACTCACGTCTTGGTCATCCTGCACCTGCTGTCGTCACCACTCTCCACAAACTATCAGCTATCCAGTGTAATAAAGCAGCGCGCCAACTTTGCCATGCTTGTTAGCTAGGCAAACACGCTAGACTGCCCTTTGCTAGTTCGGTTTCTAGTACATCTGCACCTTTTGAACTCGTTCACTGTGATGTCTGGACCTCTCCAGTTTCGAGTATTTCTGGTTATAAATATTATCTTGTGCTGGTTGATGATTATACACATTATTGTTGGACGTTTCCCCTCCGCCATAAATCCGAAGTTCATAACCACATTGTTCAGTTTGTTGCTTACGCTCATACACAGTTTCGTGTCCCTGTACGCTGTTTTCAGGCTGATAATGGCACCGAGTTCATCAACAATGCCACCGCCTCCTTCCTGGCTGGCCGCGGCACGTTGCTTCGCACCTCGTGCCCCTACACATCCGCCCAGAACGGCAAAGCTGAGCGGATGCTTCGCACACTGAACAATGTTGTTCGCACGCTTCTGATACATGCTGCCATGCCTTCGTCCTATTGGGTCGAAGCTCTCTCCACCGCCGTGTTCCTAGTCAACCGGCGGCCCTCCTCGTCCATACATAATGGTATTCCCTATCATCTCCTTCACCGCAAGATGCCAGACTACTCCATCCTGCGGGTTTTTGGTTGCCTGTGCTATCCAAACCTTAGTGCCACGACTCCCCACAAATTGTCTCCTCGCTCCACAGCGTGTCTTTCTCGGTTACCCTCCTTCCCAGAAGGGTTACCAGTGTCTTGACCTCTCCACTCGCAAGATCATCATCTCCCGACACGTTGTTTTCGATGAGACTCACTTTCCGTTTGCGGCTTCCAAGCCTCGACCGGGTTCCTTTGACTTTTTGTTACAGGACATTCTACCCGCGGCTGCTCCGTCCACCACGGGCGTTGAGCACTCGCGGCCCTCGGAGTACGACACCGACCCTGCCGAGCTGGACCCTGCCATCTTGTGGCACAGTGGCGCCTACCGGCTGCCACAAGTGTCCCGGCCGGTCCTCTCCGCGTCGGCTGCAGCACCTGCCGGGCAACTCTCGCGCCGCGCTCGCCGATCCCAACTGGCGCGCGGCCATGGCCGACGAATACAAGGCGCTCGTGGATAATGGTACCTGGCGCCTCGTTCCTCGACCACCTCGCGCCAATGTCATCACCGGCAAGTGGGTCTTCAAGCACAAGTATCATGCTGATGGCTCTCTGGCCGGTCACAAGGCTAGATGGGTCGTTCGTGGCTTTTCGCAGCGGTACGACATCGACTACGACGAGACGTTCAGCCCGGTTGTTAAACCGGCCACCATTCGGCTCGTCCTCAGCATCGCCGCCTCCCGCTCCTGGCCTATACATCAGCTGGACGTCAAGAACGCATTCCTCCACGGCCATCTGAGCGAGACGGTCTACTGTCAGCAGCCGACCGGCTTCGTCGACCCGGCGACTCCCGACTACGTCTGTCTCCTGCAAAAGTCCTTGTACGGACTCAAGCAGGCGCCCCGGGCATGGCACCATCGATTCTCCAGCTTCGTCCAGCAGTCTGGCTTCACTGCATCGACCTCCAACCCGTCTCTCTTTGTTTACAAAGAGGGCGCCGACATCGCCTACATGCTGCTCTACGTCGACGACATCATCTTGACAGCCTCGTCGACCCCACTTCTTCGCCGCCTCACCGAGCTCCTCCACTCCGAGTTCGCCATGACAGATCTCGGGGATCTCCACCACTTCCTCGGGATTTCTGTCACGCGATACGCTGACGGCCTCTTCCTGTCTCAGCGCCAGTATGTTGTGGATCTGCTTCAGCGCGCCGGCATGGCTGAGTGTCACTCTACGGCGACTCCTGTTGACACTCATGCAAAGCTCTCTGCTACGGATGGCCCCCCGGTGGCGGATGCCACCCAGTACCGCAGTCTTGCTGGTGCTCTACAGTACCTGACGCTGACCCGCCCGGACCTCGCCTATGCGGTTCAGCAGGTCTGCCTGTTCATGCATGACCCGCGCGAGCCTCATCTTGCCATGCTCAAGCGTGTCTTGCGGTATGTCAAGGGCACCCTGTCCACCGGGCTTCACATCGGCGTGATGGTTGACGATTATACTCATTATTGCTGGACGTTTCCCCTCCGCCATAAATCAGAAGTTCATAATCATATTGTTCAGTTTGTTGCTTATGCTCATACACAATTCAGTGTCCCTGTACGCTGTTTTCAGGCAGATAACGGCACTGAGTTCATCAACAATGCCACCGCTTCCTTTCTGGCTAGCCGCGGCATTCTAACTTGTTGGCTTCGTCAGTTGCTTCAGGAGCTCCATGCACCCATCTCTTCAGCAACGATCGTCTACTGCGACAATGTCAGTACCGTCTACATGACCGCCAACCCAGTACATCATCGTCGCACGAAGCACATTGAGATAGACATTCACTTTGTCCGTGAGAAGGTTGCTTGGGACAGGTCCGGGTGCTCCATGTCCCATCGTCTCATCAGTTTGCGGACATTATGACCAAAGGGTTACCTGTACAGTTGTTCACTGACTTTAGGTCCAGTCTTTGTGTTCGTGACACTCCCGCTTAGACTGAGGGAGGGTGTTAGGATGTAATAGTCAGCCCATATTGGGCGTGTGGCCCATTGGGCCTTGTACACTGTAACCCTAGCCTATTAGGCTATATAATGAAGGTCACAATACCTGTAGGATCCTTGGTAGTCAAGGCTAACTTTTGTCATATATATAGAAAAAAAAGTAAAAAACTAAGCTGAGTATTGGTGTACTGAGACAAAACAAGGCAAGGTGGGTGACTACAAGGAATCCTTCTTATTTGCTGATATGTTCTGATCATATGATGTCCAAACAATAGATGTCCCAGAAATCATTGCTGGACATCAGTATATGGAAGCTACAGTATCTTTGAACCTACTAAAACATAGATAGGTCTGCATGGGTTCTTTTTTAACAAAGGTCATCAGACAATCAATGATACAATAACATCTTTCTGAAACAAAAAGAAGTCAAAAAGTTTTCATGATAAGAAGAAAGCATTGAATAGAAATACATACAGGATGGTAACGTTGGCAGGAGGCGAAAAAGGAGTTGATAGATTAGTGAGAGCATTGTTCTGGAAATCCCTGTAAAATATTCAACAGAGAATTAGACTATCAATTACCTTGTTCTAAAAAAATATGGCAAGGGGTGGAGGTTTGAATGTCATACAGTATAAGACTTCTATTTCCACTGAGATTAATATTTTGCCAGATATTAGAAGGAACAGAGCCATCCAAGTTGTTGTTGTCCAGTGACCTGAACAAAGACAAAAAAAAAAGTCTCAGATCAGTCTGATCTGACTGACCGTTTTAGAGCACAGCCACCATGCTCTATGACATAAAGAAACTATGCTCCGTAAAAGATAATTATTTTTGCAGGTATGGCAGTTTATCTATTAGATTAAATTTATACATAAGCAAGAAGAGCCATTTATTATAAGGAGGAATATTGTAACCGTTCCTATTAAGCAATAATGATGTAAAAGCTACCATCTCTAGTGCCCTTATCCTTTATATCTCAAGATCTATCCTCTATGCCATGTCTTCTTCAAATTATCCAAAGGATCATCACATGAACTGTCCATGAACATATAAATAGCATGAAAAGGGTAAGTTGTACTTACAATCTTTGGAGATTAGGAAGGCCAGAAAAACTTCCAGGAATGGAACCATTAAGTTGATTATGGGAAAGATCACTGCACAAATTGTAGGTGAGGAAGTCACAGTCTATGCAATTAGGATCAATAAATGGTAGTTCTTGCCAAATGATTAGTAAAATAAATAGGATGCTATGACTTGTCTGCAAGGGGCGTTTTGTACATTGTAGTTATGTTGCTCGCAAGTTGACTGGATGGTATGGGACCCGTCAACTTATTCCAGCTAAGATCCCTGAAACACCAATAAGACCAAGATGAGAAAAGACTTCCAAATTCTCCTAAGCATCATGAGCAAGGACTAACAAATGTTTTGCTAATAATAAAATATAAAATTTCATGTTCCCTAAAATGTGTTGCTGTAGTATAGAATTTTACACATACAAGTAACCAAGTTGGGGTATTCCACTGACATCAGGAACAGGTCCTTCCAAGCTGCAGTTCCTCAAACTCCTAATGATGAGTACAAATATATTAATTTATAGTTGTAATAAACACTGCCAGGAAAAAAACAGAGTAGAAAACTGAATAAATCGTTGAGATGCACTGCAGCTTTACACCTTATGTGCAAGGCATTCGAAGGCAAGCCCCATTTTGGGTAACAAATTGCATATAATTTTGAACACCTGATGTGTGCAAACCTACATTAGGATTATGATACCCTAAATTTTAGTACAACTAGTTAAAATATTTGGTTATATATCCTCATTTTTTCATGCAATTTGACTTGCTCTGTTAGACTAGAAATGGTAGTTCTTTGGGTGTGGGGGAGGTTATCCTATAAACTTCAACTTGTGATTTATATCATGATATATACATTTATACAGGGATTTCTGCTGCAACCTATCCCGATGTTCCAACAATTTTGAACTCTTTGGGTATTCATAAGCTAGGTTGTCAAATGTTAGTGTTAGCGAGTTATTCTCCTAGCCCTAATCTCTTTGGTGTGTTGCCGGCCTCTCCTATTAGGACGCCTGGCCCAAGTCACGTGTGGGCCTGATCGGCCATCTCCCTCCCTGATCCTGTTCTATAAGTCAGGGTGGTTGAGATGCCCTTGACCTCCCCCTATATATCGTAACCTGATTATTAAAATGAATGCAATCTATTCCACATGATTCACATTCTATCAGTTAGGAGATAGAGAAATCAATATTCATCAAACTATTTCGTCTGGTATTCACTATGACTCTATGAGAGAAAAATGAGCAGCTTAATCAAATGATCAGAAATGAATCAAATGTACATATTTCATTTTCCTGTCAAAGATTCAACCAACTGAACGGGAGTTGCCATGGTAATTGGTAATAACAATGAGGGTATATATTTCCATTTAGTGATACTAAATTTGTTTGAGAACAAATACAAGAATGAAAAAATAGGTAAAAAAACTTACAATTTCAGAAGTGTCGTGATGTTTCCATAAGATGAAGGAACTGAACTTCCAGAGAAATTATTATTGTCCAGTTGACTGGGATTGTTGAAAAAGATGTAGTTAGAAATGAAATGGGTAATGGATGTCATACAGTTCTAAAATGTGAAATTGAAAATGCATGTTCAAATATTTGAAGGAAGTGAACTGCTCAATGTGCTATGAATAGGATGAAGAGCTTTCTTTCTTTTCAACTAGTTCCGATTATTGTTGGTCAAAAAAGAGTGGAAAGTGCCCAAAAATTAGCACAACTATATTTCAATAGAAGGTCAGTTTGAGCTATCGTCACTAGATTATATTATGTACACTTAGAAAGAATAAAGCACCTTAGTGATCAGGATAAAACCAAATTTATAACAAGACTACTAATCTACATTATCCAGCTAGATAAAGTTTTTACTGAGAAAACTGAAGAAATGATAAAATACATCAGCTGCTACTGGCACAGAGGTTAATACTTTGTGGTCCTCCCGAACCTGTAGATTAGCTCTACTAAAATTCAATCGAGCTATGACACGACAGATATGAGTAACCACTGCAAGTGAACTGTGAACATCATGCAGAGGCAAACTTTATCCCATTCCTGATCGAAGAATGTAGGCAATGCGACCAACCTATAACATAACAGCGAGTATTTCAAGATACAGAAAAATAGAAGCTTACATACATGATCAGCACATTCGGTAACTTTGATAGGTCTGGAGGGATATAGCCTGACAAGTTATTGTTATCCAACAATCTGCAAATTAGAAACGTTATCAGCAAAGTATAAAGTAAGATCACTAATGGTGCAGCAGTATGGAACTTACAGGTGAACAAGTGAAGGTAATCTGGACAGCTCAGGTGGAATTTGACCGCTCAATGAGTTGTTGTTCATGTGACTGGATCAAGGTTGAAAAGGCATTAGGAATTCAGGATACGTATTCTTTGCTAACAGATATGAAGACCATAATTTACTCACAAGTGTTTGGTTTTGTTCAGATTAGCAAATGATTTAGGTATGGGTCCAGATATCTGGTTCTGATCAATCTGAATCCTATTCAGATTAGGAAGGAAGCCGATCTCCTCTGGTAATGAACCATTCAATTGGTTTCCATTTAGGAGCCTGGAAATACATATAATGGATACCTTGTTACAATAGCACAAATAATTTCATGAAAGAAGCAAGAAGTTGCAAAGCCCATCCTCACTAAACAGGATGGGACAGCAATGACACACCTGATAACAACTTGTATCTGAGAAAAACCATTAATTATTATAAGAGACATGTTAAAGTGGAAATCAGAAATAAAAGTATCAGGGTGCATGTTAGATTCAGTTGACAAATAATAAGTTATACTAACAGCTCAAGGACGATAACAAGCTTCGTGTGCAACCAAAATATAACTAGGTAACTGATTCAGCTACACTATGTTGCTGACCAAATTTCTAAAACTTACATTAATTCCAGAGAAGTGATGTTGCCAACCTCCTTAGGTATGCTCCCTCCTATCGAATTCCACATAAAATCCCTTCAAAAAATAAAAGAAGAAAAAAAAATACTCAGCCCATTTGTGCATGTACCATTAAACAAGTGGGCAATCCAAATGACAAGCTAAAGCTAACTCAACAGTTAATTGATTGCCAGCTAAAACCATTTCACTTACATAATTTGCATTTGAGAAAGTTGGCCAAGCTCAGGAGCCAAAGTTCCTGATAAATTCAATGCTAGGAGCTGTCTGCAATCAAATTTATGTTATAGATGTAAATACTTTAATAACAATGGAATCTACTGGCTGATGGAAAAAAGTCATCAAGTGAAACAAGTGTTACAGCAATCAGATCTACTAGCAAAATAGTTAACTCCAGAGATACCAGAAGGGACAAGGCCCCAAGTACTATCAAAACATTCTTATCCTTTAGTTAGTCAAAGCTCCAAAATTCCAAATATACAGTGTAGTTTCCAACAATGCCAAAACATGAAGAATGTAATGCATGCTAGAAAACAGAGAGAAGATGCTAACGGTAGTTTATAGGTTATCAAGTTTTCTTTCAAAAACAAATCCATGTGCAAACTTGGCCTATTAAGCTAAGGCAGTAAATAAATTTGCATTAAAACCAAGGTCAATTTTAGTCATTCATTGTGAAAAGCAAGTCATAACAAATGCTACGGGGTAGTATGGAATGTATAACAAGCAATTGATTGACATGGTGATCGCTTATGCTCGTACAATTCCTGTATATGCAAGTATCCATCGATTTTGCTTGTTGCATTGTAACAGATGACATGGGACCAATTTCCCATGCATGGATCTCCACGGTTCCAGCTGTTAAGACGTCCGAGTGGATCTATCAAGCTGCCCCTGATAGCCTTGAGAGCATCAACTGTAGAAGTAGATGAACCAATTTAGATACAGTTAGTTTGGCAATAATGTAAGAAGAAAGATTGAAGACGTGAAGATCAGCTGTAGAAAAAAAGTAGTAGTATCATTGACTTGTATAAACTGTCCTCTCATGTGAGAGGCCATGCTAACAAGGCAAAAAGTGAAATGGAAATGAACGAGAATACGCAGAGATCAAACTGAATAAGAGGTATGCGGCCAATGAATAGGAAGGATTTTACCTTCCCATGGTGCAGTGATTTGTGCAGTTGCTGATTGCGAAAGGGCAAAATAAAATGTGAGGCTGATGGAACACACAAAAAATACTTGAGGCCGTAACATATTTTGTCCCATTTGGCCAGAATATTCAGAGTTCAAGCTTGTAGCCTTTCTGTGATGACAGAGTCCATTCCCTGTTAGAGGGGGAGTAGAGCAAAAGTTAGGTGAAAATACCCAAGGTACACAACGGGCACACATTAAATTACCGCTTGAATCTGGAGGGTAAATTTAAGAAAGCTATGCATTCGAAAGGAAAACTTTTGCTAGTCTGAAATTCTTTGGGGTTTGCTTTGCAGTTGGTAGCTTAAGAGCAACTCCAACAGCCTCTGTAAACTCATCAGAATAGGTAAAAATACAAAAAATTAGAAAAAACAGGCATCCAACAGCCTAGCCATCCTCCTCTCTAATCCATCCAGCTCGCCATATCGGCCCGCTCCCTCGGCATCTTTGCCGAGCTGCACGCCCTCGCCATCTGCAAAATCCCAACTGGCAGTCCTTGTTTCCCGTGCGTCCGTGCGCCATCGTCGTCCTGCTGCCAATCCTCCTCTTTCCTCTTCTCCATGGCAGCCTCCCCTGCTTTCCTCTCTCTACGAGCGAACCCCGAGGTAGCGACCAAGCGGCGCGGCGGCCGGTGAACCCACTCGCGGCGGCGCAGCACCACCCGCAGCACCCCTCACCTTGGCGCGGGCGGCGAGCCAGCCGCAGACGGGTCCCCGCAGGGCGACCTGGACCTGGCCGAACGGCGCGGCCATGCCCGGGTAGGCCAAGCAAGCGCGGCCACCGGCGGGCGCGTCTGCTGCCCTTCCCCGCGGGCGTCTTCTTGGCCGGGGCTGCGACGCTGCCGTCCGCGTGGCCGTGGCCGTGGCCTGAGGAGACCGTCGTGAAGCAGGCGGGAGAGGACGAGCCGCAGGTGGACCTGCCTGAGCCTCCCTCGCACTCGTCGCCATGGCGTGGAGATCATGGCTCCCATCGCGCTGCCGGGTGGGGATTGGTTTGGTGGATACACTCGAAGCAGCAGCAACTACTAGGCTAGCTCGGTCTCAAGCTCCCCGCCGGTGGAAGCTGCAGGTTGAGGTGATTTGAAGAGTTAATTTGGAGATACTGTTGGTTCCCCCACCCTCTAAGAAGCTCTAAAGGTATCGTTACTGTCATTCAACTGTATGTGACTAATCCGACTCACAAGATTATACCAAAGATTTAAATCTGGCCCTACTAAGGATCTTCGAAAAGACACGTTGAGAGGGATCCTATAGAAACCCATGGCAACTGTATCATTTTTCTTCCTGACGATCTGATATAGTGACGGGTATTGCTGCTTTAGAGTGAAATTACCCAACCATTTGTCTCCCCAAAACCTGACTTGCTTACCGTCATTTAACTGGAAAGTACCAAAATTAGTAAAGATTTTTTTCACTTTCATTAGACCGGCAAAGAAATGAGAATCCTCTGGTTTCTTTTCTACTTGTGCAATGGTATGAGACCGCAAATACTTGTTCCTTAGCAGTTGTTGCATAAACCATTCCCATTGATAAGGTTGAACAACCATTTACTTAACAAGCATTGGTTCTGGACCTCCATATTTTTAATTCTGAACCCTCCCATTTCTTTTGGTTGGCAAAAGATATTCATTTAAAAAAGAAAGCATAAACACTGCTAAGCTCGTTAAGACACAGTTTATTAGAACTAGCCTCCCACCTACTGACATATGTTTTCTTTTCCAGCTAGACAATTTCTTTTTGAATTTTTCATCTTTCAGTCGGAATTGCTAAGTTTCCTATAATGTATTGGAATGCCAAGATATCTAAAAGGATAAGATATCTAAGTTCGATTCTTGACTGTTGTTATGCTCAAGAACCAATTTTGTTCCATACAGTTGATAAAGCGTAGCCCATGATCACTTTTATTAGTTTGCGAACAGCTAAACTGAGCAGAACTTACTGTGAATGATTTACCCAACCGGCTACACGTCTGCTTGACTCATCTTAACATTTGTTGTGTGGCACCACTTTCTCGTGACAGGATGGTCTCTCTTGGGACAATGCATTCTCCAGAAACTTGATACTTAGTTCCGAATGTCTCCTATGCCATTTACCCAGGGTTTTGAATTGGAAGTTTGTGCAAATTTTTATCGTGTACTCCTAGGATTCTAGCAATAAGTGGTCATGATTGGTAGGTTGCACTGCCCCCTAGCTAGGCTTGAATAATACAGCACATAAGTATAAAAAAAATAATGCAGCACACAAATGGTTAGATGGGTAAATAGTACATCCTCGAGCAAGTATTATAAGCGGCCGGGAGCTGGCGATATGATGTGGAGGAGAGAACATGAGAGAGAACAACAAACGGTTCGTGAAACATTGGGAAAAGTAGGCTAAATGCACTGTTTTAATCTGTTTGGTAGCCCAACTAGTGCTATCCTTCCACGTTGCACACCCTGACCCGGCAGTAGTTATAGCCCGCAACTGGCGTAGCCATTATCTTTATTTTTAGCTAGGCTCTTGAAGATGCTCTAAGAAGTCAAAACAGTAAACTTTTATCAGAACGGCATCAGTTGGTAAGCGCTTGGCGAGCACCAACGCCGATACACGAAATAATTTGAAATAAAAGATCAATAATCAGTAGAGATTATATGGGATGAAAAGGTGGCATGAGAAATTTTTGTAACACAGTACAACAAGGAGAAAGAAATTCCTTTGCTGCTCATATTGACAGGGAGGGAAATGTTGGTGCTGCATCCCTAACAAACAATTACAGTCATGACACCATAGCAACTCACCGATGGATTAAAGCATGGGATGGCATGGTGTTTCCTTAACAGAAACAAAGGGGAGAAACATGGATTCTGCAACTAAGCAAAGTAATCAAGAGCCACTTAAGGGAGAAAAGAAAGGAAGCTGAACTCACCAGGCAGCAAAGCAAGCAGCAGGTAGCCACCAAGCAGAGGGATGGATGGAGCCGATCAGAGCGCCCACGACAGAGCCACAGAATGGAGGGGGGACTGGTGCGATAAAGAAAGATGCAATTGCAAGCTATCCAGTAGCAGAGCAGGCAACTACGGCGGGTATAGGGTGGTGATTAGGATATTGTAGTGGCAAAGCCAACGGAGGTTGTATGTGAATGCGATGGAAAGGGAGGATCTCTCTCCCTATGAAAGAGACACTGATGCTGGTGCGAACAATCGAGGAAGGTAGCATCGCCCTTGTCTAGGGACACTGAGCTGCATTGACCCTTTCCGTTGCCTTGACAGATCTGAAATGGGGGAGACCATTTCTCTCCTCCCCCACCTGCTGCTGATTCTGCTGCATCTCCGGGAAGGAGGAGGGAGGAAGGGATGGGATCCCAAATCCCAATCCTCCCAACCATCAAACATTGACCGCTACCAGCAGCACTAAATGCAAAGCTCACACAGTGACGTGAGCTGACAGCGGCGGATTGGGCCTCGGGGTTGGTGTTGAACAAGACGAGGTTCGCTTTGCTCGCCTCCTGTGTCTCCTTCTCCTCTCGCTCTCCGCCCATCCACCCGCCTGTCTCCTCTCGCTGCCCCCCTGACCTCACCACGTTGAATTTCGCCGCCTGTTGAACGGGCCAAACCAATCCGTGAGGAGGAAAAATCAAAAGGAAGGGGGCGAGAGGAGGAGGAAGAAGAGGTCAAACTCGAAAGGCGGTTCGAGGACAAGCCATCCTCATCTTTGGCCTGGACTGGAGGAGCTCCATATATGCCGCTACTACCGCCGCCGCCGCCGCCGCCGCCGTCTACCGGCATGACGACGCCGCCGGCCGGGTTTTTTTTTTCCCTCCGGCCGTCGAGACATGAGGGAAGAGACAAAATGTGGGCCACCGCTGTCAGATGGGCCCGCCACTACACTCCGCACCTGCATTTTTGTTTTGTATGTTCAAAAGTAAGAAAAGAAATTCCAAAATCTAAAGTATCGCAAATCTTGATGATTTCAAATCATATAGTGGCTTGTTGGCTAACTTAGCCACATTTTCTAGTATCTTGTGTCCTTGTGCATGCTAGTTAAAATCTGTGGAAGAAAAAATTACATAAAATTGCAGGGCTATCAAATAAAATGAAAAGGAATGAGGAAAGAACCAAAACATAAAAGGAAATGTGAACAGAAAACAAATATGTTGAATATCGCTGCTGTCTCCAAAATTGACAACCTATAGGTAGCTCACTCGATCTTATCAAAACATTAATCGTTTGACTATTTTTTTTTGTTTGAATAAGTCATTAGTCGCTTTGTGCAAATTGAGATTGAACATTTGGTGATGATATAGTTAGTTTTGTCTCATCTGCCACGTCTGTGTCTAGAATCCTACTATTTCTGTAACTTGATTGAGTCCACGTTACTACTGCCTTCGTTTGTTTCAGTACTAGGATGTAAAAAAAAATCATTTAGAGTTAGTATGTAGTTCAACCACCAATGTGTTTTAAAACATACATATCATTTATTGCTATAGGGCAGTGTTGTATCAAAAGATTTTGTGCAGTAAACATACATACAGTTTAACTAGTTTTAAGTCAAAACTTACTTTGACTTTTTCTAAATTCTAACATGCCTTCAAAACTCAATGGAGGAGTATTTGCTTGTCCACCTAGTAACCTGTTCAGACATTCAAAGCGGAAGCTTTCAATTAACTAACACGGAAAGTACGACATTGACGCCGTATTTTGAAGAATGCGTGAGTGGTGAGTAAAGAGACGTAAAACTGTACAAATGAAGTTTGTATACTGTTTTATCTTTTGACTTGTATAATGTTAGCTCGTTGGCTTTGGCTCCTGACGTCATGGATGATATTAGGGATGCATACATGCACATCAAAATGTGCTCTTGGCTCCTCAAGGAAATGTTTTCCTTTTGTAGCTGTCACAAAAAAGTACTGCCTATCCATATTCTCCCCTTGCAACAAAGTCGTAAAGCTTTCACCCTTGCCTTTTGAAAATTCCTATAATGTGTCCTTGTGTCACTAATAGCATCCACATTCGCCCTGTTCGTTTGGATTGTTTTCAGCGAGCCAACAGTGTTTTTCTCTCAGCGAAAACCAGCGCCAGCCACCGGCCACCAACCAGCCAACAGTGTTTTTCTCTCAGCAAAAACCAGCGCCAGCCACCAGCCACCAGCCAAACGAACAGGGCGATTGGACTTTTGACATGGTTCATGTTGTAAAACACGTCGTCAACGGTTGGATCTTCTCCCTCTCACAACAAGCACAAGAACCCAAGTAGAAAGTAGACAAGACACGATATAGGTGGAGCTTCTCTTTATTCCTCAAATCGATCTCTTACAACAGGGGTGCTCCTCGGTATATATACTCCGAAGCAAGGGTAGAGTTTGGTAAGAGCCCACAACATAACCGGACTAGGACCAGGAATCCTTTATCTCCATTGTCTTCTATGGTTGGTAGGTCCGGTTAGGACTCTCCAAAATTCCTTGTTTTATAAAAGTTCCAACTAAGCATGTAACATGAATTGGGTTTCACCAACAGTCCGTTAGTTTTTTTTTGAGTTACAACAATCCGTTAGTTATCAATCAAATCCTCACCGATAGGAAGAAAATAACCCACTGTGAAATAAACAACGAAATTCCTCGGCGTGGTGGTAAATGGGCCTGGTTTTTCTGAGCCCGTAGTAGATGGGCCTACCTTTTCTGAGCCCGTGGTAGATGGGCCTGCTTATCTTTTCCTTCGCAGGCCCTTCGTTTCTACAGTTGGCATCACCTGATCGCAGGTCCTGCTTGCTCATCCAGTACGTAGGAGTATTTTGCAACTGTTTGATGATGAGTTTTACTTGCATCCTCTCAAAGGCCCGATGAAACCATTGCCATGGAACTTGAACTCTTTCCCTGACTTGATCCGCCCCATGCATGCTAGCTATTTACAACTCTTCGTTGCACAATTTAACTTCCTCCCAAATTTCAGTTGAAAGTTCAAAATTGGATCCGAAGGCACAATATATATATGCACACGGCGATATGTTTAAACAGCCTTTTTTTTAAACCATGCATACTCGAACAGATAATTTGTCCGGCCAAGCAAAGCTACTTAGCTACTACAAGGATATATTTCGTATTTTTCTAGAAAAGAAGTATAGGTTTTGCAGAATTAATAAAGAAGGAGCGTATCTTCGCAAAAAGAAGAAAAATAATCAAAGAACATATTTTATATATGAAATTTGCGAGATGGATGAGATCAGAGTGGAAATGCGTGAGGGTTATGTGGGAAGGAGGCGACAAAGGAGGAGGACGCCGAAGCCGGCATGCCGCCGCCGCCGCCGTTCATCTTCGCCATGGCTATGCTGCTGTCGCTGTTCATGACCATGCTCATGGACGCGGAGTTGTTGGTGCTGCTGTAGTAGCCGCCGTCGCTGTAGGAGGAGGACCCCGGCGGTGGCCGCGGCCGCCGCCGCGGCGCCGGGCCCTTCTCCGCCCAGATGAGCTCCTGCGCGGTGACGGCCTTGGCGTTGGGGTAGTACCCCCACCCCCAGAAGCAGCACAAGTAGCCGCAGCCGCCGGTGTCGCCGGCGCGGTGGATGTACCTGTGGCTGTAGCGGCGGCCGAGGCAGTCGACGCACTTGCGGCCCTCCGCCATGTCGGCCATGCCGGCGGCGACGCAGCGGCGGCAGTAGACGCGGCCGCACACCAGGCACCGGTGCCGGAAGAAGTAGACGTAGGTGTTGCAGAGCGCGCAGATGTTGGAGTGCGGTACGCCCGGCCGCCGCCTGTAGTGATCATGCGCCGCCGCCGCAGCAGCAGCACGCCGGTCGCGGCCTCCGCCGGCGGTGCCGGCGTCATGAGCCACGTGCGATCTCCGGGGCCGGTGGCCACCGGTGTAGTGGTACTGATCGTCGCCATAGCCGCCGTCGTCGTCGTCTTCGTCGATGTTGTCCAGAGAGCGCGCCGCTGTTGGAGGAGCAGGAGCTGCGGGAGGAGACGGCGTTAGGTGCAGGAGCAGGGCCCCGCCGCCGCCGCCGGCGTCTTGGTGATGATCCGCTAAGGGCCTGTAGGTGAAGATGTTGGAGGAGGACCTGGGCAGGGCGCCCGGCGACGGCTGCTTGCTGCGCTCATGGTGATGAGCATCGTGGTCAACTGACGATGATGCAGCAATGGCATTTACTGGCGGCAACCTGGTGGTGGTGGCCGCCGGCGCCGGCAGAGAGGAAGAAGAAGAGGCGAGGTCCTTGAAGGTGAGGTCGACCGAGTCGTCGGGGACGCCCAGGTAGAGGTCCTCCAGCTCCTGCCGCGCCAGCCTCAGCGTCGCCTGCTGCTTCTCGCCCATCGATCGATCGATGGAGGAATAACAACTCACTCCAACGGGATTGGAGAATATCAGTTGCTTGCTTACTACATGCATACGTATATATATATAAATACCTATATACTCCCTCCTCCGTGCAGAAAAAAATGCAACTCTCGCTTACAGGAGTCAAACCATTTCAACTTTGATCAAATTTATATAAAATAGTATTAATATTTCTGTCTCTAAATAGATTTACTATGAAGATATATTTTATAATTAATCTAATGAAGTAAATTTTTATATAAATTTAATCAAACTCGAAAGTGTTTGACTCTTCAAAATACGAGAGTTACATTCTTTATTGAGGTAGTATGGCTGGCGTATAAGACATGCATGCTGGCCGGCCGGCCGCGGCCAGCGTCGACCGGTTCATTTTCCTGCTGTCATCCAGCAATGCCTACTTGGCTCCGTCCACTAATCTAGGTTTCTCATATACACTTCAATTATATTAGTTATATATATTTATGTATGCACAGGCACGGCACAGATAATACGGATAGATATTCCGTAACCCACTGTGAAATAAACAACGAAATTCCTGAGCGTGGTAGTATATGGGCCTGGTTTTTCTGAGCCCGTAGTAGATGGGCCTGCTTTTTCTAAGCCCGTGGTAGATGGGCCTGCTTATCTTTTCCTTCGCAGGCCCTTCGTTTCTTCATTTGGCAACGGCTTCCTGCGCTCATCGTGATGGGCCTGCTGCTTCAGTAAAGGGTATTTTGCAACTATTTGATGATGAGTTTTACTTACCTCCATCCTCTCAAAGGCCCGATGAGTGTTCGCTGTATAAGGCTTTGAAACATCGCCATGGAACTTGAACTCTCTCTTACTTATCCGCCCCATGCATGCTATTTAGAAGTTTTCGTTGCACATTTTAACTTCCTCCCAAATTTCAGTTGAAAATTCAAATTGGATCCGAAGGCACAATGCACACTGTTATCTGTTTAAACAGCCTTTTCAAACCATGCATACTCGAACAAGTAATTTATACACTTAGCTACCACAGTACTTTTTCTATGAAAAAGGTAGATGTTTTGCAGAATTAATAAAGAAGGAACGTATCTTGTAAAAAGAAGAAAGACAATTAAAGAACATATTTTATATATGAAATTTGGGAGATGGATGCATGGGATCAGAGTGGAAATGCGTGAGGGTTATGTGGGAAGGAGGCGACAAAGGAGGAGGACGCCGAAGCCGGCATGCCGCCGCCGCCGCCGTTCATCTTCGCCATGGCTATGCTGCTGTCGCTGTTCATGACCATGCTCATGGACGCGGAGTTGTTGGTGCTGCTGTAGTAGCCGCCGTCGCTAGCGCTGTAGGAGGAGGACCCCGGCGGTGGGCGCGGCCGCCGCCGCGGCGCCGGGCCCTTCTCCGCCCAGATGAGCTCCTGCGCGGTGACGGCCTTGGCGTTGGGGTAGTACCCCCACCCCCAGAAGCAGCACAAGTAGCCGCAGCCGCCGGTGTCGCCGGCGCGGTGGATGTACCTGTGGCTGTAGCGGCGGCCGAGGCAGTCGACGCACTTGCGGCCCTCCGCCATGTCGGCCATGCCGGCGGCGACGCAGCGGCGGCAGTAGACGCGGCCGCACACCAGGCACCGGTGCCGGAAGAAGTAGACGTAGGTGTTGCAGAGCGCGCAGATGTTGGAGTGCGGTACGCCCGGCCGCCGCCTGTAGTGATCATGCGCCGCCGCCGCAGCAGCAGCACGCCGGTCGCGGCCTCCGCCGGCGGTGCCGGCGTCATGAGCCACGTGCGATCTCCGGGGCCGGTGGCCACCGGTGTAGTGGTACTGATCGTCGCCATAGCCGCCGTCGTCGTCGTCTTCGTCGATGTTGTCCAGAGAGCGCGCCGCTGTTGGAGGAGCAGGAGCTGCGGGAGGAGACGGCGTTAGGTGCAGGAGCAGGGCCCCGCCGCCGCCGCCGGCGTCTTGGTGATGATCCGCTAAGGGCCTGTAGGTGAAGATGTTGGAGGAGGACCTGGGCAGGGCGCCCGGCGACGGCTGCTTGCTGCGCTCATGGTGATGAGCATCGTGGTCAACTGACGATGATGCAGCAATGGCATTTACTGGCGGCAACCTGGTGGTGGTGGCCGCCGGCGCCGGCAGAGAGGAAGAAGAAGAGGCGAGGTCCTTGAAGGTGAGGTCGACCGAGTCGTCGGGGACGCCCAGATAGAGGTCCTCCAGCTCCTGCCGCGCCAGCCTCAGCGTCGCCGCCGCCTGCTGCTTCTCGCCCATCTAGTCTAGCTAGCTATTAATTTGATTGATTGATGGATGAATAACTTAACACGCTCCAACTCCAATATCAGTCGCTTGCTTGCTGCATGCATATACATATATATAATTAATTGCTAGCATATAAGACATGCTGGCCGGCCGCGGCCGGTTCATTTTCCTGTCATCCGGCAATGCCATGATGTATTCTACTTTACTAGTTGTGATACTACCTAGGCTGCATGCACGTTCAGGCTGCAGGCACGACACAGATGATACGTTGTTTCCAAGGCATGCATATATAACATATGGATAATCGGCGATTCCGCGGCCGCTAGATGTACGTATACAGCATCCTTATATTTTGAAAAGCTATAGCGTTAATTACCAACTGTTGCTGTATCGACTGATCCTGTTGATACTTAGATTTAGCACGAGTCGACGCTATACGACCGATGTCAGCAGATCAATAGAGCCTCATTCGATTGTGTAGAAAACAATGAATTGTTTGCCTAGTACAAATCGACCGAGATCTTTCGACCGGCCGGCCGGCACCTCGATCAAAAAGCTGCCTCATCATCGATCCCGTCCACCCGCTTCCTACAAATGTATATATATGCATGTCTGTATCCATCTTTTGTCACATCGATCTCCTAACGAACCGTTTGTGATGACCCTCACCACAAACAGTTTTTAAACCCTTTGTGATGATGTGTATGGTACACGTTAAAACCACATTTTGGGGTAGTAAATCAATTCAAATTAAAAAGTGTTGAACTACAAAGTTGTATGCCTTATCAATATGTAGGACTTTTATTTTGGTCATTTCTTCATTTGACAAATTTATATTAATATTGTTCATAAAATCCATCTCTCTCATAGAGTTATAGTTTCTAAAACTATAAGAGAGACCTATAAGATTTGTGAACAATGTTACTCTCACTACATCGTATGAAA
>OAMR01000769.1:146892-164667 GCA_900205405.1 Echinochloa crus-galli
ATATTACTCTTCCTACATCGTATGGAAAAATGGTCAATATCAAAGTTATTGATCTTCGAAAGCTATGAAACTTTGTAGTTGACAACTTTTTAATTTGAAATTGTTTTATTAATGAAAAGTAAGTTTGTACTTAAAATTTAAAATTTGAGTTTTTTCAAACGACCTTGGATGAAAAAACGGTCAACATAAAAGTTGTAGATTTCGACAAGTCATGAAACTTTGTAGTTGACAACTTTGTCATTTGAAGTCATCTAATTAGCTAGATCTAAGTTTGAAATTCAAATTTTGTAAACGACCTGGGATGAAAAAAACGGTCAACATGAAAGTTGTAGATTTCGAAAAGTTAGAAAATTTTATAGTTCATGCTTTCTGTTCCTAGAGCAGATGCTTGGCATAGGACTTCGAAAATCCTAGTAAATATTAATCAAAATTTAGTAAACAATAATTATGAAAAAATAGACATATCTAAAAAGAAATCTAGTAATAAGAATTTAAGATTTGGTAATCAACAATTAGCATAATCACCCATGGACCGAAGCCTAACCAGATGCCGCGGCCCATTACAGTAGGGCGTGGCCCAACGGCTACCCAGGCTTGCTTGTCATAGGCACGATGGGGGCGCGCCCAATCTCCGTCTTGCTCGAGGGCTGCCCGTCCCCTCCAACGGATACTTTACAATCTCCGCCTCGCTCGAGGGTCACGCGCTCCCTCGAGCAAGGACTGTACAATTCACGCCTCGCTCGAGGGTGTCTGCCGCCTCGAGCGAGGCCCACAGCACTTCCGCCTCGCTCGAAGCCTCCCCTCAAGCCTCTCCAACCGACAGCAGCATTTAATGCGCGCTCCATCAACCGGACGCCAAAGTCAAAAGGCAATCCCCGTCCACATTGCGCCACTGACATCTCCAGGCCCACTATTCCACCTGCTCCGGTCACTGTTCGACCTCACTGCCGCTGTGCAGACATGCGCCGCACTGTGCGAGGTCCTTGCGGACTTGCAGGCGTCACTCCACCGCCCTGTGCTGCCAACTCCCGTCCGCTCCCCGTGGTACGGCCCTCGAATGGGCATGGAGGACCCTCGAACGGGTGCACGAACGACAACCAGGCGGAGATTCCAGTCAGTCGCAGCCATACGGGTGACGCGGGCCGGGTCAAATCCACCCACTCTCGGCCATTCCCCCGCCGAAATGGCCACGCCGCGCACTATGCTCAACAGCGACCATCACTTCGCCTCTTGTGCTGCCAACTCCCATCCTTCCTCTACGCCCAGGTCCTCGAATGGGCATGGAGGACCCTCGAACGGGTGCACGAACGACAACCAGGCGGAGACTCCGGTCAGGCGCAGTCGTACAGGTGACCAGGCGGAGACTCAAATCTACCAACTCCCGGCCATCCCTCGACGGAGCGGGCACGCCGCGTCCTGTGCTGAACAGCAAGCACCACGCCGATACCTGTGCTGCCTACTCCTGTCCTTCTCCCGCGGCCAGGCCCTCGAGCAGCCGGGCGGTACTATCGAACCGGCAGGGGAGCAACGGCCAAGCCCCGATCAAAGCCGCGCCATCCCTCGACACCGGGACAAACACAAAAGCCACCACGACGCCCGCAAGAAGCCGGAGATCGCTATAAAGCCTCGCCGTGAACAAGGACAGCGGCACGCCCGGCGCCATGCTCCACAGGACGCACCCCTATAGTGTACTTGTACTTGTAAACCCCCTCACCTTGGTTTATAAAGGAGGAGGCAGGCGCTCTTCCAGAGGGGAGAATAGACACGCGCGCGCTCACCACCACTCACGATATTGGCACTCTGCCTCAATCACTCCACATCCAGGGACTTGGAGATTTGCTTTCCTCTCCCGCCTTGCTTGTAGCTCCCCACTACAAGCACTCCGGTGCAAGATAGTGCAGTGCCACGAGCACACTCTGCTGGACATACGGCCCCGTGGCCGGAGCCAGGATAAACCCTTGTGTCATTGTGTTAGCTCTTGCATCAAACGTCAGGGGACATGACGCAGCGCATTCTGTATGGCGTTGAGGTTGGGCGGCCAATCTCAACACCGACAATCGACAATCAGATAGCTTAATTTTATAGAGTAAGCCAACAAAGTAGCCCATCTCATAATTCTTATATGGACGACCCTTTTGTTCTATAGAAAGAAAAATAGGAAAAAAGAATAAAATACATGAATTGTCCCTAAATTGTGGTGGAGTATCATTTAGTCCCTTAAAATCTATATTTTTAGGTCTCCAAACTTATCACAGTGTGTCATCTAAGTATCTAAACTTTAAAAATACAATTTTATGTCCCTAAATTTGTCCTAGTGTGTCATTCACGTCACTAAACTATCAAAATGTGTATTCAAATTGCGTAACTCATCACAGGCATCGTCACTAATTCAATTAGGGGATGAAAACTCTTCTCGATTGTCGTGCTCTCTTTCCTTTAGTCTCGGTTTATGCCGTCGCTCTCCCTCAAATCCTCAATCAAGTGTTAGACGATAATGCAACAAGCCACACCTGCTATTAGTCGCAGGACTTTCTCTATCACTCTATCTCCTTTACACGCTCATCATCATCCCTTATCACCGATGTAAGGGCTCTTTGGGAGCCGGAATTCCCGCGGGGATTGGCGCGGCTTCCTCGGGAAGCGCTCCCGATCAAGACAGGTCGGGCGGCTTTCCCTGGAAAAGTTTTCGGCGGGGTGGAACTACCAAAGTAGCCCTAAAGGTAGCTAGAAAGATGGCAAACGAGGAGGAAGCAATGCCCCAACAATTAATGACAAAAGTTCATGGATTGGAAAAGAGAAAAGTCAATTTTACACCCTCCAACATCACAAAAGTCCGATTTTCAGTCTTGAACTACAAAACCGGATAACAAGGCCATCCAACTGTCAAAACCGTGCAAATTTAGCCCTTAGGGTAATATTTTTAGAATTTTTTTGATACTGGTTTCATATTTTTCTGATTTAAGATGAATTAGTTTTGATTTGTAGATCTAATTGGATTTTTTAATTTTTCTTACAAAATACAAAACCATCTTCGAAACCACCGTAAGGGCTAAATTTGCACGGCTTTGACAGTTGGATGTCCTTTGTTATCCGGTTTTGTAGTTAAAGGTTGAAAATCGGATTTTTATGATACTTAGAGGTCGTAAAATGGACTTTCCCATTGAAAAATGGGCTCCTTGAGTTTTGAGACATGGATGATACCTATGATAAGTTTAGGGAACTTAAAATACATTTGGAGAGTTTAGAGACGTAATAGGATAAAATCCCACCTGTGTATTTTACTTTAGAAAAATATTCAACAGGATTATGCATGCAAAAGCATCATGACATGTTGAAATTTTAAATGTCTTTTAAATGAAATAGTTTGTTTCCGAGCGGGGAGTTTTGGGAACTGCCGTTTCTTTTAGAGTTTTTATGTTTAAATAGTCCTTTTAAATCTAATATTTTAATAATAACCCGTGACAAACTAAATTTTCAGAAACTAGCCCTTTTGGTCGCGCCGGGACTTTTGGCGCAACTCCCCGTTGAGTCGCGCCACATGCAATGACGCGACGAAGCCGCCATGTAGGCAACTCGGCCACGGTGGCCGCTGATGTGTTAACTGAGTCGCGCCGTAGCCTCCGGCATGACTCAGTGTTGAGTCGCGCCGGAGTCTCTGGCGCGACTCAGCTGCACATCAATTACAGATTCAAACTTGGTGCTTCATTATAAATATTCAAAAATCTATTTTTATGAAGTGGGACTAGTCCAAAATATTCACCAAAGATCCTAGTTCCCAATTTTATTTATCTAGTCCAAAATTGATACAAAAATCATTTTAAAATTTTGGCTCAAAAAATAAGCATCACTGTTTTCAACCTTACCCATGCCTGGGCCGGATTCATCACATTGTCTTTCCAATCAAATTCAAATATTTGGTTCCAAAAAAATTAGATCCACCGTAAAATTAAATAGAACACATAGCCAAATTTTCCTATTATTTCACATAATAATCACTAATGATGTTTAGGAGCTTGGTATTTTAGATTTTTTCTAACCATTGAACCTCCAACCTATACAAAAGTATTAGTACAAGTTATGTGTTTCAACATAGAAGGACAACAAGTTGATGTTCTGGTATGTTTAAGGGTCAAATATCAAATTTTAAACAACAAGTTATACCGTTCTTAGCCTTTTCCTTGAAAATTTCTAAGTCCTGAAAACAGTGATGCTTATTCAAATTTGAGCCAAAATTTTAAAATAATTTTTATATCAATTTTGGACTAGATAATTAAAATTGGGAACTAGGATCTTTGGTGAATATTTTGGACTAGTCCCACTTCATAAAAATAGATTTTTGAATATTTATACTGAAGCACCAAGTTTGAATCTATAATTGATGTGCAGCTGAGTCGCGCCAGAGGCTACGACGCGATTCAGTTGACACATCAGCTGCCACCGTGGCCGAGTTGCCTACATGGCGGCTTCGTCGCGCCATTGCATGTGGCGCGACTCAATGGGGAGTCGCGCCAAAAGTCCCGGCGCTACCAAAAGGGCTAGTTTATGAAAATTTAGTTTGTCACGGGTTATTATTAAAATATTAGATTTAAAAGGACTATTTAAAAATAAAAACTCTTTCTTTTACACCAAGAACGAAAGCCAAACAAATAAACAATAGAGTAAACGTGCAATATTATTATTTGTGTGAGATGTGCTGAAAATGGTGGCTGCTCCTGACATCGAGGGCAACCTCTTGTTGGATCTCTCTCCCCCTCTGCTTCCAGGAGCAACTTGAGCATGCATTCCCCACCCAAAAATAGAAACCAAGGTTGGAAGCGGAGGATCAAGACAGCAACAATGGCAAAGAAATTACTCTTTTTTGCATTCCCATCCACGCCGTATCATGCTCCTGCCCAGGCTCCTAGATTGGTGGCGGCTCAATTATTATTTTCCGGGGAAATTGGATCGGGGCCGCCAAGAATCACAGGTTTCTCTCTCTTTCCCCACAAATTTCTTGCCTGATGGATGAAATATGATTTACCATTTGTCATTTGTTCTGATCCGTCGTCCTTTTGTGTTTCTTGGATTTGCCGCGCGACATGCAGAAGCCAGATCCAGCAACAAGGAGCAACCCTGTGTGCAAGTACTGTACCAAATTGTCAAATTGGGGCTAACATTTGGGTCTAAACACCAACGTCGAACTCGAGGTGATGAGTATCAGAGGAGGAATCAATTGATCTTTGGTCATCCTTGAGGCAACTGCAGTGATCCCCATTGAGGAAGGGAGCAATGGCCGGATAATTTGGTGACCGATTGGGCTGTGCAAGCTAAAACAAATTGAATAGGATTATAGGATGAGGTGGCCGAGGAGCAAATTCAGATGGCTCCTCAGTGCATGCCTCATTTCTCTGCTGCTGCAGCTTGTCGGTGCCATCAGGACTAGCTTGTTCTGGCCACCAGCTTCCCTGCCATCTCTTTCAATCCCAAGACAAGATGAATCGGTAACGACCAAGTTAATGATGCTCTGCATTCATGTAGCACTTATATCACTGTAATGCTGTATGTATGCCATGTTCCACAGTTGGTAGGTTGTTTCCCTTAGGTAAACTTTGCAGGGTTGGAGAATAGCAAATTATGAAACACCAGTATACGGTTCATGGGAATAAGTAGTACCCAGTCTAAATCCATGCAGTAGTTCTCTGTCTATCTGTCAGTGAAAGAAGGTTCTTTATTTGAAATACTTTTATTTAGTTGCTTCTATAGAGGCCAAACAGCTACTTTCTTCTAACTGATACCTGTATCGCCATTCAGACATTCAGAAGTTAACCTGCTCTCCACTAACTGATGCCTGTATCACCATTCAGACATTTAGATGTTAGCCTGCTTTCTACTAATTGATGCCTATATCACCATTCAGACATGCATAAGTTAAGAAAGTCTGTCCACATTCTTACTAACTGTTCTTTCTCATGCGTTACATTACACACAGGTGGAACAATTATGGCTCAATCGTTCTCTGAACTTGGGAACTCCTCAAGATGTTAGAAACAAGTCCCACTGTAGCCTTCTATTCAACACCATCAGTGATTCCAGTAGAACAAATGATAAGAAGTCCTCTCCTCAGAAGATCAATATTGAGGAAGCAATCATTGCTACCTTCTCGCCTGCAGAAGTTGCTAACACTTTTCTGGACTGCTTAAACAAGTATAATTCACCTTTCTCTGAACATGGAAAGCAGAAGCAGCAGGGGGAAAGCAGGAGCTTATTTCCCAACTCTAACAGTATCAACCCTGCTTTTCCAATGAAAAGAAGACTTCTGCTTGAAGGAGCATCCACCATTGCTCCACCCTCACCTTCAGGAAAACATGCACTGAGAAGAGTTTTGTTTTTCGAAGCAGAAGCCCACCCACTAGCCACTAGTATGAAAAAGGGTTCGAAACCAGAGCCGAAAAGCAAGAGCAAGGACAACAGTGGCACTGTTATTGCTGGTTTGTCAGTGGCTTGTATAGCATTGGTGGCTCTTATCGGCATTTGCTGTTGTGCTTGCCGTGGAAGCGATGATTCAGGATCATCGTATGATGATAAACCACTCCTGAGTTTGAATATGAGTGATCTATCAGGTGCTACAAAACTAAACAAACAGCTGCTTTAGTTTTTTTTTCTTTTTCCAGTTCGTCCAATTTCTCTCTTGCATAGAGGCTTTGTAAAAAAAAAGACAAAGAAAGATAATGCTTACTTGAAGCAGGTATACCTGTAAATTCATGCGTTGTTCTTAAATGCAACAGGTTCTTCACGTAAATCATGCTCTACCCCAATTGATGTCAACCGGTTGGGGGCATTGTCAATCAATTCATCAGAGAGCCAGCAAAAGGAATTTAAATTACCTACGAAGGCGGCAGCAAGAGAAATGTCAATGAAGTCGGAGTTTGAGCGACGCAGCAATGCACAGGCGATGAAGCTAAGCTCTTATGAAATAACCTCCATTGCTGGACATCCGCCGGCCTCTACTAATTCTCAGGATGTGAAAGCTGCTGCTGCAGTTCCTTCCGGTAATGCCAATGAAAGCACCTGTAAACCTCCAGCTGGTCCAACACCGCCACCGCCGCCTCCTCTCCCAAAGGTTCCTCCTCCACCATCTGCACCATCCGCACCATCTGCGCCACCCGCACCACCTGCACCAGCACCTCCTCCTCCAAAGATGCCTGCAGCTGCTGGTTCAAGCAAACCACCTCCACCAGGACCGCCGCCGCCTCCTGCTCCCAGGCCTGCAGCGGGACCCGGACCTCCACCACCGCCAACTAGACCTGGAGCTGGACCTCCACCACCAGCAATGCCTGGTCCTCCAAAAGCGCGTGGGCCACCTCCGTTGAAGAAGGCAGGAAATGTTGCAGGTCCTTCTGCAGCAGACTCTAATAAAACAAAGCTGAAGCCATTCTTCTGGGATAAAGTCACTGCAAATCCGGATCAAGCAATGGTGTGGGATCAAATTAAAGCAGGATCTTTCCAGTAAGCTTGCCAACCACCCTGAGTATAACTTGCTGTGACATGATTATTGTTGTCGTATTTGCACTGTGCACCTCTCTTTATTGCTAGCTTGCTATTAACCAAATATTGGTAACGTCAGGTAAGTCTGATATTAACTCTCCCACTTACCAATTCATTGATAGGTTTAACGAGGAGATGATTGAGAGTCTTTTCGGTTGTCATGCTGTTGACAAGAAAAGTGGTGATGGCAAAAAAGATTTGGCAGCAAAGGATGTCCCTCAATTTGTTAGGATACTTGACGCTAAAAAGGCACAGAACTTAGCCATATCACTGAAGGCGTTGAGTGTTTCAGCTGAAGAAGTTCGTAATGCAGTTACAGAAGGTAAAACCAACCATCTTTTGGGCCTCTTCTTCTCGTATTATATATTCAATAGAAACTACGTGCCTTTAATTAATGGGTAATTTGACGCAGGACATGAACTTCCCATTGATCTGATACAAACCTTGATAAGATGGACTCCAACTAGCGATGAGGAGCTAAGGCTTCGGCTCTACACGGGGGAGCGCACTCAACTGGGTCCTGCAGAGCAATTCTTGAGGACCATCATTGACATCCCTTACCTCTACCAGCGCCTGGATGTGTTGCTTTTCATGTCCAGTTTACCGGAAGAAGCTGCAAATGCAGAGCAGTCATTTAAAACCCTGGAGGTAAGCCGGCTTCAGTAGTAGCACTTACTAAGCCGTCAAGAAGTCATCTTGCAGAGAAACAAGACAAGTTATAAGTGTATGGTAATGGCAAGGAAATGCTGACATATTTATTGAATTGCATTTTCTTTTTGTCAAAAAGGTGGCCTGCCACGAGCTTAGGAACAGCCGTCTATTCAAGAAGCTTCTGGAGGCTGTACTCAAGACTGGCAACCGAATGAACGATGGCACCTTTCGAGGGGGCGCCCAGGCATTTAAGCTGGACACCCTCCTGAAGCTTGCGGACGTGAAGGGGGTAGATGGCAAGACGACACTGCTGCATTTCGTCGTTCAGGAGATCATTCGCTCGGAGGGTGTGCGTGCGGTGCGGACCGCCAAAGAGCAGAGCAACAGCAGCATGTCCAGCGTGATCTCCGACGATCTCACTGAGGATGTCAGTGAGGACACAGAGCACTACAAGCAGTTAGGCCTGGGCGTGGTTTCCAGCCTGGGAGACGACCTCCAGAACGTGCGGAAGGCGGCGTGCCTGGACTCCGATGCGCTGACCATCTCGGTGGCGAGCCTGGGGCACAAGCTGGTGAAAGCGAATGAGTTCCTGAACACGGGCATGAAGAGCTTAGATGAGGACAGTGGGTTCCATCGCAAGCTGGTCCAGTTCATCGAGAAGTCTCAGGTGCGGGTGACCCACCTTCTGGAGGAGGAAAAAAAGCTGCGCGCTCTGGTGCGCAGCACGGTGGACTACTTCCATGGGAGCACGGGGAAGGACGAGGGCCTGCGGTTGTTTGTCATCGTGCGCGACTTCCTGGGGATACTGGACAAGGTGTGCAGGGAGGTGAAAGAGGCGGCTGCCAAGGCTGCTGCTAACAAGAAGCCTTCAGCAGCAGGATCAGGGTCAGGGTCAAGGGGCAGGCAGCCGTCGCAGTCGTCGATGTCTTCCCGCGATCCCCGGCAGCAGCTGGTGCCCGCGATCCAACATCAGAGGAGCGCAGCAGCACGCAGCTCTAGTTCCTCTTCTGATTCTGATGACTGACATTATCCAGCTAATTAATGATTTGTGCAGACTACACCATACTAGTGTGATGGGATTGGATTGGGTGGGATGGGAGCACAGCAGGTAGAAGAAGAGTTAGTGGCTAGTTAATTAGTTATGAATTGACTCACTTACATACAGCAGAATGAAAAGATAGGGACACTACGGCCTGATAGGTTAATCATTATATGGTCTCTTGTTTGTCCTCGGTAAATATTTGTTTCTTTATACAAATGTACGTCATAGATATGTACAAAGATCAAGGCTGAATGAATAAATGTCATTTTTGTTCTTGGTTTGTTTTGGCGACCTGGATCAGATAGATATACTCTGCTTATGTGTTGTGTTTATGGTTTGTTTGTGCCGGAACTCTGTAAGTTCATACCGGCTAATCTCCCTATTTTACTGATTTATTGGAGAAACAACAAAAGCATTTATTCCTTATTTTACTTATTGAATGGAGAAATTTCGGATGATTTCATTTTAGTAGGAATTTGCCCTGATTTTTGTAGATTGTGAATAGCTCATTATGTCTCCGATGGAGATTTGACCTTTGATGGTAAAACTCATTTATCATCCGATGGAGATTTGTCTACGAATTTTCCTAACTGGATTTGCACCATTAAGTGAAGTGGATGTTCGACTAACTCCGCGGTCTCGAGTTTTCAGCATCAGCATCTGACAAGAGCCTATAGGGCACCTGACAGAATACTTGCCATTTCTTTCAGCAATCCGGGTCCAACAAGTTTTGTTCAATTTCTCCAGAGACTGCCTAGCGGTATCCTGAACACTGCATCAACAACACCTGGAATTGAACGAGGTTGCTACATAAACCCCAACCTCAAAACTAGAAAAACTCGAAGTCCAGGGATCATCCTTGGCAAAGATAATGATCAGAGCCGATGATGCATCGGGAACAAATCTTAGATGACATGGTTAAAGACTCTGTTACAAAGACAGAAGAAATAGAGCAGGGCGAAAGATACTGTTACAGAAACAGAAGAAAAAGAGCAGGGTGAAATAACAATCACAGATGAAGGTGAGCTCAAATAGGATGAAAGGAAAGCTCTAACAAAACTTGTTCAATTTGCCCTTCCCTACCCAAGTGGGCTTGCTCGAATTTTCTTAATTGGCTAATACGGATTAGAGTTTTTTTTATAACTTAAAGACATAGTTTTTCTACTTCAAGTCATGAATGAATTCAGATAGCCATTGTGCAGCACGATCGGCAAGACCAAGGGTCAGATTACTTGAGTGGTAAAACGGCATTAGAGAAGCTTAAATGTTGTGGTCGCAGAAACCTCCGCATCATCAGTAGCCAACAGCCGCTACACACTTCAATTTCAATGCTTAGTGCTCGTTGAGCTCAATGGTGATTGCTTAACATCGAAGGGATTCTTTGTTTATTGGAAAAATAAACTCATACCAATTTATCCAAAGCTCGACCGTCCGAGGGATAAATAAGCAAGAAGCAAGCCTCTTCTCCGTCATACCAATCCGCCATTGGAATCGAAGAAGCATATGCATATGCATGCATAACATTACCACCAGATTAAAAACCAACTTAGCCATGATTACCACAGGTCTTCCATCTCCACCAAGTTAAATCTGCAGATCAAGCTTACTTACAGGCAGCAGATTAGCAACAAACAGATAAATACAAAGAGCTAGATGGGCACAGCACCATAAGACATTATGCCGCAAAATAAAACATCAAAAGCACCACCGTGTAACTGCCATTCTGTTTCAACAGCTCACAGCGTTTTGCTGTCTCTCACGAGCAAAAGTTCCCCTGCCTAGTCACTCCTGCACACGATGCCTGCAACATGTACAAGTTTGAAGCATAATTCAGATGGCCTTCTGTATATGTTTCTACTGGGCTACATTCTGTCACCACGTTGCTGCTGTAAATTAGACAGACTATCTCAGCACATTTCAATCAAATTAACAAGCCAGAACCATTGAATTCTTCCTGTATAAAGCAAAAACTGGAATCCGACACAAGTATGGATGATATACTGCTTCTAACCCTAATAAATTCAAATATTATATTGTCTGCATGGTTATCGAGGAATATGCAAAAACCAACACATTTTGATTTTCTTTCCTGGGAAGTACTTTAATGTACACATGATTCACAGGATCATTATCCAAGAATATTCGCAACGAAAACATTTTTGTTTTGTTTCATGCAAAGTTACATCAATACTGCATCATTCAAAAGGTCAATAATTTTAACTCAACCCAACAATAACAATTGTCATCATGAATACTGGTAGAACTGAATCTTTAAGATTTAAAGAAAACTTTAGATAGTCCCAACTATCCAATTGTGCATCTTAACATACACTCTTATACCCTTTGCTAACCCTCCATTGTTGATCCACCTTGACACCTTTACTTTTCTCACGGGCAAAATTAGCCCACCAGGGAGTACTAATAGCACTGAGAATGCAAGAAAAAATCACTCCAAAACAGATTTTCCTATAGCAAAGGCATGAAACACACCAGACCCATTTATTGAATGGTGGTTTTCCTTTTTTACCACTCTGTTTCTGTTATTTTAGCCACTGGATGGGTTTGGGCCCACATTTTAGTTGAACCAGTGGAAAGGGAGAAAAAGGAAAGACAATTACATTAAGGAATTGAGGTTCCTAATTTAATGGTAAAAGAGAAACTTTCCCACTTTCAAATGAAAACAAAACACAGTATGAGGTTGACCCATGAGTAACGCGAAAAGGCACATTGTCAGGCTAAGCTCCACACAGTGGTAGTAGGGTAATTCCCCTGACAGTGGCCTGTAACCCAGAATTTCTAAGGACCATCATACATACAATACAACACTAGTTTACCCTCACTTCAACAAAATGAAGACTACAAAACATCAAACTGCAGCAGTAGAATGAGAACGGGTTAGTTAAACAAGCTCCTGATTTCCATTCGCAGACAACAAATTTTACTCCGACGGTGATGCATGTATTACATCCACATTTACCATTATAATTGTCATCCCACCAAGAGAAAAATTAAAGCTCACACATCATAAGTAGCTCAAATAGAATTAAGCACTTACTGAACCGGATTCCTACCTGAATTAAGGGCAGACAAACTTCCAGTAATCAACTAACTTGTGATCTTCTGGAACCACCTCTGTTGCCCTTCCAGCACAAAAGATTGCATAAGCATCAGCAGCATACCTGGAGTAATAGCCACATTTCAAATTACTAAATGGGAATGGTTAAGAGATGACATTAAATGAATGCCTGTATACTACGGAAAAGTTTAATGGGCCATCCAACCCACTCACTTGCCAACGCCACAAAGCTCTGTAATGTACTCCCATTCCTCTCCAACATAAGCTTTAGAGAATTTCTGGATTCTATTTGTTTTCACATTCTGCAGTCCCAGAGGTCTTAGATACTCAGCCATCATTTCAGGATCAGCTGTGTATGCAGTCTGAGCATCAGGATAGCGTTCGAAGAAGCCCTCCACTTTCTCCCTGACCTGCAGGAGTAAACAAAGGCATTCAATACTTGAAGTGGAATGTGCCACCAAAGCAACAGCAAACAGGGAAATAGCGCAGCAGCTCATGGTGGCTTCATTGGTAGTCAGAGTGTCAAGATGACCAGAAGTGGCAAGCCCCGAGTGCTGACCAACAAAGAGAGGATGAGAATCGAAGTCTTGAAGCAACAGCAAAAGCCCCAGGGCTTCATCCCCCCCATGGCCAATTTCAATTCCATTGAACAAGACCCCAAGTACTCCTCACCTTTTGGTGCATTCTTTGATCAGTTCAGCTACAAACCTGAGCGCCAGCAAGGTCACAATGCTCCATCAGTTCCCAAAATGCCTTATCGTCCAGCCCGTCCACCTACTCGAGATCGCCCACCATCTCTGTCTGATCAGCTCACTGCAAATGAGACCTTCATGGCTGCCAAGACAACCATCTCAGACACAGAGCAACCACACTCAGCCTCAGCCTCAGGTTCACAAGAAGAGGTAAAGGTAAAAGGTAAGAAAGGGTCTGGGAAGAAGATGGACGGGATGAAGAAGCCAAGAAAACCAGTGCTTACTGCTGCCGAGAAGCGCTCAGATGCGTACCTCTCCTGCAAGAGTTCATGGGGGGAACATGGCATGATTACCAGCTCATTCAGTGGCAGGCGGCGGTACTTGTCTGAGCGCTTCTCGACAGCAGTAAGCTTTGGAGCTGGTTTTCTTGGCTTCTTCATCCCGTCCATCTTCTTCCCAGACCCTTTCTTACCTTTTACCTTTGCCTCTTCTTGTGAACCTGAGGCTGAGACTGAGTGTGATTGCTCTGTGTCTGAGATGGTTGTCTTGGCAGCCATGAAGGTCTCATTTGCAGTGAGCTGATCAGACAGAGATGGTGGGCGATCTTGAGTAGATGGACGGGCTGCACGATAAGGCATTTTGGGAACTGATGGAGCATTGTGACCTTGCTGGCGCTCAGGTTTGTAGCTGAACTGATCAAAGAATGCACCAAAAGGTGACGAGTACTTGGGGTCTTGTTCAATGGAATTGAAATTGGCCATGGGGGGGATGAAGCCCTGGGGCTTTTGCTGTTGCTTCAAGACTTCGATTCTCATCCCGTCCATCTTCTTCTCAGACCCTTTCTTTCCTTTTACCTTTACCTCTTCTTGTGAACCTGAGGCTGAGGCTGAGTGTGGTTGCTCTGTGTCCGAGATGGTTGTCTTGGCAGCCATGAAGGTCCCATTTGCAGCGAGCTGATCAGACAGAGATGGTGGGCAATCTCGAGTAGGTGGACGGGCAGGACGATAAGGCATTTTGGGAACTGATGGAGCATTGTGACCTTGCCGGCGCTCAGGTTTGTACCTGAACTGGTCAAAGAATGCATGAAAATCAAAAGGTGAGGAATACTTGGGGTCCTGATCAGTGGAACTGAGATTAGCCATGGTGGGGATGAAGCGGGGCATTTGCTGTTGCTTTAAGGTTTCGATTCTCATCTTGAGGATCTCGCTGTCGGTCCGCACAAGGGGCTTGCCGCTTCTGCTCCTCTGGGCAATCTGACTACCACTGACGCCACCATGAGCTGCTGCTTCCCCTATTTGAGGATGGACATCATCGGGTACCGGCGGCTGACCAGATTGCCCCTGCTCCGCCTTAACCCGCCTCCGCTCCTTCCTTTCCATGTCCCCTTCTGCTGCCACCTCCAAGATTTTGGAGGAGGCAGACGGCGATGGAGTTGGCGCCGCCTCCTCGTGCTTGCTTCTCTTGCGCTTCATTTTCTCCTCATTCCACACGGCCTCCTCCACCAATCGATATCGAGAAGGCGTTTTCAAAAGTGACGGAGCATTGCGACCTTGCCGGGGCTCAGGTTTGTACCTGAACTGGTCAAAGAATGCATGAAAATCAAAAGGTGAGGAATGCTTGGGGTCCTGATCAGTGGAACTGAGATTAGCCATGGTGGGGATGAAGCCCTGGGGCATTTGCTGTTGCTTTAAGGTTTCGATTCTCATATTGAGGATCTCGCTGCCGGTCCGCACAAGGGCCTTGCCGCTTCTGCTGACACTCTGACTACCACTGACGCCATCATCAGCTGCTGCTTCCCCTATTTGGGGATGGACATCATCAGGTACTGGCGACTGATCGGATTGCCCCTGCAACACTTTATCCCTCATCCGCTCCTTCCTTGCCATGGTCCCTTCCGCTGGCACCTCCAATATTTGGGCGGCAGCAGACGGCGATGGAATGGCTGCTGCCTCCGCATGCTTGCTTTGCTTGCGCTTCATTTCCTCCTCATTCTGCACGGCCTCCTTCACCAATCGATATCGAGGAGGCGTTTTCAGAAGTGACGGAGCATTGCGACCTTGCCGGCGCTCAGGTTTGTATCTGAACTGGTCCAAGAATGCATGAAAATCAAAAGGTGAGGAATACTTGGGGTCCTGATCAGTGGAACTGGCTGAACGCGATGGAGTTGGCGCCGCCTCCTCGTGCTTGCTTCTCTTGCGCTTCATTTTCTCCTCCTTCAGCACGGCCGCCTTCACCAATGCAGATGCCGCAACCACCTCCTTCCTCTTGCGCTCCTTGCCCGCCGCCGCCGCCGCCGGCGGCGAGGTTAGGGTTTCGGGAGCGACTGGGGCCGGGGGCTCGGGCTTGGAATCGGGAGTCGCCGGAGGTCGAGGTGACTCCGAGGAAGCCGCCGTGGCCTCCTCCTGCTCCCTGTGCATCTTCATCCTCTTCTGCCGCGCCGCCTCCAACTCCTCCGCCATGGCCGCCGGCGCCGCCGCCGACATCGCGCACCGCGGCGGGGGGATCAGGACGGGGAACGGCCTGGAGACCGGCGGCGAGCCGGAGAGGTGATTGGGAGTAAGACTTCTCCTCTCCGCCATCTCGGATTTGGGGTGGGATGGGAACCGAGCCAGGGAATGGGGGAGGAAGACGAAGGGGGCTATTGTGTTTCGCGGCAAATCCGCCGTATTGCCGCCAAAAGAAAATTTTAGTATATTTAATCTATTTTTATAATAAAAATAGAGGAAACTATTTCTTCCGTAAAGATAGCAAACGAATTTTTAATAAGAGAAGAAATAATAATCTAAATGCGATTAATAATAAGTGGAAACGATTGCTTCGGTAAGGAACACATCAAAACAATACTTGTTTCATAAATCATTTCTTTCCTATTTTACTAGTTGATTGGAGAAATTTCGGGCGATTCCTTTTTAGTGGTAATTTGACCCATTTAATTAAAAAGGGAAATGATAATAAAGAGTGTGATATTTGCTATTATTGAAATTCTAAACATAAGAAATTTTAATAGTATTAAATTTAATAAAGTAATTGCAAAAATACTACAGTATAATTTAAAACAATATAGTGCTATCTGCTGTCCGTTTATGCTCGTGTTTTTTGTCCTGTGTAGTGGGCCTCAACAAATGATATGTTTGATACGTAATCATTACGGACTTAGATAACATAGTAGAACTAGAGTATTTTTAATATAAATATATAAATTATTATTTCTTTTTAATAATTCCATTAGATTACTATTGAAACAATGAAGAAAATTAAGACGGATACAAACCTATGATTTCAAAAGAAAAATATTCTAATTACTGATTCCACGGTAGCAATGGCCGGACAATATACGCTAGTAACAACATAAAGTAGACAATAAATCTATTTAGTATTTGTCGGTGCCGAGATTGGCCGCCCAACCTCAGCGCCTAACAGAATGCGCGCTACCAAAAAATCCACCCCCACCCTCACAGAGGCCCCACCTGTCAGATTTTTTTGGGGTGGGGGACGTGGGAAGGGTGGGGAAAAAATTGATGTTCTAGACGCTTTTAGTTCTTTTTAATATAAATATATACATTATTATTTCTTTTTAATAATTCCATTAGATTACTATTGAAACAATGAAGAAAATTAAGACGGATACAAACCTATGATTTCAAAAGAAAAATATTCTAATTACTGATTCCACGGTAGCAATGGCCGGACAATATACGCTAGTAACAACATAAAGTAGACAATAAATCTATTTAGTATTTGTCGGTGCCGAGATTGGCCGCCCAACCTCAGCGCCTAACAGAATGCGCGGTGTCCCGTCCCTTGACGGTTGATGCAGGAGCTAGCACAATGACACAAGGGGTTTATCCTGGTTTCGGCCACGGGGCCGTACGTCCAGCAAGGTATGCTCTTGGTACTGTACTATCTTGCACCGGGGTGCTCGTAGTGGGGGGCTACAAGCTTAGCGGGAGAGGAGGAGAGGCCTCCAGGTCCCTGTTGTTTGAGAAAATGGTTTCTCAACCTGTCTTGCTCTATAATTGCCAATTACCTGCTGCTATTGGCATGCTGCTTACAGTTCGTTGCACTCAAAGAATCTTAATTGTCTGCCCTTTTCTGCGTTACCTAAAACACATCGGATTGGAGCAGACATATAAACATCTGTAAAGCACTCCTACAAGTTGGAGGAACAGCGCTGGTGCATGACAACTGCTGAACCGCACACAAAAACAAAAGATTAACTCAGTTTTTTTCTAAATCCTCAATTTATTCCTGTTTAGATATATAAACATCATCAATGGGTATTGTCGTATGGAACTTTTGTGAATCCTCACTTTATTCTTGTTTAGACATTAAACACCCGAAGCTGTGCAGCTTCCTGTTCTTGCTTTGTTTGGAACTTGCGCGTCACACAACGAACAACGAAACAGTGTGAGTGAATGTTACACTTCACTAAGACAAATCTGACCTACAGAATATGGGCATCTATAGGACCCAATTTGAATTTCGACCAACTGAGCTTGCGTGTGCCTTAAGCCTCTTTATCTTTGTTTGCCATCTGATGTAAGCGTGCATGTTTCTAAGGGTTTTGAACTTTTGATGGAAAATGTTTGCTCTACTCACATTATTAGATTCATACTACGGCACTACAGGAACATTTGCCAAATGCATAAGCTCTACAATCACATTTCTGATGACAACTCATGACACTCAGATTTGTTTAGTATGCCCTTTTCTGCTTATCAGTTTATATACCGGACTACAAAATGACACCCATCAAGATTCGTTTTCCAGAGGACTAACAGAGCATAAGG
>OAMR01000769.1:177213-193152 GCA_900205405.1 Echinochloa crus-galli
GACGACGAGGCGGCGTCTAAGGCTCCGTCCACGACGACGACGAGGCGGCGAAGCTGCAGAAGCCCGGCGTGGAGGTGGACGTGGAGAAGAGGGCAGCCGGCGAAGAGGAGGGCGCCGTCGTCGGAGGAGAAGCCGGAGGGCAAGCCCAAGGGTAGGAGCGGGCGCGGGTGAGAAGACTCGCCGGCACACCGTCCCTGCTCCCCCCGCCGCGACCTCTGCCTCGCCGCCTGCTGCCGCTGCATCTTCGATGCCGTAGCCGACCTCGACGAGGTCGGAGAAGGAGAGCTCGCGCCCTGAGCCGCACTCTCCGCCGCCGTCGGGGACGCCGGCCAGGAGGCCAACAGCTCCTCCTCCGGCGCCGACAGCCCCCAACCTTCTCTGGGCGGTGTACGGTGGGTCCCCGCCGCCGCGTGAAAGCATCTAGGTCCCAATTTGTGTTTTGGTAATTAATGACAATCATAATGGACTAACAATTTCATTGAGATATGAGAATAGGTTAGTTCATGGAATTGGATGAGCTCTTGTGATATGTCATGATCATGGTGTACATAAGGAGGATTGAAAGGAGCTCAAGGCAAAGGTATAAGATAGGGTGTTTTATCTTACCGGTCAAGCGGTGCTTAGTGGATGAATCTTTGACCGGATTATAGGCTAGATAGCCGTACTATCAAGAGGGGTCAATGTTTTTAGCTTGATGAGTCCATAGTGCCACTTTGCTCAAACAATTGCATTGCATGCATAAGGATCATCTTTATTGAGAAGGTAGGAAGAACAAGAAATGAAAATATAACTTGTGGAGAGCTTACTGCGTCCTGGCGGACCGTCCGCCTGTACTGGTCCGCGGACAGTCTGGTGGTCCCGGACAGTCCGCGGTCAGGAAGGCGGACTGTCCGTAGGCTGACTTCCGTGCGCTGCTTCTGACTAAGGTTTTCTGCTCGGCTGAAAAATGAGAAGCGGACTGTCCGCCAGACACTGGCGGACTATCCGCAGTTAAGCTTTTGTGAGGCGGAATGTTTTGGCGGACCGTTTTACACAGAGACGTTTCCGGGCGATCCATAGCACTTTTGTAAGGCGGACTGTCCGCAGGCAAAAGTTGGTCGTTGAAATTTTGCCTTGGCGGACAGTCCGCCATGGGTCGGCGGACTGTCCGCCTGTCCATAACGGCTCTTTCTGACACACACTGACACACGTACTAGCCGTTGGTTTTGAAGGGCGGACTGTCCGCCATGTGTGAGGCGGACTGTCCGCCGGTGCCCTGTTTTGAACATAACGGTTAGATTTCGAGGGGGTGAGTATATATACTCCACCCCCGGGGTTGGGAAGGCTCTCTTGGCACATTTGAAAGCTTCCTTGACACATTTGAGCATTCCCCATCCTCTCTCTCACTCACTTGGTTTAGAGGTTGCATCTTTGTGAGATTGAGAGCATCCTAGTGCTTTGCATCAATAGCTTGAGCTTTGTGGCACTAGGGAGTCTTCAAGCAAGGTCGTTGATTTGTTACTCTTGGAGGTTGCCGCCTCCTAGACGGCTTGGAGCTCGTGGTTCCTTGAGCACTTCAAGAAGATTGTGAAGTGGCCTTGGAAATTTGGTGTAAGAGGTCTTGTGCTCACCTCACCGGAGTGGTGAAGGGCAACTCTAGTGGAAAAGAGATTTGGAGCGGTTCTTTGGTTCTAGCCGGCTCATACATCAAGTGGAGACTTGATAGAGGGTCAGCGCTTCCCTATTGGCTCGTACTCTTGCTCGAGGGTCTCCCCTGCCCGCTCGAGGGCTGTGCCGTACGAGGGAGGACGAGAGTAGGCAGAACAGTGGCGCCGAATGACAGATGTACGTTCGCACAGGGCTTGCCACGCCCGCTCAATGGCTGGGGTTGGCGGTCCTGTGGCCGGAGTCAGCGGGAGTGACAGGGCGTGGCGGACCTGACCGGGGTTCGCCCCTGGTCGCCGTCCGTACGCCATTCGAGGGTGCCCATCTGCCCGTGGGGGAAGGACGGGAGCAGTTGGCACAGTGCGGTGGAATGACCCGTGCCTGCTCGCATAGTGATGAAGCGTCAGCACAACACCGGGGCAGGTGGTACAGTGGTCCTGACCGTGTCAGCGGCGTGGAGCAGGGCGGAGTCCCATCCCCATCCTTTGACTTGGGCGTTTGGTAGGTCGCGGCATTAAATGCGGTTGCCGGGCGGAGTGGTGGGACGCTATCACAGCGAATAGAGGGGCGACCTCGAGCGGGACGGAGTGACCCACTCGCTCGAGGAGGCGTGCGGACCTCGAGCGAGGCGAACGCGGGGTCGTGCCCGCCCGAGGGGGTCGAAGACTCTCGAGCGAGGCGGTGACGGGGTCATGCCCGCCCGAGGGGGCCGAAGACCCTCGAGCGAGGCGGTCACGGTGTCCGCTCCTTGGGCCTTGAGGTGAATCAAGCCGGGGCGGTCGTTTGGGCCGCGGTGAGCGGCAACGGGCCACGTTGTCCGGGTGATTTTCTGGGCCACCGGTGGTTAAATGTTTTTTGAGGGTGATTATTCCCGGTGGTTAGGGGACCCCCTTGGGATGTCCCCCGACAGTATTTAAACATCTATATCTATCTATATCTATACTATAAGGATTCTAGAGAATTGAAAACGTTTTCTACCAAAAAAATCCACCCGCACCCTCTCACAGAGGCCCCAGCTGTCAGATTTTTTTTGGGGTGGGGGACGTGGGAAAGGTGGGAAAAACTTGATGTTCCAGGCGTTTTAGTTCATTCTCCGCAAAACTTTTTTCACCCAACGTCCCGCGCGTACCCACCTCTGGCCAGGTGGGCCCCTAACTCCCCACGTGCACACAATTATCCCGTATTGCTAATAAACAAAAGATTGAAAAGTTTTTCTCTATATAAATAAAGACCAACTAACTCAAAAAATAATGTGCCTCTAAATTTGAGAATAGTTAAAGCTCTATATACACACGTGCGTGCGCACGTGCCGCGTCTGCTAGTATTACTTAACACTACTAGAAATAGTGCATGTACCGTCGGTTCAAAAGTGCATTATGCCGTCGAAAGATCCTAGACAATTAAAAACATTTTTCACCTAAAAAATTCCATACCCTCCTCACACCGGACCCACCTGGTGGAATTTTTTTCTGTCTACCAGGCGGTAGACGGATGAAAATTGCATGTTCCACTGTGAATCCGCCAATTCGCTAATGTTTTTTTCACCTAAGACTCTACCCATACCCACGCGGACCCACCTGCTCATGATATACCCACATTTGTAACCACGTCTATACACAATTATCCCGTGTTGCTAATAAACAATAGATTGGAGAGTCTTTTCCATATAAATAAAGACCAACTATCTCAAAGAGGATCGTGCATCTACATTTGAGAATATCTAAAGCTCTCTGTACATAAGGGAGCGAATATAAATTATTTTTAAAAACGCTTCGCACGACTGATCTATTCACCATGGTTCATCAAGTGATATTGTTTTAGTACATATGTGTCATCAATAAACGTGCGTGCCATACGTGCGTTCATGCTAGTAAGTTTATAAGATAGTAAAGGGTTTGAGGGATTGACCGGTCCCTCCGTGTCATACCTTTTAGGGGCGTGTTGTGCGTGGCAAATGGCAAGAGCATTGCATAGTCGCATCATATATTTGTGAAACCCAAACAAGCACGATTAAATATAGGTTCTAACCATTTGTTAAGGGCACTATCAGGCCTTGTCTAGTTCCTAAATTTGCACTTTAAAGTTCGCTATAAAAAATAAGATTCCCATCACATCAAAATATCGACACATGCATGCATAGAATACTAAATATAGATGAAATAAAAAAACTAATTGCACAGTTTTTGTACTTTATGAATATTTTAAGCCTAATTAATCAATATTTGAACAATTTTTCATAAATACAAACGAAATGCTATAGTGACGCACGCACATCAAAACGTCAAATTCGACACTCCAAATTTAGCATCTAAACAAGGGCTCAAAGTTTGGTGTGAGAGCGAAGCATCTCGTCCGTGACTAGAACCAAATATCAACTGTTTTTTCTAAACAAAATAAGAAAGTATTTTGTATACTAACATTGACAAGAACTTCCCAGTACACATGATAAAATATATACAATTAAGATAGGTATGAAGGGATGTTTGGTTGTTGGCCACTCCACGCCACACAGCACCTATGGAGGCACCCTAGCTTAGGCGTCAGAATCCGTCGCCACCGTTATGGTGAGAAATAGTGAAAAAATAGTCACTACACCAGACACCCACATCACAAACGGTTCCCAGAGGCCATCACAAACGGTTCTGGGAACCGTTCTGAACCGTTTGTGATGTTCCGTTTGTGATGCCCCAGGCACCGTTTGTGATGGGGGCATCACAAACGGTTCAATGCTGCATCCGAAATAAACCCCAAAAAATACGAAAACAATAGGGAAAAAAATTATTTTCATTTGGGGAGGCAACCAGCCACCCAAGCCGCGCCATTTTTTCGCGTAAAGTTCGCGCGCTCCGCGGCCGGCGTGAATCGAACCCGTGACCCCTCCCTCGCGCGAGCCCTCCTCTACCACTGCACCACTCCGTCACCTGTGATTAGATAGCGTTCCGACTCCTATCATATTATACCAGACCGAGTTTAAATTGCTTGTTTGAGGCCCTAAACGACTTCAAATCAAAATCTGTTGAACTACAAAGTTTCCTAACTTTTCGAAAACTACAACTTTCATGTTGACCGTTTTTTCATCCGAGGCCGTTTACGAAATTTGAATTTCAAATTTGAGAATATTCAAACTTAGATCTAGCAACTATATGACTTCAAATAACAAAGTTGTCAACTAGAAAGTTTCATGACTTGTCGAGATCTACAACTTTCATGTTGACCGTTTTTTCATCCGAGGTCGTTTGGAAAAACTCAAATTTCAAATTTTGAATACAAACTTACTTTTCGTTAGTAAAACAATTTCAAATTAAAAACTTGTCAACTACAAAGTTTCATAACTTGTCGAGATATACAACTTTTATGTTGACCGTTTTTTCATCCGAGGTCGTTTGGAAAAACTCAAATTTCAAATTTTGAATACAAACTTACTTTTCGTTAGTAAAACAATTTCAAATTAAAAACTCGGTTTTTCAAAACCGTTTGTGGTGGTGCCGTTTGTGATGATGGTTTCTCTAGTAGTGAGTGTCTTTTTGTGTGGTGTGCCCAAGCTAAATTATCAACCAAATATGGCTATTTTTTTTGCGGTGGCACCACATATCATGGTGTGGCGGACCGTGGCCAAAATCCAAACACGCCCTTGGTAGGGGCTTGGTCTTCAGTGCAACTCCAATAATGGCCCTCAAAATCAGACCCTTTAAATATTAAATGGGGTTATTTCTATTTTTAGGCCTCATAACTTGTTCAAAAAAGAATTTAGAGGCCTTGTGAAAGTAGAAGGCCAAGTAGAGGGCCTGTTGAGGTGCAATCTTTTTGTTTGACCCTCTAAATTTAGGTCAGGGGCTTGTTTAGAGGGTATGATGGAGGTGCTCCAAAAAATTACCTTGTAGGGACTATTTGGAAAACCGGTAATGGGTCTAATGCCATGTTAAAGCCCACACAAATTTTATTGGATGGCCGGTATCAAAGAAAAAAACAACCAGTTTGGGCTGTTCTCGGTAGAAAAGTAAAGTTGCAAATGGAGGCATTTATTTTTTCGATGGATATCAGGGAGGGTGTGCCGTTCTGCTGCTTATGCGCCGTGTCACTCTCTATATCACCCACCATTGCAGTCATCCCGACCTTGGTCCTCGCCACCGCTGTCGCCACAATCCATTCTAAAATATGAAGTATGAACTTAGGGACACCAACTTGCCCGTTGCTATCGTCTAGGTCTGAGGTCTTAAATCCATGGCCTGTTTGGGTCATTCTTTGTTGCCTCAATCAACGGAGACATCCTCGCCACTTCTCGCTTGTTTGGCCATTGGAACTCGATCCATCTCGGCTTCAATCTATGCCCCTGCCGCTATCTCTCATCCTCGACTAGCATTGTCGTCGTTCTTCCTTCAATATATGTCTTCGTTGTCCCAGCTTGAGCTGCTGCAACTCCACCATCACTGCTTGTGCTCTTGGTTTGGATGCAACGATGGGCGATGGCAATATCAACAGCCTTGAGCTATGCACAACTGCATTACAGTTTAAGAGCAACGGTGAGCTCTTAAGTCCTGACTATGCATTGTGACGGCTGCAAGAGACTTTGTGCAGTCGAGCATTTTTCACTTCTCCGAAACAAACAATTATAGAGTAGTTTGATTCCACTAGTAAATCTTGTGCTCAAGAGAATACAATCGAAACAGCTTTACACTAGCTTGTAATCATGCATGCACTTATGTTTCAAATCATTTTCAAGTACATTCTTATTTATTAGAAATTTAAGATCAGAAAAGAAGCATGAACCTAATCCAATCCTCATCGATCCATTTATGAGGGAATCCTTGTGTAGGCTTGCAATAGAGTGGGCCGGATGTTGAACATTTATGAGGTAAAAGTCATGCTAGCTTCTAAAGCCGTGTGTATGAACTATCATGTACTCCAACAATACAATATCCCTAATCAAACATTTGCTTGGTAACAAACATTAGTGAATATGGATGTTGATTTTGCCTTTTTCATACATGGATCTATATTCATCAATGAATGAACATAGAAGAGGAATAAAATAAACACATCCACATCCACAAGACTTAGACACCGCACTAAAGTTCGTTTCACCTTCCGCCATATACCAGTCCTGAGTGCAAATAAGTGCTTGAATCGTCTCTAGCATCAAGATGCTACAGAAGTCACTGATAATATTCTTTCACCGGTGCTGAAAGCCAATTCTCAAATGGTATAGAAGAAGTCGTAACATCTAACAATCACAATGAAAATGCAGAATAAATTGTGCCAATAAGTAATATTACTCGTAGACCCCCTACTAGAAGAAAAAAAATCCCCAAATAGCACAATAATATCATGTACTGGTTTAGGTAAATCCAATATGGATAAGAGGAAATATACATTGTAAATTTTTTCATGAACTGAATGAAACTAAAAGATTGAAGGAAGAGAAATGGTATTATGATTATTTCTGTATGTGTATGTAAGTAATTAAGCAAAAGTTATTCTTTTTTATGGTTTAGTAAAAACGATTTTTTCAAACAAAACATCATAATACCTAGTTTGCAGTCAATAATTGGGTACTTGGACGCATTACATATCTATCCACCACTTTAAGATGTTAAATCCTTTAGGGCAGTCCCAACCCAAGACACTAGTACTGATGTCCATAACCTCCACATCATCAAGAAACTAGTACAAGACACTACCCTCCCAAAGCAGACATTGATGCTCTATGATTAAATTAAATGCTGCTCCTCTCTCATCTTATCTTGGATAGCGTGTAGAAACCATGTCTCATGCAAGACCCGGTTTCCTCCTCTTTCTTCATTAACTCACTCACCACATCATCTTTTATCCTACATGGCACCTTATTTAATGCTATGGACATCATCCTAGTCATTGGGTTGGGATTGCCCTTAGCCTGTGGTACTAGGTTCTCATTCAAATATCCGTCAAATTCCGTACCTGCTCATCTGAAATTCAAGATTATGGTTAAGATTATGGTAGTGTTTGGTTCAGATTTTGTAACACAAATGTAAACGTAATTGGATGGCAGCGGAATGGCATACGGTATCAACAAAACCATACTTTGCTTGGTTCATGTATGTAAAGGGATCGCAAAGCAGAGGCACGTTGAACGGAGACCAGAGACAAGACGATGGGTGCCGCTATCTGATTACGTAGGGGTGGTGGGTGTATGGGTTTTCTATGTCGCGGTATCCGATTACACGAAACTCGATTACTTTGAAGGCTGAAACAAACACGATCGAGTGTAAATGTTCAACACTGTAATCCATTTACGTTACACGGAGCCCAGCCAAACACTATCTATGATTATTCTTTGGTTAGGATAAAACAGCTAGATATTTTTGTGCTTTCTGAAAATAGGAGAGAGAGAGAGAGAGAGAGAGAGAGTCATGTGGAGCATGAGCATCTAAAACACCCTTTTACATGAGGGATATGTTGTATGTTTGTTTGTCATTTGATCTTTTTTATGGTTTCAATTTGGTATTCTCTCCAAAGTATTTTGTGTCGCATGATCTTGCAATCAAATTTCTAAAGGTGATCGCCCACTGAACGAACTAGAGCAGGACTCCATTGATGTACCTCTCTCTCTCTCTCTCTCTCTCCATCAACATATGCTCCCTCACGGCTAATAATTTTAAGAGATATAAGTTTTATAAACCATAAAAATTTAGGGTCCAGAACTATTAATCAAGATCAGCATACCTCCCCCTCTTTCTCTCTTTAGTTAAATATTCTAACACAATATTGTATAGGTATGTACTTATCTTTTCCGTCACGATACAAATATTTATCATTTACTCTATACATGTTTTCATCCAGATGTGTAGATTTTGTTTCCCTTTATATCGCACCTCCGTATTGGTTTGACCTGTGGTTAATCAAATACTTAGTTTGAGTTATGCGGTTCATATAGAAACAAGTATTCTCATAGCTTTTTCTATACATGTATACATGGTCTTCATAGTGATACATACATCATGCATGCATACCTTAAGTTAGTTTTCCTATATTGATAATGGTAGGGGTTACTTTAGGCTATTTATAATAATGGATTACCCCTGTCGGCAGTCGTTACGGCCTAATTTCCGACCTCCAACCGAGTATAAAACAAATATAGTGGAACAATGCACCATAACTATAGGGTTTAATTCTAATCAATTTCATAAGTTTTGGTGTCTATTTGATTATTTTTTTGGAAAAGGGAAGCTTTATTGATCTTAGACAATTACATCGAGATGATACAATTATATAAGATCCAACCCGGCCTCTGCATAACTAAGATGAACACAGCCAATGAAAAAGAAAAAAAATGAGAGCACCATGACCTAGCAAACTACCACAAGCGCCTTCATCTTCATCCGATTCACAAACTAAAGCAACTCTTGGACTATGAAGTAGGCTCCCGATACAACGCCTCCAACGAGGAAACGGCACGCGCACGTGCCGACGTTGTAATGACCCAACCAATTAAGACCAGATCAAATGTTTTCACGAGGGAGTAATTCATCTTAATCCAAGCAATGCCTTCAACAAGGTCACTGCCAGGTTCAACCAATTAAGGTTAGACCTAGGAATTTCTTCCCGGAACCGATGAATTACTAGCAATTACCACCACGATCAAGTCACACCGTGTTGCTTTCCCCTTCTTACCAGGCCAATGCTTCCATATAGACCGGCTCTAACCCACTTTAAACGGCCACGAACTCCAAATCCGGCAGACCATCTGAATTCGTAACCTAAGATACCATGCTACAAAGTAACCGCTGGGTACCCGTGCATAATCCACCAGGAATAGATTGCAGATGAAATCCATTTTTAAGTAGGAGAATCCGCGAATGAAGCCAAGGTGACTCATGTCTCTTGGTCTATATGAAAAGGAAAAGCAAAATTGAAGATGTCATCACCAGATGTAGTTGCAAAGTCCGGAGCTAACCCTTCCAACACCAAGGCCGAATCCGTCACACCAGATCCGCCGCCGGCCGCAGCGGCGACCAAGCGCCACCGCCATGGCACGGGCCGTCACTGCGCCTGGCCTCTGCGGATCGGATCCGGTGCAGGGACCCGGATCTCGCCGCCGCCGCTAGCAGTCGCGCGGTCTGCCGAAGGAAGAGAGCCCCGCCGTCGCCTTCCTAGCAGGTCCACGTGAAAGCAGTAGGCCCTAAATTTGTGTTTTGGTAATTAATAACAATCATAATGGACTAACAATTTCATTGAGATATGAGAATAGGTTAGTTCATGGGATTGGATGAGCTTTTGCGATATGTCATGATCATGGTGTACATGAGAAGCTTTGAAAGGAGCTCAAGGCAAAGGTATAAGATAGGGCATGTTCTTTTTACCGGTCTAGCGGTGCTTAGTGGATGAATCTTTGACCGGATTATAGGCTAGATAGCCGTACTATCAAGAGGGGTCAATGTCTTCGGCTTGACGAGTCCATAGTGCCACATTGCTCAATCTTGCATTGCATGCATAAGGGTGTTTCTTAGTTCACATAGTGAGTAAAATGAGTAGTGAAAAACAAACTTATGGAGTGTTGACTGCGTCCTGGCGGACTGTCTGCCTGGCCCATAGGAGGACTGTCTGGGGGTACCGGACAGTCCGCGTCCTGGCTGGCGGACGATCCGGAGGCTGTTTCCGCGCGTTGTCTCTGACGAAATGGAAATCCTGCTCAGCTGAAAATAAGAGGCGGACAGTCCATCATCTTCTGGCGGACAGTCCGCAGTTAACTTTTTGAGAGGCGGACTGTTTTGGCGGACAGTTCATACAGAGACGTTTCCGGGCGATCTAGAGCACTTTTGTGAGGCGGACTGTCCGTAGGCAAATTTTGGTCGTCGAAATTTTGCCTCGGCGGACTGTCCGGCATGGGTGGCGGACTGTCCGCCTGTCCCTAACGGCTTTCTCTGACACACTCTGACACACGTTCTAGCTGTTGGATTTGAAGGATGGACTGTCCGCCCTGTGTGAGGCAGACTGTCCGCCAGTTCCCTGTTTTGAATGTAACAGTTAGATTTCGTGAGGGTGTGTATATATACTCCACCCCCGGGGTTGGGAATGCTCTCTTGGCCCATTTGAAAGCTTGCTTGACACATTTGAGCATTCACCTTCCTCTCTCTCACTCACTTGGCTTAGTGGTTGCATCTTTGTGAGATTGAGAGATATCATCTTCTCTGTCCTCAAGTTGTACCTCATGAATAAGCATCCATAGTTCGATTAGCTCTGCCATTTCTTCATTTGTGGACACTTTCCATAACCCTCTGGTCCAATTATCATTTGCAAGATCATCAGCAACCGTCTGGCCCTTTCTCCACGCTAACTTGTACAGACTTGGTGCAATGTCTCGCGGTGCACGCCCTGCCAACCACGCAGACTCCCAGAACCTGGCCTTTCTTCCATTACCCAGTGATACAATAGTAGACAGCCTAAACAACTGCTTGTCAGCATCATTGCACGGCACCTCCGATCCCACCCATGGCCGATCAGGATCTTTCCATTCATACCAGAGAGATAAGTTCTTATGTCTCTTTGTGCTTGTAGCTTGCTTATTTAGTTTGTTTACTTACCTTGAGCAAGTTTATTTCATAGAGTATTGATCTCCTTTCTTGTCACCCTAGGTTGCAAAACATCAACATAGGCATAGAAATAGCTAGAGATTTAATTCTCATTATGGTTCTAATTAAATTTCCCTAGTGTTGTGCTTGAAGTTTTGTTACCGCCTATTCACCCCCCTCTAGTCGGTAATCCTAGATCCTACAAGTGGTATCAGAGCTAAGTACTCCCTAATCAAGGATTTAATCATCCCAGAGTAGGATTAAAATGGCTAGAGAGAACAAAATGAAGCAAATGAAGATTCCTTACTTTGATGGGGAAAATTATGATTATTGGAAGACTAGGATGACAACCTATCTAAGGACGGCTGGAAGAAAAGTTTGGGGGATTGTTGAGGAAGGGTTTGTCATTCTAGACAAAAATATCAAGACCGAAAGAGATTTAGAGAATGAGGACCTTAATGAGGAAGCATTGTGCATATTGTATGAAGGTCTATCTATTGATCAATTCAACCGTGTCAAGGGCATTACAAGCGCAAAAGGGAAGAATGACCACAAGAAGAAGAAGTATTACAAGAAGGAGGAAAATGGGCAAGCCTACTTTGTTGAGTGGGATTCCGATGCAAGTGATGATGATGATGATGATGACAAGCCAACAAAACCGGGATTGCTATCAAGGAAGATCCATCTCTCTTCTCCAAGCCTCATTGCCTCATGGCAAAAAGTACTTCAAAGGTAACAATGGATGAAGAAGAAAGTGATAGTGATAGTGATGATGATAGTGGTGATAATGCTATTTCATATGAATACCTTGCTAGTTTGGTTATAAAATCCGATGAAAAATTGCGCAAGGAAAAAGAAAAGTTGAAGGATTTAGAATTGAAAAACATTTCAATTCAAAAATCCTATGAGGAGCTAAAGATTTCTCATGACAACCTAAAGGAATCCCATGATACTCTCAACACTTCCTGTCTCTTATACACATCTAGATGTGTATAAGAGACAGATTTATTACTATAACTCACTCCTTGCGCAAGAGGCCAAAGAAAAAATAGTTACTAACAATGAAAAATGCAATACTTGCTTGTCTTGTTCGACTAACACTTCTTATAGCACAAGTACAAGCTCTTGCACTAGTGGGAAAGAATCAAGTGATGCATCTCTTTTATTGGAAAATGAAGCTTTGAAGAAAGAAGTGGAATGTTTGTCCAAGGATCTTTCTAAATGGTTTGGAAGTCAAGTCAAGTTTAATCATTGTTGGACAAGCCAAAAATTCACATTGAACAAGAATGAGCTTGATTATTTGCCCAAGCAAGGGAAGTCGGCTTTCATTCCCAAAAGGACCATTTATGTGCCATCAAGTGTGACATTGGAAGAAGAAGTTAAATTCAAGACATGTCATGTTTGCAAGACAAAAGTAGATGTGGATCACAAGTGCAAGAGCAAGAAGACCGTATCCTTTGATCCATCTTACATTCTTAAGAAAGATTCAAAGGGTGTTGTATGTGCCAAGTTTGTTGGTCGCTCTTTGAATAGCACTAGGCTAAAATCTATTTGGGTGCCTAAAGCTATGATCACTAACATTGAAGGACCCAAGAGTTGGGTACCTAAGAGGAAGTGATTCTCTTGTGTAGGTAAATTATAAAGCCGGAGGAAGACATTGGGTGATTGATAGTGTTTGCACAAATCACATGACCGGTGAAAGGAAAATATCCTCATGTCTTGAAGAAGATATCTCCGACTTTGATAATATTATCTTTGGTGATGATAGCAAGGGAGGTGTACAAGGCATTGGTGACATTTTTATCTCTCAAGATTATAAGCTCTCCAATGTTTTGCTAGTAGATTCCCTAAATTTCAATCTATTATCTATTGCTCAACTTTGTGATAATGGATATAGATGCTCTTTCACTAGCAATGACTTTGTAGTAACCTCTCTTGATGGAAAGGAAATAATCTTTAAGGGTTTTTGTCATGATAGTTTATATCTTGTGGATTTCTCATCAAAAGAGGCAAATCTCTCAACTTGCTTATTCTCTAAAGCCTCTATGGGTTGGCTTTGGCATAGAAGGCTAGGTCATGTTGGAATGAGACAACTCAATAAGTTAATTAAGCATGATCTAGTTCTTGGCATGAATGATGTGAAATTTGAGAAGGATAGGCTATGTAGCTCATGTCAAGCCGGCAAACAAGTTGCCAACTCTCATCCAACCAAAAGTGTTATGTCCACCACAAGAATATTTGAATTGTTGCACATGGATTTATTTGGTCCTACAACATATAGAAGCATTGGTGGAAATAGTTATTGTCTTGTGATAGTGGATGACTTCTCAAGATTTACATGGGTTTTCTTTCTTCATGACAAAGCCAATGCATGTGATCACTTCAAGAACTTTGTCACCAGAGCCGAAAATGAGTTCGAGCTCAAGTTGAAGAAAGTAAGAAGTGATAATGGTAGTGAATTCAAGAACACTCGAGTGGAGGAGTTTTGCATTGAGAAGGGAATTAAACATGAATTCTCAACCACATATACACCGGAACAAAATGGATTGATACAACGCCTCCAACGAGGAAACGGCACGCGCACTGAAGAGCTTTATCTTGGTGCGCCATTTGAAGATTGAAAGCTTGAAGAAGCTAGCGAGCTAGGGTTTGGATCCAAGCGGAGCTCTGGAGACTCGAACGGAAAAAGATGATGTTGAATAGATTCAATCCAGTTGCGGATTTCTAGTCAATTCCGAGATAAATTATCTTTTATCCCATTTGGATGCAAGTGTTTGTTAACACCAAAATTTGGCACCAGAAAGAGACTGACATGTGGGCCGGGATTGGTAAAAGATATCGTTCGGAAAGGAAAGCTTGTATTCAAGGGCGTTCGGCAAAGGCATTCTGCGGTCGGGAATCCGTCGCCGATTCGGCAAGGAGCTGCTCCATGGAAAGCATTCGGGAACGCGTGATGACGTGGATTGAATACAAGGAAAGAGCCGATTGATAAAGAATGCGAGATGAATACGGCACTTTGACGTATTTCTTTGGAAATAAACGTTTTGTAATCGTAGTCGATTAGGAATCATGTCAAAGTCTGGGTATAAATATAAACCCATGACAATTGTAATAGGATACCCCAAAACAGATATTGGACCAACAATATTATATTGAATTGTCCTGGCAAAAGGGGCAGGTGCTATGTCCTACAAAATAACAGAGTTATAATAAAAGCAGAATTGTTATTAAAGCCAGATAATGATTGAACAACATTACCTCTGAATTTGGCTGATAGTCAGGCATCAACTCAAGGCAGAAGGGATGAATTGGCATGTTGAAGATGTGATCATGAAATTCTCTCCACCAGACAGTGAAAGAAGGATGAGCAGATGTTATTGGCACAAAAGGTTCAGGTCTATAGATGGATGTGCAGCATCTGTAGTCAAAAATCCTTCTTGTCTCAGTGGAGTCTGTGACAATCTCCCTAGGCTTGAGGAATTCATGGAGAAATAATCTTGGTGGCACTTGGCCACAGCCTAATTGCCTAGCCATCATATTCGGCTGATAGTACTCAAAGGTACTCTGAACCAACCTTCCTCCACAAAATTCGGCTGGCAGAATACAGGGCCGAATGAAAGAATTGAAGATGGCTGTGGCTTGTGCATCTACACATCCAGTTTCAAAGCTAAACTCACAAGGAAGGGTGAGGTTGTCGTTATCAAGATAAGGAAACCAGAGAGGATCAGCAAAACCTTTGGAGAAAAGCTCGAAAAGTTCACCAATGCTTTGGTCTACAGATACAGTACAAGCAGCTTCTCCATAAGTCTGACAGCCTTTGGTGCTTGGGGTTTCCCCTTCCTTGTAGTTGATTGAGGGAAAGTGCCGACTGTTGACATCAATAGCAACGATCTGGTGCATATACAACTGCAACCACATCTGGATGAACCACCAAGGACCATTAACACAAGGAATTTTCTTGCTGGTATGCATCAGGCGAATGGTTTGGTGAAGCATATGATAGACACTTCACAGTAAGTACTTCCCAAGAGGGATGAGTGTGCCAGCAGCCAAATCTTCAGCCATCACAATATGATTCAGAGTTGGCTCATTGGCTTTACCGCAAAAAATGAATCTGCACAACCACATATTCAGGAAGGCCCTGTATTCAACATCAGACAGGGGACCATCAGACATATAATTCTGGATATATTTCTTATATCCAACTCCTGTCTTTACTCCTGTTTGCTTGGAGGAGCCCTTGTACTTGTATGGGCACACAGACTCTGTGATGTTCAGGCCGGTCATCATGTAGACATCGGCCAAGGAGGGAGACATCGGTCCATGGCCAAAAAGAAAAGCATTTGCACCATTGGACCAAAAGTGGCAGGCTGCGATGAGAAGGCTCTCATTCTTGGGTGTCTCGGCTAAAGATAGCTCTAAACAGTGTGAGATGCAGAGATTGTCCCAGTTCTTGGTTTGAGGGCTTTTGTCATCAAAAATTCTCTTGTACCAGTTCCTCCAACCGGCGATTGGGGGCAGAGGCCAGTTCTTGAAAGCATCTTGCCATTCATGAGGCTTGGCCAGTGAAGCTTTGAAGGGAATCCTCTGAGATTCGGCAGCAATCAGCTCAGAAGAGTCTGAATCTCCTACGGGCCCAAGAAAATAAGTGGGTGCTTTCTCCTCGGTGGGAATCAAAAGTTCGGCCGCAAGAGCCTACCAAGAACAGAAAAAAGCGAAAGGAAAAATTAAGATGTGATTCAAAAAA
>OAMR01000769.1:194947-255610 GCA_900205405.1 Echinochloa crus-galli
GTTCTACTAATTTAAGATTACACCTTTTGTCTCACACATTTTTGCAAGATTACTTTTGCGTTCAGAACCTTTTTGGTACTATTCTGCTCAAATAATGAAAATAGTAGCCTTGTGTCATGAAAAAACAGATGACGCTGAAATTCTTCATTCATTTATGCATCAATCAGATCAGCTAAATTCATGACACCATAAAGGTCAATTCGATGTATGGTATGAAGCAAATAAGTGGATTTTTTTAATTTAACCATTTTTTAAATATTATTCTAAAAAAACTCTAGGACTTTATTTGTGCGGAGTGGCCCTTTTGGTCGCGGCACGCCGCACCTGGCGTGGCAAAACAAAGGCGCATGTGTCGCATAGGCGCTGCCGTGCCATATGTGCTGACGCCACAAGCTTGTCGCCCCTCTTTCCCTCTCCTCCCTTCTTCCTCCTCCAACCCTAACCCGAGCAGCCTCCTCTCCGCCGCCGCCACCCACCAGATCACCCCAAATACAGTGTTTTGGGGTGGGGAAAAATAGATGACGTTGAAATTCTTCATGCATTTATGCATCAATCGGATCAGCTAAATTCAAGATATCATACAGGCCAATGGTATGGAGCAAATTTGTGATATTTTAAAGTTCACCGATGTAGGTCCATCATTCATCAGTGACATGGATTTTATGGTCAGTCCTGAATCCTTTCCGGTGTCCAGACTGTACCCTGTCCTCCGGTACAGACTTGCATCTCTCTACGGAGTATGTTTGTAGAGGATGAACCAAAGATTTGACGGTCTCACAGTCCCATCAATTCCCATGCTCAAAAAGAGTCCATTGGTCTTTACCTAGTCAAGCAACTAACAACATACTCCACACATAGTTCATACAATAACGTAGTTCATATGACAACATAGTTATAATGCCCCACATAGTTCATAGTAGAACATATGAAATAGATCAACCAGATCCTGCACCAAATCGCCGGGCGAAGATCTCATCCTGCAAGCTCAAAAAGTACTTCTGCTGCTGCTCACTCATACCACTAATGTCCATACTCATAACATTGCAATCTTGAGTCCGTTGTCTCAGCTCGAGATCTCTTTTCTTTAGCTCAAGCTTTTCCTTCTCCAGTGCCATTATCTGATCATGGTGCTCTTGCTTTCTGTTCTCTTTGAAGGTTTCAAACTCTTTCTTCTTGGCCCACATATTTTCCCACGCTTCCATGTAAACATTATCGGCCTTTGCAGCGAGACCCTCCCCTTCATCATCAGAGGATGAGCACACGACGCACTTCTGATGCGGTGTTGGCTGCTGCTCTAGGAGGAAGGTTTGTTCCGCTAGGAGCTGGCCGCTGGCAGTTAGAGGCCTCTGACCCAACTTACCATTCCCATCGTCGCATCGTACCCTGACGAAATTTTTTCTTTTCCTGTTTTTCCCCTTTTCGAGATGAACATCCGCATAATTTCTCCGATGCTTGTCACTGGGGAACTAAAACTACAGGCGAGAATGACACATGGTATGTGCTAGCATTTTTACTTTATGATTATGAAACACTTGCTATTAAGTTTGGCATGGATGAAGTGTTCTACTAGTTCGGTAGGGCTATAAGATTGTGCATGAGCCTCGGAACGTAAACTTGGCAGCCACTTTTTCAAGGAAAATGTCATCGTTATCTATGTGTTGAAACTGATTGAGGGTTCGGTTTGTCCTTTACTCCTATAAGCATGTCCTGATACAAGTGTGAAATAGAATATGCCACAATCTCTCCGATGAAGAATCCTTTGTGCAGTTATGAAGAACTTGTTTTTCCCTACAAAATGTTCTAGATTGGGGAAACTTTGTGCCAACGGAATGAGATTCTAATCACCTTTCTAGAAAAGAATGGTATCTCCCTGCCCTATGTGTAACAAGTTATTCCCTCTGAAAGATCGATATCATCTTCTTTAGAACAGTCTGTTATCACTTTATTTTGGATATCCTTTCTCCGATACAATATATGGATGAAAAAAATTACACAGTGGCATTTGTAATAATTTAAGAATGTTACTAATGGAATGTTTGACTCTTCCTTGATGAGAGCTCATGCTCCTTTCAAGATATTATGGTTCCATGCTGGAGACTGGGAACTCCAACGCCACCAGCTACCTTGTCTGGACAAACATTTTTCCCGGGAGAAACTCTGAATTTTCAAACAGAAAATGCTTCTGATACGTTCAATTAGTAAAAAAATAAAGAGTAGAATACACAAGCGGTCTCTAAACTTATCATGTAGTGTCATTTAGGTCTTTAAAATCTCAAAATGCATTTTTTGGATCCTAAACATTTATTGGTGTGTCATCTTAGGTTATCAATCTTTCAAAATTTATTTTCAAGTCCCCAAATTTGTCCCAACACTTCATTCGGGTCTCCAAACTTTCAAAATACAATGGAAAAGAGAGAGATACAGTACAAGAATATGATGAAGTTTAGATAAATTCAAAGGCTTAGCAACTGTCACAGTTCTTGACGGCAAAACTTGTTATCTGTGGCATGATCTATGGAATAATTGTGTACCAATGCAGGAGTATCCAGAGCTCTACTCGTTTGCAAATAAGAAGAATTTGACAATTCATAGCACACTGAGTGTCACTGACATCACACAGTTAGTACACCTGCCTCTTTTAGGTTTAGCATATACATAGCTATTGCAGATGTTTGATGTTCTGGATAATCTACAGTTAACAGATGACCATGATATATGGACCTATATTTGGGGCTCACCAATGTTATCTTCTTCAAAGATATATAAGAGATTAACGGGCTCGACCATGACACATCCTATTTTCAAACGGCTCTGGAAAGCATCATGTCAGCATAAGCACAAGGTCTTCTTTTGGTTATTACTGGTGGATAGATTAAGCACTCGTGAAATTTTGAGGCATAAACACGTGGCACTTCAATCCTACAACTGTGTATTGTGTAACAATAGCGTAGAAGAAAGCAGAGAACACCTATTTTTTTCATGCCCATTTGCTCAGCAAGGCTTCTCTTGGGTTTACAGGTTCCAGGACATTTAGAGCCCTTTGAAATCCTAGCGACTTTCAGGACAATTCTTGGAGTACCATTTGGCATGGGCATCATCATCCTTCTAGTCTGGGCAATCTGGATGGCCCGAAATTTTCAGAAACTTGCCGGTGTCCATTCAAAGATGCAAGGAATTGTTCAGACATGAAGTTAGCGTGGTTGCTCTCAGAGCAAAACCAGAGATGGCCATGGGTAGAAGTAGAACTTGTTTTTTGTTTCCTTTTTTTGTTTATTGACTGTCTTAGGGTCCTGTAACCTCCTTTCTTTATATATATATATATATATAATCAGTAGGGGGCTTGTCTCTCCTGTTTCCTCAAAAAATAATCCACGATCCTTATTGCTATTTTTTTACAGAGCCCAAGTGCATGCGGTCACACATAAAGGATCAGTAGGTTGAGAAGGACGTGCAGAAGAAAAGCGTAGTGGAAATGAGCAGAGCCAGCCAGATCATGGACAGGCTAGGAGTAGTCGGTTTCAAGATTCAACACGGTTTGGGAGTTGAGGCCGTGTCAAAACTAACCTCCCACTCCCAGCCGGCCTGCTTGTTATTACAAGCTATAGGGAGCCTGATGATAATAAGCAAAGCACGCGGTCGCTGCCCTCCTGTCCTTTGCTGTCTGTGCGTAGTGCCCAGGAGTTAGGGCTTGTTTGGATGCTGCCTGGCAGGCAGCTTGCTGCCCAGGCAGCTCCATCCGGCCGCAGGCAGTCGAAATCGACGGCCTGGGCGAGCTGCCTGGCGCAGGCAGCTTTGCCAGGGCTGCATCCAAACGTGCCCTTAGAGCATGAGTGAGGCTAGTTGGAGGTTGGAGCCAATAATTTTTGTTTCCATGTTTCCTCAGTTTGGATTCTCTATTCATGGGCAGAAGCCAACTTGCTAGCACTGCATGTGTTGTGTGTAGTTTCTTTTTCCTTTGGAAACAGGTGCATGTGTAGAGCTTCAATTGGAGGTTTTCTTGAACCTGAAAAAAAAGGAATTGGGATGTTTCATTTATTTAGTTCATCCATGAGCTTTCTATTTGTTTCATAGTGCTTGCCATATTATGACCAAAAGGCAGCAAATGGAAGCCTAATTTGTAGTCGAGCCGGAAAAAAAAGTCATTCCTACTTGAATGAAACTGCTTTCTAAGAAACTTATGTCCTCGAAAGAGAGAGAAAAAATGTTAAAATAGAGAAAGATGAAAGGGTACATATCTAGTGTAAACCAACCCCTCAGCGTAAATTTAGAAACCAACATGCATCAGGACATGCATGGGAGGTGGGAGGGGGAATTTGCAAAATTACAGGGAAGGTGGGAGAGGGATTGGCAAAACCAACATGTATGGGACATGCATGGGAGGTGAGAGGCTCATTGGATCAACATCGTGTGGACGGGTTTCCACAACATTACCTCTGAATTTGGCTGGTAGTCAGGCATCAACTCAAGGCAGAAGGGATGAATTGGCATGTTGAAGATGTGATCATGGAATTCTTGCCACCAGACAGTGAAAGAAGGATGAGCAGATGTTATTGGCACAAAAGGTTCAGGTCTATAGATGGATGTGCAGCATCTGTAGTCAAAAATCCTTCTTGTCTCAGTGGAGTCTGTAACAATCTCCCTGGGCTTGAGGAATTCATGGAGGAATAATCTTGGTGGCACTTGGCCACAGCCTAATTGCCTAGCCATCATATTCGGCTGATAGTACTCAAAGGTACTCTGAACCAGCCTTCCTCCACAAAATTCGGCTGGCAGAATACAGGGCCGAATAGAGGCACTTCACGTATTCTTCTCAACAAATGGCATTCAAACCAATCTAGATTGCCACGTGTTGCGGGTTCAAACTCGTTGATTTTGTGTGGATCTTGACAGAGCTGGGTATCATGCGGTAGATGCAGGCTTTTGGGTCGTTTTAGAACTATGTTGAAGATGTGATCATGAAATTCTTGCCACCAGACAGTGAAAGAAGGATGAGCAGATGTTATTGGCACAAAAGGTTCAGGTCTATAGATGGATGTGCAGCATCTGTAGTCAAAAATCCTTCTTGTCTCAGTGGAGTCTGTGACTATCTCCCTAGGCTTGAGGAATTCATGGAGAAATAATTTTGGTGGCACTTGGCCACAGCCTAATTGCCTAGCCATCATATTCGGCTGATAGTACTCAAAGGTACTCTGAACCAGCCTTCCTCCACAAAATTCGGCTGGCAGAATACAGGGCCGAATAGAGGCACTTCACGTATTCTTCTCAACAAATGGCATTCAAACCAATCTAGATTGCCACGTGTTGCGGGTTCAAACTCGTTGATTTTGTGTGGATCTTGACAGAGCTGGGTATCATGCGGTAGATGCAGGCTTTTGGGTCGTTTTAGAACTATGTTGAAGATGTGATCATGAAATTCTTGCCACCAGACAGTGAAAGAAGGTTGAACAGATGTTATTGGCACAAAAGGTTCAGGTCTATAGATGGATGTGCAGCATCTGTAGTCAAAAATCCTTCTTGTCTCAGTGGAGTCTGTAACAATCTCCCTGGGCTTGAGGAATTCATGGAGGAATAATCTTGGTGGCACTTGGCCACAGCCTAATTGCCTAGCCATCATATTCGGCTGATAGTACTCAAAGGTACTCTGAACCAGCCTTCCTCCACAAAATTCGGCTGGCAGAATACAGGGCCGAATAGAGGCACTTCACGTATTCTTCTCAACAAATGGCATTCAAACCAATCTAGATTGCCACGTGTTGCGGGTTCAAACTCGTTGATTTTGTGTGGATCTTGACAGAGCTGGGTATCATGCGGTAGATGCAGGCTTTTGGGTCGTTTTAGAACTATGTTGAAGATGTGATCATGAAATTCTTGCCACCAGACAGTGAAAGAAGGTTGAACAGATGTTATTGGCACAAAAGGTTCAGGTCTATAGATGGATGTGCAGCATCTGTAGTCAAAAATCCTTCTTGTCTCAGTGGAGTCTGTGACTATCTCCCTAGGCTTGAGGAATTCATGGAGAAATAATTTTGGTGGCACTTGGCCACAGCCTAATTGCCTAGCCATCATATTCGGCTGATAGTACTCAAAGGTACTCTGAACCAGCCTTCCTCCACAAAATTCGGCTGGCAGAATACAGGGCCGAATAGAGGCACTTCACGTATTCTTCTCAACAAATGGCATTCAAACCAATCTAGATTGCCACGTGTTGCGGGTTCAAACTCGTTGATTTTGTGTGGATCTTGACAGAGCTGGGTATCATGCGGTAGATGCAGGCTTTTGGGTCGTTTTAGAACTATGTTGAAGATGTGATCATGAAATTCTTGCCACCAGACAGTGAAAGAAGGTTGAACAGATGTTATTGGCACAAAAGGTTCAGGTCTATAGATGGATGTGCAGCATCTGTAGTCAAAAATCCTTCTTGTCTCAGTGGAGTCTGTAACAATCTCCCTGGGCTTGAGGAATTCATGGAGGAATAATCTTGGTGGCACTTGGCCACAGCCTAATTGCCTAGCCATCATATTCGGCTGATAGTACTCAAAGGTACTCTGAACCAGCCTTCCTCCACAAAATTCGGCTGGCAGAATACAGGGCCGAATAGAGGCACTTCACGTATTCTTCTCAACAAATGGCATTCAAACCAATCTAGATTGCCACGTGTCGCGGGTTCAAACTCGTTGGTTTTGTATGGATCTTGACAGAGCCGGGTATCATGCGGTAGATGCAGGTTTTTGGGTCGTTTTAGAACTAATCATCCGGTGGATTAGAGCTCGAGATCGATCTGATATTGGACCAACAATATTATATTGAATTGTCCTGGCAAAAGGGGCAGGTGCTATGTCCTACAAAATAACAGAGTTATAATAAAAGCAGAATTGTTATTAAAGCCAGATAATGATTGAACAACATTACCTCTGAATTTGGCTGATAGTCAGGCATCAACTCAAGGCAGAAGGGATGAATTGGCATGTTGAAGATGTGATCATGAAATTCTTGCCACCAGACAGTGAAAGAAGGTTGAACAGATGTTATTGGCACAAAAGGTTCAGGTCTATAGATGGATGTGCAGCATCTGTAGTCAAAAATCCTTCTTGTCTCAGTGGAGTCTGTGACAATCTCCCTAGGCTTGAGGAATTCATGGAGAAATAATCTTGGTGGCACTTGGCCACAGCCTAATTGCCTAGCCATCATATTCGGCTGATAGTACTCAAAGGTACTCTGAACCAGCCTTCCTCCACAAAATTCGGCTGGCAGAATACAGGGCCGAATGAAAGAATTGAAGATGGCTGTGGCTTGTGCATCTACACATCCAGTTTCAAAGCTAAACTCACAAGGAAGGGTGAGGTTGTCGTTATCAAGATAAGGAAACCAGAGAGGATCAGCAAAACCTTTGGAGAAAAGCTCGAAAAGTTCACCAATGCTTTGGTCTACAGATACAGTAGAAGCAGCTTCTCCATAAGTCTGACAGCCTTTGGTGCTTTGGGTTTCCCCTTCCTTGTAGTTGATTGAGGGAAAGTGCCGACTGTTGACATCAATAGCAACGATCTGGTGCATATACAACTGCAACCACATCTGGATGAACCACCAAGGACCATTAACACAAGGAATTTTCTTGCTGGTATGCATCAGGCGAATGGTTTGGTGAAGCATATGATAGACACTTCCCAGTAGGTACTTCCCAAGAGGGATGAGTGTGCCAGCAGCCAAATCTTCAGCCATCACAATATGATTCAGAGTTGGCTCATTGGCTTTACCGCAAAAAATGAATCTGCACAACCACATATTCAGGAAGGCCCTGTATTCAACATCAGACAGGGGACCATCAGACATATAATTCTGGATATATTTCTTATATCCAACTCCTGTCTTTACTCCTGTTTGCTTGGAGGAGCCCTTGTACTTGTATGGGCGCACAGACTCTGTGATATTCAGGCCGGTCATCATGTAGACCTCGGCCAAGGTGGGAGACATCGGTCCATGGCCAAAAAGAAAAGCATTTGCACCATTGGACCAAAAGTGGCAGGCTGCGATGAGAAGGCTCTCATTCTTGGGTGTCTCGGCTAAAGATAGCTCTAAACAGTGTGAGATGCAGAGATTGTCCCAGTTCTTGGTTTGAGGGCTTTTGTCATCAAGGACTCTCTTGTACCAATTTCTCCAGCCAGCAATTGGGGGCAAAGGCCAGTTCTTGAAGGCATCTTGCCATTCATGAGGCTTTGTCAGTGAGGATTTAAAGGGAATTCGCTGAGATTCGGCAGCAATCAGTTCAGAGGGGTCTGAATCTCCTACGGGCCCAAGAAAATAAGTGGGTGCTTTCTCCTCGGTGGGAATCAAAAGTTCGGCCGCAAGAGCCTACCAAGAACAGAAAAAAACGAAAGGAAAATTTAAGATGTGATTCAAAAAATGATGCCGAATGTGCTTGAAGAGGAGTGAAAATTACCCGGAGAACTTGATCTTGGTCCGCCATTTGAGGATTGAAGCTTGAAAGAGCTGATGATGCTAGGGTTTGGATTTGGCCGAAGTTCCGAAGATTCGAGCAAAGAAGGTGGATGCTAAAAGGATTCAATCCAGTTGCGGATTTCTAGTCAATTCCGAGATAAATTATCTTTTATCCCGAAATTGAAGGGGCATGTGTTAACACCAAAATTTGGCACCAGAAAGAGACTGACATGTGGGCCGGGATTGGTAAAAGATATCGTTCGGAAAGGAAAGTTTGTCTTCAAGGGCGTTCGGCAAAGGCATTCTGCGGTCGGGAGTCCGTCGCCGATTCGGCAAGGAGCTGCTCTATGGAAAGCATTCGGGAACGCGTGATGACATGGATTGAATACAAGGAAAGAGCCGATTGATAAAGAATGCGAGATGAATACGGCACTTCGACGTATTTCTTTGGAAATAAACGTTTTGTAATCGTAGTCGATTAGGAATCGTGTCAAAGTCTGGGTATAAATATAAACCCATGACAATTGTAATAGGCATCGAATCGAACAATCATACAACAAACCGGCCTTGCGCCACCTTTTCGAGTCCTTTAGTCGTGTCGTCGAAATCTTCGAGAGGAACCATCGATCCGTCGACCTCCGTAAGTACCGGCAACCTTGTATCATGTCTAGTATCATGCGGTGGATTTAGATTATGATGCAAGTAGTCTTGTTACCGTGCTTAGTATCATGCGGTGGATTTAAGCTTGGTATGAGAAGGCTTCTTTGTTAAATCATGAGTCATGCGGTAGGCTAAGGTTTAGCTTGAAGCAAGTTATCGGCTCTATTAGATTGTGGCAAAGATCTAATAGATTCATTAAGTTACCTTGTGTTATTTGGGTTTTACTTTATGTTTAATTCATATAACACTCTTTTGCCCAATTTAGATTGATTAAAATTCGGTTTTGATCCATTGCACGATAACACTCTTTTTGCCCAGTCTAGATTGGTTAGGTTCGGTTTTGATTCATCGCAAGACATGACCATGTTACCTTACATAGCCGAATTCAAACCAATCTAGATTGCCACGTGTCGCGGGTTCAAACTCGTTGGTTTTGTATGGATCTTGACAGAGCCGGGTATCATGCGGTAGATGCAGGTTTTTGGGTCGTTTTAGAACTAATCATCCGGTGGATTAGAGCTCGAAATCGATCTGATAGGTCTATCAACATCGACGAAGCTTGTTCCTTCTTCATGGAACCCGAATCGGCTATCTAGCCGTATTCGGCAGTCCCTCAATGAGTGAAAACGTGTTCGTAACTTTGTTTTAAATAATGAATGCTTCTAGCCTTCCACGTTTAGAGTATATCATGCGGTGGATTGATCTATTCTTGGTTGGTGGCGTGATTTTAAACAAGTCGTATCATGCGGTGGATTAACTTGTTTGATTCTACGCCTGACGGGTTCGAGGGTATCTAGACATGCGGTAGACTAGTGCTTTTAGACCTATGCATTCTTGTTTATTAGAGATTTACGATCGTGCTTTCACCCTTTTATTTATTTCGTCGCGTTATGATAATCGGTTATGGTTACATGCTACAACGTGTCGCCTAATTAAAATACCGATCTTTCATCATGATGACGTCATGCGTTCGGCAGTATGCGCGCTGCCGAATATGCATGTGAGCGCCTGCATTGCCGACAGATAGCTTGTTCATAGCTATATGCCGATCAAGATTGGCCTTGCAAGCCGTAGAGATGGAACTGTCTGGGGGCCACCTCGTCGACGCGGCCTGTCACCGCACCAAGGCGAGCCTCGGGTGTGTCCCCTTGGGCGTTCACCTTGTGACTGGCACGCTTACAGGATTCAGACGATCGGGCACGTGTGAAGCCAGCTGATTCGGCTTGCTGTGTGCTTGGCGTGAGAAGCCGATTTTGCGTCAACAGTGTTATATCTTAAGGAAAGGTTCTCGGTTGTCAAAATTTCAAAGCAAGTGTGATGAGGGATTCTTTCTTGGATATTCATCTAATAGCAAAGCCTATAGAGTTTACAACAAATCCAAGGGATTTGTAGAAGAAGCGTATGATGTTCAATTTGATGAGACAAATGGGTCTCAAGATGAGAAAGACAACTTAGATGATGTGAGAGGTGATAGGTTGAAAGAGGCCATGAAGAACATGGATGTTGGGGACATTCTACCAAGAGAAGAAGAAGATGATGATGATGATGATGATGAAGGTCTTCTTATCTCCACTCAAGCAAATACTACATCTTCTCAAGATCATGGGATTGTCAATGAAAATGAAAATGACTCGCCTCAAGACAACGAGCAACTGGTCTCATCTATATCACCATCTACATCCTCACAAGACCAAGTTGTTCAACCAAAAGTTCATGGTCAAATTGCCAAGGATCACCCCATTGATCAAATTGTGGGTGATATTAGTAAGGGTGTTCAAACTCGCTCTAGTATTGCTTCATTTTGTCAACATTATTCTTTTGTATCTTTTCTTGAACCTAAACGTGTAGATGAAGCACTTGATGATCCGGATTGGGTGATGGCTATGCAAGAAGAATTGAATAATTTCACCCGGAACAAGGTTTGAGAGTTGGTGGAAAGGCCCAAGAATTACAATGTCATTGGCACCAAATGGGTCTTTCGCAACAAAGCAAATGAAGATGGTATTATGGTGAGAAACAAGGCAAGATTGGTTGCTCAAGGCTACACTCAAGTCGAAGGTTTGGATTTTGATGAAACCTTTGCTCCCGTAGCTAGACTTGAGGCAATTAGAATTTTATTAGCCTATGCTTGTTCTCATAATATAAAACTCTATCAAATGGATGTCAAAAGTGCTTTCTTAAATGGTGAAATTAGTGAACTAGTTTATGTTGAACAACCTCCCGGTTTTGAAGATCCTAAGTTGCCTAACCATGTTTTTAAGCTCTCCAAAGCCCTTTATGGTTTGAAGCAAGCACCTCGTGCTTGGTATGAGAGGCTTAGGAATTTTCTTATCTCAAAGGGATTCAAAATTGGAAAGGTTGATACTACCTTGTTCACTAAGAAAATTGGAAATGACATCTTCATTTGTCAAATCTATGTTGATGATATTATCTTTGGGTCTACAAATGAAGCCGATTGTAAAGAATTTGGTAAAATGATGTCAAAAGAATTTGAAATGTCTATGATTGGTGAATTGAGCTATTTTCTTGGCCTTCAAATCAAACAAATGAAGGAAGGCACATTCGTTTGCCAATCTAAATATGTGAGAGATATCTTGAAGAAATTTGGTATGGAGGACGCTAAACCCATTAAGACACCTATGGCTACAAATGGACATCTTGATCTTGATGAGGGAGGTAAATCGGTTGACTCTAAACTTTATAGGTCTATGATTGGTAGTTTGCTTTATCTTACCGCATCTAGGACCGATATAATGTTTAGTGTGTGCATGTGTGCTAGATTTCAAGCCGCACCTAGAGAATGTCATTTGACCGCCGTGAAAAGAATCATGAGATATTTGAAATTCACTCCAAATATTGGCCTTTGGTATCCAAAAGGTGCTCAATTTGAGTTGGTTGGTTATTTGGATTCGGACTATGCCGGTTGTAAAGTTGATAGGAAGAGCACTTCCGGTGGTTGTCAACTTCTTGGGTGTTCTCTAGTTTCATGGTCTTCAAAGAAGCAAAATTCCGTGGCTCTTTCTACCGCCGAAGCGTAATATATCTCGGCGGGAAGTTGTTTTTCTCAATTGTTATGGATGAAGCAAACACTTCTTGATTATGGTGTGAAATTCAATGGAATTCCTCTCTTATGTGACAATGAAAGTGCCATCAAGATTGCCAACAATCCGGTTCAACATTCTAGAACCAAACACATTGATATTCGGCATCATTTTCTTAGGGACCATGTGAGCAAGGGTGATATCAAGATTAATGGAGTAAGCACAAATGATCAATTGGTGGATATATTCACAAAGCCTTTGGATGAATCGAGGTTTTGTAAATTGAGAAATGAGCTAAATGTCATTGACATCTCGAATGTGGCTTGAGTTTAGGGCATGTGACTTGTGCATCTTTCATCTTATCTAACCCATATTGTTCTATTTTTTTTCTCTTCCTATTTTTGTTGCATCATAATTCTTGCATGATCATCCATGATTCTTGGTATAACTCACTAAGGATATTGACCACAAGTATCCCAAAGCAACATAGATCCCACAAAGAGTGCAAATGGGCAGAATTTTTGGAAACAATCTCAAACAAAAGGCAGCTCCTCGGGTTAAATTTCAGTGACAGGCGGACAGTCTGCGAAGTCACCGGCGGACAGTCCGGGGGTGCCAGACAGTCCGGGTTAAGTACAGCAGACAGTCCGCGTTTCAGTCTGGCAGTGATAGAAAACAGATGACAATGGCAGACTGTCCGCGGAAAAATGGCGGACTGTCCGCGCGCGTCGGGCGCAGACGGACCCGTCCGGTCGCAGCAGTAAAAGAAGGAAAGGAAGGGGTGTCGCCCCCATTCGACTTAAACCAACCAGGCAGCCTCTTTCCCTCTCCTCTCTCTCCCATCTACATCAAGGAAGTAGCCACCATTGAGGGGGAGAACTCAGTGCTTTGTCGGACCGTCCGAAGCTTGTTCCCGGACACTCCGCGACACTCTCCATCATGTCCTCTCGGTATTTCATTGATTCCTCCATTGGTTCTCTTGGATTTCACTCATAGGGCATGGTTAGGGTTTGACGTGGGATCTCGAATTCATCCATGGATTCATGCAAATAGCTATGGCATTATGTTGGTATAGTGAAGAGGAATACATGCTAGTGATTCGGTTGAGTTTCATTGGATAAAAACGGAGATCAATCCATGTCTTTGGACGGTTCCTATAGGTGTTCGTCGCCCGCACAGTACAGGCGGACTATCCGCCCACCTAACGGCGGACTGTCCGGCATTTGACGGACTGTCCGCCGGCCTGGGGGCAGACTATCCGCCGGTGCTCTGCAGACGCGCAAGCTGCAGCAACCTTTCTTGGTTGATTCCATTTTTCATATAATTTGTTAATATTCATTTCTATTGGGTTATTTTGACAGTGCTGGTGGTTCAAGGGGAGGAAGAGGAAAGAAAAGAACCACAAAGAGATTAAGGCAACAACCCTCTGAAAGTGATGAAGACTATCAACTAAGTGAAGAGGAACAGTCACATGCTGGGACAGAGATGGAGGATGAGGAAAGTGAGGATGAGTTGGTGGATGTGAATGCAAACTGAGGTAGTAGGAATTGGAATCCTACAAATTATTGTTGACACCAAAAAATGACACCAGGAAGAGGCTGACATGTGGGCCGGAATTGATGAAAAGATAAACATCGTTCAGTCAAAGAAAACTTATCTTCGAGAACGATTCGGCAAAGGCATTCTGCGGTCGGGAATTCGTCACCAATTCGGCAAGGGATTTACTCTATGGAAAGCATTCGGGACGCATGATGACGTGGATTGAATACAAGGAAAGAAGCCGATTTAATAAAGAATGCAAGATGAATACGGCATTTCGACGTATTTCTTTGGAAATAAACGTTTTGTAACCGTAGTCGATTAGGAATCGTGTCAAGACCAGGGTATAAATATGAACCCATGGTGATTGTATTAGAGAGAACAATCATACAACAAACCGGCCTTGCGCCACCTTTTCGAGTCCTTTAGTCGTGTCGTCGAAATCTTCGAGAGGAACCATCGATCCGTCGACCTCCGTAAATATCGACAACCTTGTATCATGCTTAGTATCATGCGGTGGATTTAAGCTTGGTATGAGAAGGCTTCTTTATTAAATCATGAGATCAGAAGCCAAGGAAGTGGCAAATTGTTTGAGTTCCTGGTAAAAGAAGGCCGAATCAAATTGCCAGAAGGGCACTCCATGCTTCGGCCTGATGGAGTGAAAGACAAAAGGTATTGTGGGTTTCATGATAGAAATTCTCATTCCATTAATGAATGCAGAGTCTTTAGGATGAAGATTCAGAAAGCTATCCAAGAGGGACATCTGAAATTCGACAACAAGATGAAACTGGACAGTAACCCTTTCCCTCAGAATATGATCGGGTTCTCGGTTAACATGGTGAATGCTGTTCCATCTGGAGAAAAGGGAAGATTGAAAGTTTTAACCTCAAGGAAGGCAAAACAAAATGGCTCAGTTGATCCTACTCGGCAAGTCACAATTGAACAGATTCGCAAGAAAGACTCTCGGTTCCCGAATGATCAATTTGAAATTGGGAAATCCTCCAAGCCTAGAGTCACTACACGTATCCTCCTTAACAAATGGAAACGTCAGCAAGAAAAGGAGCGTTACCAAAGGCATAGACGTGAAGAGGAGAAGAGGAGATACGAGGAAGAAAGATATAGGAAAGAACAAGAAGAGTATGCTCGAGAGCAGGAACGTGCACATTGGGGGTGTGCATTCTTCAGACACCGTTGGAATGAAGGTTTGAAGCTTCCCACATGGAATAATTGTCCTGAATGCAATGATAGGCATGATGAATATAGGCAGGAAACTGTCAAGCGCCGATCTGTCCATGAAAGAATTGGCAGGATACATCCTAGTGATGATCGGCGTTTTAATTATCAACCAAGGAAGAGGCATGCTGATCACAGGTGGGTTGACCATGAAGAAGAAGATCATGGTTATGACTGGCAAGAAGGACAATGGTGTCCACCCGGCTTGAGGAAAAGCCAAAAGAGAAGAGTGCAACGCTTGAGAAATCAAGAATTGAAGCAAGCAAGGCCTAGGATGAAGTCAGTATGGCGTCGAAAGGACAAGCCTGAAGAAGATGGTCATTCGGCTCCTACATGCATGGTATGCTTTTTGCCGAATGAATTTATGGCTCCCACTGATCAAGTTGTGCAGGAGGAAGCGTTGTCAGAGGTAGATGAAGTCGAACAGCTAATGGCACAATTGATGCTCAATAAGCAAGCTGTCTTTGAAAAGCCAATCCAGAATCGACACATGAAGCCACTATATTTGAAAGGATTTGTCAATGGGAAGCCTTTAACCAAGATGTTCGTCGATGGTGGAGCTGCTGTGAATGTGATGCCATATACTACATTTAGGAAGCTTGGCATGGGCCCTGGAGATTTAACACCAACGAGCATAATTCTAAACGATTTTGCTGGAAATCCTTCAGACACCAAAGGCTGTGTTCATGTAGAACTGATGATTGGATCCAAAGTGCTGCTCACAACTTTCTTTGTCATTGAGGGCAAAGGGGCATATAGTTTGCTGCTTGGAAGAGATTGGATTCATGCAAATTGCTGTATCCCATCAACCATGCATCAACAGCTCATTCAGTGGATAGATGATGAGGTGGAGATTGTCCAAGCAGATGATTCAATAAGCGTGGCAAATATGGAACCAGCTTTTTGGGAATATCAAGGCATAGATTGTTTCTCAGGCAAAGACTGGGGAGAAGGTCCTGTTGCACCAGCCAGCAGTGATCAACAGCCGATCGAAGCAGTCGGCTCTCATAGTAATTTTTAATGGAGAATCCAATTGATGGAACTGATGGAAAATTAGGACGTGGATTTGTGTCGGCCGATAAATTGGAAGAAGTGGACATTGGAGATGGTGACAAACCAAGGCCGACATTCATCAGTGCAAACTTAGATTCAGTTTTCAGAGAAGAGTTGATTAAATTATTAAGAGAATACAAAGACTGCTTTGCTTGGGATTATTCGGAGATGCCCGGTCTAGACCGTTCTATTGTTGAACATCGGTTGCCGATCAAACCTGGTTACAGGCCTTACAAGCAACCACCCCGAAAAATCTACAAGGAAGAAGTGTTGGCCGATGTGAAAAAAGAGATTGAAAGGTTACTAGACGCAAATTTCATTCGGCCATGCAAATATGCGGATTGGATCTCTAATATTGTTCCTGTCTATAAGAAAAATGGAAAAATGAGGGTTTGCATAGATTTTAGAGACCTAAACAAGGCTACACCCATGGATGGATATCCAATGCCAATTGCCGACTCATTAGTTGATGCTGCTGCTGGATACAAAGTGCTCAGTTTCATGGACGGTAACGCAGGATACAATCAGATTTATATGGCATTGGAAGATATAGTAAAGACAGCTTTCAGGTGTCCTGGACACATAGGGTTGTTTGAGTGGGTTGTCATGACCTTTGGATTGAAAAATGCCGGTGCAACTTATCAAAGGGCTATGAATTATATTTTTCATGAGTTGATCGGCAAGATTGTGGAAATATATATTGATGATGTAGTGATCAAGTCACTGGATCATGAGTCTCATTTGGCCGACATAAGGAAAACTCTAGAATGCACCAGGAAACATGGGCTTAAGATGAACCCGAACAAGTGTGCTTTTGGAGTTTCGGCTGGAGAGTTTCTGGGATTTTTGATACATGAAGGAGGAATAGGAGTTGGCAAGAAAAGCATGAAGGCAATTGATGAAATTGTTCCTCCAACTAATCTTAAAGAGCTACAATCACTGCTTGGCAAGATAAATTTTGTGAGAAGATTCATATCAAACTTGTCACAGAAGGTGTTGCCCTTTTCCTCACTATTGAAAATAAAAAAGGATCAAAAGTTTGTATGGGGTGACGAACAACAGAAGGCTTTTGATGAAATAAAAGAGTACATGAAGAAGCCACCAGTATTGGTGCCTCCACAATTGAACAAGCCTTTCAAGTTGTACGTGGCGGCCGATGCCCAAACTATTGGATCGGCCCTTATTCAAGAATTTGAAGGGAAGGAAAGAGTAGTTGCATACCTTAGCCGAAAGTTACTAGACCCGGAGACAAGGTATTCGGCTATAGAGAAGCTTTGCTTATGTGTTTATTACTCATGTACAAAATTTCGGCACTATTTGCTAAATGCCGAATGCGTTGTACATTCAAAATTTGATGTAATTAAGCACATGTTGTCAATGCCAATTTTGAATGGAAGGATTGGCAAATGGATTTTGGCCTTATCTGAATTCGAATTAAGGTTTGAATCGGCAAAAGCTGTCAAGGGGCAGATTATTGCTGACTTCATTACCGAACATCATGATACATCAATAAATTTGCTTAACATTATTCCTTGGGTATTATTCTTCGATGGATCTTCATGCGACAAAGGTGGTGGAGCAGGTATTTTATTAATTTCACCCAAAGGAGAAACATTTGAGTTTGCTATTCCCATTCAATCTACTGTTACTAACAATCAGGCTGAGTATGAGGCATTACTCAAAGGGCTCCAATATTTGAAAGAAGCAAAAGCCATTGCAGTTGAAATTTTTGGAGATTCAGAATTGGTCATAAAACAATTGAATGGTGAATATGAATGCAAAAGTGATATCTTGAGGAATTACTATGAAGAATGCAAAGAAATATTGAAGAGCTTTCGGTCAGTAATTCTACAACACATTCCTAGAGGGGATAATGGAGAAGCAAATAGATTGGCTCAAAGTGCATCAGGTTACAGAGAAAATCAAGAGGTATTTGCTACTGATGACTGTGCTTTCGGGAGTAGTTTGGCAGAAGGTGATTGGAGGAAAGAAATTGCCGATTATTTGGAGAATCCATCCCAGAAGGTTTCTAGAAGACTCAGGTATAAAGCTATAAAGTTTGTTCTTCTTGATAAAGATTTATATTATAAATCCCTGGACGGAGTATTATTACGTTGCTTAAATCAAGAAGAAGCAAAGAAATTGATGAGTGAAGTGCATGATGGATTATGTGGAGCACATCAGTCAGCTTACCGAATGAAGTGGGTTATTAGAAGAACTGGATATTACTGGCCGACAATGTTGGAAGATTGCTTTGAATATTATAAGGGATGTCAAGACTGTCAGAAATTTGGAAACATTCAGAGAGTTCCAGCATCGGCTTTGAATCCCATTATCAAGCCATGGCCATTCAGAGGATGGGGAATAGATTTGATTGGCCAAATAAATCCTCCATCGAGCAAGGGGCATAAGTTTGTACTTTTAGCAACAGATTATTTTACCAAGTGGGTTGAGGCAATTCCATTAAAGAAGGTGACGTCGGAGAATATGGTTGAATTTGTTAAAGAACACATCATTTACAGATTTGGGATTCCTCAGACAATCACCACTGATCAAGGGACTCAATTTACATCTTCAGAATTCAGAGATTTTGCTGAAAGTATGGGGATAAAATTACTGAATTCTTCTCCTTATTATGCTCAAGCCAATGGACAGGCAGAAGCTTCCAACAAGATCATGATTAAAATCATACAGAAGAAAATTGATCAAAAGCCAAGGAGGTGGCATTCGGTACTCAATGAAGCATTGTGGGCTTACCGAATGGCTCCTCATGGGGCTACAAAAACGTCTCCTTATGAACTAGTGTATGGACATCATGCCATTTTGCCATGGGAATTACAAACAGAGTCAAGGAGAATACAGTTGCAGAAAGATTTAAGTTCTAAAGATTACAGTAACTTGATGATGGACGAATTGGAAGATTTGCATATGATTCGTCTCAAAGCATTGGAAAATATCGAGAAAAATAAGATGCGAGTTGCCAAATATTACAACAAGAAGGTAAAAGTCAGGCAATTTGCAGAAGGAGATTTGGTTTGGAAAGCGATATTGCCGATTGGAACCAAATATGCAGCATTCGGCAAATGGTCTCCAAATTGGGAAGGTCCTTTCAGAGTGGTTAGATGTGTGCCTGGAAATGCATATATTTTGAAGACATTATTGGGAGAAGAATTTGCTTCTGCTATAAATGGAAGATATTTGAAGAGGTATTATCCCAGTATTGAAATCGATCGGTGATTGATATATTAAATTGCCGAACAGCCGATATTCGGGAAGAAATCGTCTTTAGAGGGAAATTAACAGAGACATTGGAGAAAAAGAAAAATGGCCAGTACTGAATGTATTGCCCTTAGCACAAAATATATTACATCAGGAGTTCATGCAAGATCACAAAAGATAAGTTTTATTGCCGAAATTCCATAAATCCCTAGTACAAACTACTGGAAGAGCCTGTTCAAAACAGACTGGGGATGAATGGAATCGGCAATGGCAGCACCATGGCCATCAAGACGATCAATGGAGGCGTCAATGTCATCGATGTCTTCTGGGTTGCTGTTGGCGAAACCAACCGGCATCCTGGAATAGTCAGTGCCGGTGTGCGTCGACATGGCAACGAGACCCGTAGCAACGCCCAGGCGAACGCCATGGGAGGCCACCTCGTCGACACGGCTTGCCACCGCACCAAGGCGTGCCTCGGGTGTGTCCCCTTGGGCGTTCACCTTGTCCGCCAGCTCCTCCACCAGCGCCTTCAGTCGATCAAGTTCAGCATCACGCGCTGCAAGGTTACAAGGGGATAACAGATTAATGTCATTTGGAGGACGAGATTGAAATTGAGCAGATTGCAGGACTCACCATCAATGACTTCGAGCAGCTGCTTGCGCTCGTGCTGCCATTCAAGGTCAGCAATCCCGGCTTGCTTGGAGATGACCTCCAACTCGCGGCGAGTGTCGTCACGCTCCGCTTTGAATCGGCGAGCATCGCCGTCCGTGTAGCGGTAGTCGTCCGATTCGAGAGATCGATTGGACGAACTCAAGGAGTTGGGCGCCGCAGGAGCAACGGCTGGAGCTGCAACTGGCACACCAGCGCCGGCAATCCATTGGATTACCCTGAAAGAACAAAGAGATTCGTCAAGAAAGAAAGAAGAATCTTGAGAAGAACGGAGAAAGGCAAGCAGCTAATCACCTGCGGCAAGCGCCGGCACGGCTTCCTTCGGGCTCGTCGGCGGCCGGTCGCCTTCCATTCGCCATTGGGGTTTTCTTGAGTTTACTGTGCTTGGGGAAAGAAGAGAACTTGGAAGACGAAGAACTTGGTGAAAACTGTGGGCTACCTGGGTGTTTATTTATAGAACCCGCAGAGAAAATCATGGCCAAAGATCGTGGCACGTATTCCGAAGAGTTCGGAAGGTGGAAAGGATTTTCCAGCCGATCGGTTCTCATGTCGTTTGGGATTCTTATCGAGTCGTATTCGGCTTTGACTGGATGGGATTCGGCTATGTCATAGTTGAAGCGTTTTCGGGTCTAAGTACTATTATGGCCAACTTTGCCGAATAGGGGATAATGGAGAGGCAAATAGATTGGCCCAAAGTGCATCAGGTTACAGAGAAAATCAAGAGGTATTTGCTACTGATGACTGTGCTTTCGGAAGTAGTTCGGCAGAAGGTGATTGGAGGAAAGAAATTGCCGATTATTTGAAGAATCCATCCCAGAAAGTTTCTAGAAGACTCAGGTATAAAGCTATAAAGTTTGTTCTTCTTGATAAAGATTTATATTATAAATCCCTGGACGGAGTATTATTACGTTGCTTAAATCAAGAAGAAGCAAAGAAGTTGATGAGTGAAGTGCATGATGGATTATGTGGAGCACATCAGTCAGCTTACCGAATGAAGTGGGTTATTAGAAGAACTGGATATTACTGGCCGACAATGTTGGAAGACTGCTTTGAATATTACAAGGGATGTCAGGACTGTCAGAAATTTGGAAATATTCAGAGAGTTCCAGCATCGGCTTTGAATCCCATTATCAAGCCATGGCCATTCAGAGGATGGGGAATAGATTTGATTGGCCAAATAAATCCTCCATCTAGCAAGGGGCATAAGTTTGTGCTTTTGGCAACCGATTATTTTACCAAGTGGGTTGAGGCGATTCCATTGAGAAAGGTAGCATCAGAAGATATGATTGAATTTGTCAAAGAGCACATCATTTACAGATTTGGAATTCCTCAGACAATTACCACAGATCAAGGGTCTCAATTTACATCTTCAGAGTTCAGAGATTTTGCTGAAAGTATGGGGATAAAATTACTGAATTCTTCTCCTTATTATGCTCAAGCTAATGGTCAGGCAGAGGCTTCTAACAAGATTATGATTAAAATTATACAAAAGAAGATTGATCAGAAGCCAAGAAGGTGGCATTCGGTACTCAATGAAGCATTGTGGGCTTACCGAATGGCTCCTCATGGGGCTACAAAAACGTCTCCTTATGAACTAGTGTATGGACATCATGCCATTTTGCCATGGGAATTACAAACAGAGTCAAGGAGAATACAGTTGCAGAAAGATTTAAGTTCTAAAGATTACAGTAACTTGATGATGGACGAATTGGAAGATTTGCATATGATTCGTCTCAAAGCATTGGAAAATATTGAGAAAAATAAGATGCGAGTTGCCAAATATTACAACAAGAAGGTAAAAGTCAGGCAATTTGCAGAAGGAGATTTGGTTTGGAAAGCGATATTGCCGATTGGAACCAAATATGCAGCATTCGGCAAATGGTCTCCAAATTGGGAAGGTCCTTTCAGAGTGGTTAGATGCGTGCCTGGAAATGCATATATTTTGAAGACATTATTGGGAGAAGAATTTGCTTCTGCTATAAATGGAAGATATTTGAAGAGGTATTATCCCAGTATTGAAATCGATCGGTGATTGATATATTAAATTGCCGAACAGCCGATATTCGGGAAGAAATCGTCTTTAGAGGGAAATTAACAGAGACATTGGAGAAAAAGAAAAATGGCCAGTACTGAATGTATTGCCCTTAGCACAAAATATATTACATCAGGAGTTCATGCAAGATCACAAAAGATAAGTTTTATTGCCGAAATTCCATAAATCCCTAGTACAAACTACTGGAAGAGCCTGTTCAAAACAGACTGGGGATGAATGGAATCGGCAATGGCAGCACCATGGCCATCAAGACGATCAATAGAGGCGTCAATGTCATCGATTTCTTCTGGGTTGCTGTTGGCGAAACCAACCGGCATCCTGGAATAGTCAGTGCCGGTGTGCGTCGACATGGCAACGAGACCCGTAGCGACGCCCAGGCGAACGCCATGGGAGGCCACCTCGTCGACACGGCCTGCCACCGCACCAAGGCGTGCCTCGGGTGTGTCCCCTTGGGCGTTCACCTTGTCCGCCAGCTCCTCCACCAGCGCCTTCAGTCGATCAAGTTCAGCATCACGCGCTGCAAGGTTACAAGGGGATAACAGATTAATATCATTTGGAAGACGAGGTTGAAATTGAGCAGATTGCAGGACTCACCATCAATGACTTCGAGCAGCTGCTTGCGCTCGTGCTGCCATTCAAGGTCAGCAATCCCGGCTTGCTTGGAGATGACCTCCAACTCGCGGCGAGTGTCGTCACGCTCCGCTTTGAATCGGCGAGCATCGCCGTCCGTGTAGCGGTAGTCGTCCGATTCGAGAGATCGATTGGACGAACTCAAGGAGTTGGGCGCCGCAGGAGCAACGGCTGGAGCTGCAACTGGCACACCAGCGCCGGCAATCCATTGGATTACCCTGAAAGAACAAAGAGATTCGTCAAGAAAGAAAGAAGAATCTTGAGAAGAACGGAGAAAGGCAAGCAGCTAATCACCTGCGGCAAGCGCCGGCACGGCTTCCTTCGGGCTCGTCGGCGGCCGGTCGCCTTCCATTCGCCATTGGGGTCCTCAAGAGCTTACTTGGAAGATTGTTTTGAATATCAGAGGCATTGTTCCGCAGGCGAAGAGTGGTAGCATTCGGGAAGGCGTGATGACGTGGATCAATATAAGGAAAAGGCCGGTTCGAACAAGGAAAGCAATGTGGGCACGAAGATTCGTCATTTATTTTTAGAAACAAGTGTTGTAGTCGTGTCCGACTAGGAGTTGTATCAAGACCTGGGTATAAATATAAACCCATGGCAGCTGTAAAAGGGATCGAATCAATCATACAACAAACCGGCCCCGTGCCAACATCGAGTCCTTTAGTCGAGTCGTCGAGTTCTTCGAGAGGAGTCATCGATCCGTCGACCTCCGTAAGTACCGGCAACCTTGTATCATGCTTAGTATAGTTCTAAAGATTACAGTAACTTGATGATGGACGAATTGGAAGATTTGCATATGATTCGTCTCAAAGCATTGGAAAATATTGAGAAAAATAAGATGCGAGATTACAAAGGGATAACAGATTAATATCATTTGGAAAACAGGATTGAAGATGAGCAGATTTCGGGACTCACCGTCGATAACTTCGAGCAGTTGCTTGCGCTCGTGCTGCCATTCAAGGTCAGCAATCCCGGCTTGTTTGGAGATGACCTCCAACTCGCGGCGAGTGTCGTCGCGCTCCGCCTTGAATCGGCGAGCATCGCCGTCCGTGTAGCGGTAGTCGTCCGATTCGAGAGATCGATTGGACGAACTCGAGGAGTTGGACGCCGCAGGAGCAGCGGCTGGAGCTGCAACTGGCGCACCAGCGCCGGCAATCCATTGGATTACCCTGAAAGAACAAAGAGATTCGTCAAGAAAGAGAGAAGAATCTTGAGAAGAACGGAGAAAGGCAAGCAGCTAATCACCTGCGGCGAGCGCCGGCGCGGCTTCCTTCGGGCTCGTCAACAGCCGGTCGCCTTCCGTTCGCCATTGGGGTTTTCTTGAGGACTACTGTGCTTGGGGAAAAGAAGAACTCGAGGTAGGCGAGAGATTTGATGAGGGGATAGAGATACTGGATGTTTTTATTTATAGAAACTGCAGAGGAAATCGTGGCCAGAGATCGTGGAGCGCCTCCCAAAAATTCGGAAGGTGGAAAGCCCCATGAACCGAGCGGTTGCCGTGTCGTTTGGGATTCATGCTGAGTCATATTCGGTTTGACTAGGTGAAATTCGGCTACACCATACTTATCGCAGTTAGCTTTGCCGAATAAGTTTCAGGCAACGAATCTCATTGAAAACAGCATTGCCGAATGAGTCATTTACAACGAAACAAAGCAGAAGTAAAGATGATGGAGAATACAGAATTGACCAGGCATTCGGCTATCAAACTGTTTGATACAAATTACACACCCAAGTACTTTGAGATTACATCTTTTGCATTTAAGATTATACTACTGATGTTATCAAGTGATTTCTTGTCAGCCTCTTGGGTCTGAGCCAATGCAGAGAGTTTGGCCTTGAGCTGCTTCTCTTCATTCAAAGCTGCTGAAGCTTCCTTTCGAATTTATGTACCAATTCAGGAAGTTCAGCCATCTGCTTCTCCTCGGCCTCGATTTCAGCAGATAATCTACTCAACTCAGCTTCTAGCTCAGCTTTCTTGGCCTTCTTCAATTCAAGAGCAGGTTGTAGTTTGGATATTAGCTCTTTAGTAGTCTGAGCTTGAAGATGCAAATCTTTTACAGATTGCTTGGCCAAAGTTCTTCTTTGCTCCAAGGCTGGTTGAGCAGATTGATTCTTCAAAGCTTGCTTCACTGCAATAAAATGATCATCCAATCTAGAAACTGGATCTAAAGAAGTCTTGATGTTGGCAGGAAGATCTTGATCAAATGATTCAAGCAAGTCTCTTAAAAGATCAGCATTATTAACTTGATCTCGAATGTCTTTCTGCAGAAAGGAGAAGATTTCTTTCAATTTTGCCTGGTTTTCTTCTGACAGAGCTTGACAAGAAGATGTTTCTTCTCCTTGTTCAACAATCAAATCATCCAAGGCAAATGAATAACTGGGTGTTGAAGCAGATTTCTCCTGGAAAGAAAAATTTCTTGATGAATTAATAATGATTTGTTGGAGAATTGAAAAGATTGGATGACTTTATTTACCTCTATTCTGATTTCTTGAGTGGGAGAAGGAGATCTCTCAGGAACAGTAGAGGGGCCCTGCATATCATGCTGAGAAGGAATTGGGGAACCCCTTGGTGAAGAAGCAGCTTCTAATTGAGGAAGAGGTGAAGTTGGAGTTGGATCATGCTGAGAGGAGGGGCTTTCCAGGACCTGATCCACAGAAATTTGTTCTGCAACTGAAAAGAGTATAAATGCCGATGAAAGAAATGAATGAGATAGTAAGATTTTTTACCAGTTGATGGAACATCGGCAGAATCTGTAGTGGCCACTGTCTGCTGTATCCGAACCTGAAATCATGAAAAAGGGATGAGCATGACAAAGGAAGCATTGTATATAAGGGAAGAGACTATAACCTGAATGAGTTTTCTGTTGGTTGTTCTTTTCTTCTTAGGAGCTGAAGGAGCAGGCAAAGAAGGAGTTTTTCTCTTGGCAAAAGATGGCCTGGTAATAATTGGATCTAGATTGGCCTGTCTGGACATCAACTGAGCCAAGGAAAGGGATTGACACCCTAAAGCAGATATTGGGCCTGCAATCTTGTATTGAATAGCCCTGGCAAGAGGGGCAGGTGCTATGTCCTACAAAAACAACAGAATTATAATAAAAGAAGAAATGTTGTTGAAGCCAGATAATGATTGAACAACATTACCTCTGAATTTGGCTTGAAGTCAGGCATCAACTCAAGACAAAGAGGATGAATTGGCATATTGAAGATATGATCGTGAAATTCTTGCCACCAGACAGTGAAAGAAGGATGAGCAGATGTTATTGGCACAAAAGGTTCAGGTTTATATATGGATGTGCAGCATCTGTAGTCAAAAATCCTTCTTGTCTCAATAGAGTCTGAGACAATCTCCCTAGGCTTGAGGAATTCATGGAGGAACAATCTTGGTGGCACTTGGCCACAGCCTAATTGCCTAGCCATCATATTCGGCTGATAGTACTCAAAGGTACTCTGAACCAACCTTCCTCCACAAAATTCGGCTGGCAGAATACAGGGCCGAATGAAAGAATTAAAAATGGCTGTGGATTGTGCATCTGTACATCCAATTTCAAAACTAAACTCACAAGGGAGAGTAAGATTGTCATTGTCAGAATAAGGGAACCAAAGAGGATCAGCAAAGCCTTTGGAGAAAAGCTCAAAGAGTTCACCAATGTTCTTATCTACAGATACAGTAGAGGCAGCTTCTCCATAGGTTTGACAGCCTTTAGTGCTTTGGGATTCCCCTTCCTTATAGTTGACTGAAGGAAAAGACAGGCTGTTGATATCAACTGAAACAATTTGATGCATATACAGCTGCAGCCACATCTGAACAAACCACCAGGGACCATTAACACAAGAAATTTTCTTATTGGTATGCATCAGGCGAGTGGTTTGATGAAGCATATGGTAAACACTTCCCAGCAAATATTTTCCCAGAGGGATGAGTGTGCCAGCAGCCAGGTCTTCAGCCATCACAATGTGGTTCAGAGTTGGCTCATTAGCTTTGCCACAAAAGATGAATCTGCACAGCCACATATTCAGAAAGGCCCTGTACTCAACATCAGACAAGGGACCATCAGACATGTAATTCTGAATATACTTCTTGTATCCAACTCCTGTCTGTTTGGAGGAGCCCTTGTACTTGTATGGATGCACAGCTTCTAATTCGGCTACACCATACTTATCACAGTCAGCTTTGCCGAATAAGTTTCAGGCAACGAATCTCATTGAAAACAGCATTGCCGAATGAGTCATTTACAACGAAACAAAGCAGAAGTAAAGATGATGGAGAATACAGAATTGACCATCTTTATCTTGGTGCGCCATTTGAAGATTGAAAGCTTAAAGAAGCTAGCGAGCTAGGGTTTGGATCCAAGCGAAGCTCTGGAGACTCGAACGGAAAAAGATGATGTTGAGTGGATTCAATCCAAGAGTGCTGCGGATTTCTAGTCAATTTCCGAGATAAAAGTATCTTTTATCCCGAAATTGAAGGGGCATATGTTGACACCAAAAAATGACACCAGGAAGAGGCTGACATGTGGGCCGGAATTGATGAAAAGATAAACATCGTTCAGTCAAAGAAAACTTATCTTCGAGAACGATTCGGCAAAGGCATTCTGCGATCGGGAATTCGTCACCGATTCGGCAAGGGATTTACTCTATGGAAAGCATTCGGGACACGTGATGACGTGGATTGAATACAAGGAAAGAAGCCGATTTGGTAAAAAATGCAAGATGAATACGGCATTTCGACGTATTTCTTTGGAAATAAACATTTTGTAACCGTAGTCGATTAGGAATCATGTCAAGACCATGGTATAAATATGAACCCATGGTGATTGTAATAGATAGAACAATCATACAACAAACCGGCCCCGCGCCACCTTTTCGAGTCCTTTAGTCGTGTCGTCGAGTTCTTCGAGGGGAATCATCGATCCGTCGACCTCCGTAAGTACCGGCAACCTTGTATCATGTCTAGTATCATGCGGTGGATTTAGATTATGATGCAAGTAGTCTTGTTACCGTGCTTAGTATCATGCGGTGGATTTAAGCGTGGTTCAAGAAGGTTCCTCTGTTAGGTCATAAGCCATGCGGTGGGCTAAGATCTAGTACGGACCAAGTTATCGGCTCTATTAGATTTTGGCAAGGTCTAGTAGATTCATTAAGTTACCCTGTGTTGTCTGGGTTTTACTTTATGTTTAATTCATACAACACTCTTTTTGCCCAATCTAGATCGGTTAGGTTCGGTCTCGACTCATTGCAAGGCATGATCACGTTATCTCTACATAGCCGAATCCGAGTCGATCTAGATTGCCACGTGTCGCGGGTTCAAGCCTGTTGATTGTGAATGGATCTTGACAGAGCCGGGTATCATGCGGTAGATGCAGGTTTTTGGGTCGTTTTAGAACTAATCATCCGGTGGATTAGAGCTCGAGATCGATCTGATAGGTCCATCATCGTTGACAGAGCTTGTTCCTTCTTCGCGGAACCCGAATCGGCTGTCTAGCCGTATTCGGCAATACCTTAACGAGTGAAACGTGTTCGCGAGTTTGCTTTAGACAATGCATGCTTTTAGCCTTTCATGATTAGATTGTATCATGCGGTGGATTGATCTAATTTTGGTTGGTGGCGTGGTTTCAAACAAGTCGTATCATGCGGTGGATTAACTTGTTTGTTATTACGCTTGACGGGTGCTGCTTTCGGCCTATGCATTCTTGTTTACTATGGATTCACGATCACGACTCACCCTTTTATTTATTTTTCACATTATATTTGTACTCGATAATCGGTCATGGATATGTGCTGCTTTGCTATTATAGAAAGGATCGAGCTGGAAATCAATATGAGTTTGATCGAGACACAAATGATTTATTCTTTCATACTCAAGTTCAGCAAGATGCTTTCTATGGTCACATGCTCAAGAAGGTTGTGTTTAAGCACCAATTTGTTGATCTCTATTACATGGGAGAAAAGGAGGTGATGTATGGCCTAGTGCCAAAACTTGAGACTATGGGGTTGACTGAATTCTTGGAGCACAAGTGTGATTGGGATAACACAGTCATCAGGCAATTCTATGCTACTATTGAGGTGGACATGATTGACAAGAAACTTGTATGGATGACCGGGAAAAGAATATACCAAGCAACATTTGCTGAGTTTGATGAGGCAAACAAATTGAACTATGAGTTCCTCACCACAGGTGCTACCTTTGACATTCTTGATGAGAATCCCCTCCTGATTGATCAGATTGTCAAATTCTACGAGCCAAACAGGACTGGCATTCATAGGGTGTTTGAGAGGATAACCGGTCTTAAACATCATCCAGTTGTTCTTCTCAAGATTGCCAAGACCACTATCCTCCCAAAAAGTGGATATAGAGAGGCATTTGTTGGCTGGCATAGAAACTTTGTGAAGCATGTTATGGCAGGAGACAAGATTGATGTGGTTAACTTGATCATGGGGCAGATTCTAGATAAAAAGACAAATTTTGAGATAAACCTCTACTTTGCTCCTTACATCATGTCTCTCATTCTAGCCAAAACCAAGTTTAGGGGTCCTTGCATGGAGCAGCACACTGTGTATAGGCCTTTCAAGAATGACAAAGGATTTCTTGCTAGACCCTTAACTGAATATTTACCTGAGGATGAATATGAAGCATGGAGAAATCCACTAGCTGAAGAAGATGAAGAGGATGAAGCTGCAGGTGCCGATGCACAAGCTATGCCACCACCTCCTGCGGCTCAGCCATAGCCACAGGCAGCACCACAGTGGGCACTACCATAGGGGTACTTTGATCCCTACTTTGCATCGATGCAGCAGACCATGACCTCCCAATTCCAGCAGCTGCAGTCGGGATTTAACTCCCACTTTGAAGCATATGGGCAGCAAGTACACAATAACTTTCAGAACATGCAGTATGGGTTCCAGCAGCAGTTTGATGCACTCAATGCTCGTCTTGACACCATGACTATCAATGAACAAGAGCTCATGACTAGGAACCAGCAGCTTTTTGATCATCAGACACAGCTTGAGAGCTCCCTTGATACACTCAGCACAAGCTTCACAGAGTTCAATGATCACTTCTATAGCATCTATCCTCGGCCTCCTCCACCGCCTCAGCAGGACTAGGGCCCTTTTTGGGTAAATTGGTGACAAAGGGGGAGAGAAATTTGAAGAAGTGATGGTCAAGAAAGTGATGGTCAAGAAGGAGTGGATGGATCATGGTTGCATTTCATATTTCATATTTCATTTTATGGCATTGCATGACTTTTGGCTTGTAATAATCGTTAAACCTCTCTATGTGTGCTTGTTTGTTGAACTAGAACCTATATGGATGATTGCATGTGATGAACTATGTTATGGTTATTATCTTACTCATTGTGTGTTCTAGTTCTTGTGAAAATTCTCTCTATTTGAGCTTGTTGGATATATCTATGGTCCTTGTTGCCTCTTCTTTTCACCTTTGTAGGGGAAATTCCGCCAAAACTTCTATTCAACAATGTGTGCAAAGTCAAATGCAAAAATTCTATGCACATATGTAGGGGGAGTTCTCCTATCTTTCAGGTTTTTGAAGTTATACACCCTACCTATTCTTTGAACTCTATATAAAGAAAGTAAGTGACTTCAAAACTCAAAACCTATCTCATATCACTTCTTGAAATGGTTGTCATCAATTACCAAAAAGGGGGAGATTGAAAGCATCTAGGCCCTAAATCTGTGTTTTGGTAATTAATAACAATCATAATGGACTAACAATTTCATTGAGATATGAGAATAGGTTAGTTCATGGGATTGGATGAGCTCTTGTGATATGTCATGATCATGGTGTACATAAGGAGGATTGAAAGATTGGATGAGCTTTTGCGATATGTCATGATCATGGTGTACATGAGAAGCTTTGAAAGGAGCTCAAGGCAAAGGTATAAGATAGGGCATGTTCTTTTTACCGGTCTAGCGGTGCTTAGTGGATGAATCTTTGACCGGATTATAGGCTAGATAGCCGTACTATCAAGAGGGGTCAATGTACGTCTTCGGCTTGACGAGTCCATAGTGCCACTTTGCTCAATCTTGCATTGCATGCATAAGGGTGTTTCTTAGTTGACATAGTGGGTAAAACGAGTAGTGAAAAACAAACTTATGGAGTGTTGACTGCGTCCTGGCGGACTGTCTGCCAGGCCCGTGGGCGGACTGTCTGGGGGTACCGGACAGTCCGCGTCCTGGCTGGCGGACGGTCCGCAGGCTGTTTCCGCGCGTTGTCTCTGACGAAATGGAAATCCTGCTCGGCTGAAAATAAGAGGCGGACAGTCTGTCATCTTCTGGCGGACAGTCCGCAGTTAACTTTTTGAGAGGCGGACTGTTTTGGCGGACAGTTCACACAGAGACGTTTCTGGGTGATCTAGAGCACTTTTGTGAGGCGGACTGTCCGCAGGCAAATTTTGGTCGTCGAAATTTTGCCTCGGCGGACTGTCCGGCATGGGTGGCGAACTGTTTGCCTGTCCCTAACGGCTTTCTCTGACACACTCTGACACACGTTCTAGCCGTTGGATTTGAAGGGCGGACTGTCCGCCCTGTGTGAGGCGGACTATCCGCCAGTGCCCTGTTTTCAACGTAACGGTTAGATTTCGTGAGGGTGTGTATATATACTCCACCCCCGGGGTTGGGAATGCTCTCTTGGCCCATTTGAAAGCTTGCTTGACACATTTGAGCATTCACCTTCCTCTCTCTCACTCACTTGGCTTAGTGGTTGCATCTTTGTGAGATTGAGAGATATCATCTTCTCTGTCCTCAAGTTGTACCTCATGAATAAGCATCCATAGTTCGATTAGCTCTGCCATTTCTTCATTTGTGGACACTTTCCATAACCCTCTGGTCCAATTATCATTTGCAAGATGTGGTTCTAATTAAATTTCCCTAGTGCTGTGCTTGAAGTTTTGTTACCGCCTATTCACCCCCCTCTAGTCGGTAATCCTAGATCCTACACCACGGGCTTCCGGGGCCTTGCTCCGGCGACGGCGAGGATGGCCAAAGGGTGGGGAGGGGGGAGCGGCAGCGGTGGGGGGCGAGCCGCCCGAGTCGCCCCCCTGGGGGACGACGCGGGGGCCTCCTCTTTTTTCGGATCGGTATTCCCCTATTCAGGGTGAGCTTTGTTACATATGTCTATTTGATTATAGGAGGTGAATTACTAAATTTCGGGCAAATCCACCTAAAATGGTGGGTTCGGCCGAATCCCATGTTCAACCAGACTCCACCCTTGTGCCTGATGTATGCCATACCTTGAAAATGTACAATTCACCAAAAGCAAGGGCATGTGTGGACCATCGAGATCATCTCCAACACCAAGACGGTGGACCGAAAGGTGGAAAAGGCCCAAGTCCAATTCGGCCGAAGGGCCCAGTACACCCGAAGTCAGCACCGCCTTGCAAACCACCTCAGGGAAGAGATCCAACACGTTGAAGGCGAAGGCAGCGGAGTGAATCGTTTGGCCGAACTTCACGTGTTCGGCCGAACCCCACCAGTTCGCTCCGACCCCCGGTTTGGCCGAACTGGCTAGAATCGCCTATGGTGTCGTAGCTGCTACTTCACCTCCCACCATCCTTGTCCACTATAAATTGAAGCCCCCTAGCACATGTATCAAACACACAAGAGTAGAAGAGCACCCTAGCAAAGCGCTGCCGCTACTAAACTTAGAATTGAAAGAGAGGAGAGGTGAGAGTGGCGGAGAGAGCCGGAGTTGTCAGCCCCTCTTCCACTTTGTACCTCTATGCATGCTGCTCCACTTCGAGTGACATCCGGGTTGTGTCTGATAACTCTTGTATCTTTTCGATTAATTAAGCATCAGTTCTTACTTTTACATGCTTGTCGGATCCTCGTTCATTGCATTGTGGATTAGTATAAGTGTACACTGGTTGCTTTGCTTGGATGCTTATCTTTTTATAGGAGATAAGTATTAGTTGACTAGTTGCGTGGTGCCTAGACTTGAGGTTAACTTGGTTTGCACCCAATTCAACATACGTGTGGTAGCTGCTAGGTGGTGACAGTCTTATCGGCCTATGTAATCCACCATGTTAGTCTTTTTTTTTTGAGGGAACACCATGTTAGTCTTGGCATGTAGGACTACCCCTGGTGATTGGCAACTCCCCTTCTCATCCCTTTCCGTGAGTTGTTAGTCCCGCGTTCTGACACAAGCATCTATCTGTATTACCTGATCTGCTCAGTTAGCCAGGAGGTCACAATTACTAGACTCGTATCCTCTCTACCCTCCTATCGCTTTCATTTCCTTCTCTTTGTCATCATCCATTCCATCCTACCATCTTTAGACAACTTAGTTTAGAATTAGTTCGCATCTCGTGCCTCGTGGAAATTGATACTCTAGAATACCCTCGGGTGAAAGCTATATCGTACCCATCTGCTTGCAGATTGATTTGTAGGTCATAAGGAGTGCCAACAGTCCTTCTATCCTAAATAAGTGTTCCATAGAAATTTCAGACACATTATTAATCATGACAAATAACCATATGTTGCCGCTAAGGCCATTATTAGTGAGGGTTTCATCAGCATTAAATACAGTGCCATGTCAGCTTTTTTTGGTGATGTGGCAAAGAATAAATGAAGAAAGAGATGAATTGAGTTTCACGGTGGTGAAATCATGTGTACATTATTTCCAAGAAAGTCTGTGTCTTGCATGTAGTCTTGGAAACAACAAATAGTGAAACTTTACATTGAGAGGGGGCTATTTCAACTATGAATTAAATAAAAACTTTTGCTTATGTGGTATCCTAGGAAATATAAATATGAAATGGCCATTGAGAATGGCCTATAATTTTTTTTGAAGGGCAGAATGGCCTATAATTTTTTTTGAAGGGCAGAATGGCCTATAATTAATCATACTAGTTGTGATTAAAAGCCACAATATCTGTTTGGTTTTCTAGATTCTAAATAAAGGCACATGCGTTGGAACCGGAAAAATAACATTAATTGATCATTTGATTGGTGTGAGACCAGTCCCAGTGCAGGTTTCATAGGTGTTTCATGCACATTAAATATAGTGACACATCAGCAAATAGAGTGACATGGCAAGGAATTAAAGAGGGGAGAGAATTAAAGAGGGGAGAGAAGGTACCCGTTTCATCCCGACGAAACGAGTCCGGCACCGGTACCAGGTCTTGGAAAGCGAATGAAACCGCACTGGGGCCGTAGAGTTTCTTCGGCAGATCCCGGGTGCGGGGTGAGCGATTCCTTCCCCGGCGGCGGGAGCTCCTGCGCGCGCCCCCTCACTCACGCTCCCGCGCTCGCCCCATCTCCCGCACATGGCCCCAAGTTTTCCCGCGCGGACTTCCTCCCGTGCCTCTCATTTTCTTCTGTTCCCCGCTTTTTACTGGTGTTTTGGCCGGCGCCATCGCTGATTCCTCATAGAGGTAGCAGGATGCCCAGCCGAGAGAAGAAAAGAGGAGCAGCCGAGAGCAGCAGGAGCCAAGAGCTGTCTCTTATACACATCTAGATGTGTATAAGAGACAGGATTGTGCATTGCACGTTCTAAAGAAGAATAAGCTTTGTAACGTTGAAGTGATTCAACATAGAATTGAAGATCAATGGTACCAATTTGCTTTCTCCACCTAGGTAGCGTTCAACCGTTCACTCACTACAACACTTCTACAATTTCCCAACAGTGTCTTGGTAAATGACCAATGTTTTTTAGTATGTTTAGATTACTACATACTGTAACTGTGGGATGAACTTGTCAGAGATTATGTTGTTGGCTATTTGATAAAGCTGTCGGGAAATCTATAAATTATATTAGGAAAACTGTCGGCCACTTGTTAAAAAAACATTATAGAGATCATGATAGAAAGACAAAGGCTAAGACAAGTCCTTAGCTGGAACATGTTTTCCCTTCCATTTTTAATGATCCCTTCTAGCGCGACTCAGCAATATAACGCTTCGGCGCCGGGCCCGCCCGCCTCCTCTTCCTTCTTTCTTTCTTCTTCCCCACCCGAGCTCCCTCTCTCCCATGGCGCCGCCCCCGACCTCCCCCCTCTAGATCCACCCCGTCCAAGGCCCGATTCGAGGGAGGAAAGCGGGGAAATCACTCCCACGAGGTACCTCCTCCCTTCTACCGGTTTATTTTCCTTCCATTTCGTGTATTTCGTTGGATTTTGCATAGGCTTGGTGAACCTAGGGTTTTGATTGATATGGATGATTTAGTACGAATCGGATACGATTTGTTGCGTTGTATCGTGTATGTGGTTGATGGTGATGTGTTATTATCGTGTGGAATAAATTGCATGGAACGATTTCGTTATAATTGTCGTGTATAGATATTGATATGGGAGAAAAATTTGTAGAAATGATTGTTTCCAAGGTTGAAAAGTTGGGATACGTGGTATTGTTGTTGAATACATATTTGTGAATGAAAATGTAGGTAGAAAACAAATATCTCTGTATATAGATGCATGTTGAGTGTTACTTGACGTTCAAGCTCTTTCTCAGCCCACTACGGCATAATAACAAAGGGTGGCAACGGGCCGTGTAGAACAGCAACCAACAAAAGCGTTCAGGTGCTCGTCGTGTACATTACATGTTACCATGTACGTATGGTAGTGAGTTGCGTTTATTAGTTAAATTAGATTAGAGTATATAGTTATATAGATACATTTAGTAAATTAAGTTTGCTTAATTAAATTTGTATAGTCAAGTGTAGTTAGCAAGTGTAGATGTATAGTTAGTAATTATTTTGTTGTAACATTAGCAATTGTATATAGTTTAGTTTAGTTTATAGTTTATGTAATTTAGTTAGTTAGCAATTATAGGTATAAAATTTTAACTTGTCCTGCATATCAATTTTAGGGGGAGAGAATTGGTTTGCGGCACTTGGACGTTGGAGGAGGAGGAGGCGGAGATGGCCAGTGAGCTCTAGGTGAGCCTTGTGGCGTGCGGTGCATGACTTGTGTCCGGCCATCGAGCCGTGGAAAGAAAGTTGGGTAGCCGACATTCGTGTGGTGGCTTGTTTTTTGCAGGTTGTGGGGTTTCGGTAACCTCTCCTGTAAGGGGAGGTGCTGTCGAAATTTTCAAAAATTGCTAAGTCTTGATGTATCTATTTTGCAGGGACTTCTCCCTTCGCCGCGGGCACCGTCGAGTAGGACGCCTCGCCGAGCTCGTCTTGCCGTCCGTCGCCGCCTCGCCAAGCTCGTCTTGCCGTCCGTCGCCGCCTCGCCGTCGAGTCACAAGGTGAGGACATGCATCATGTGAATGGTTATTTACGTGCATCATGTGTATTGTATAACATGCTAATTTTTTTATAGAAGTTATATACGTACTAGCTCACATGCTTGTATTGTGATTTATTGGTTTTGTGTAGATGGACCGTTTAGTAAATATATTTTCCGGTGGGCTAGTGCTTGACAATGGGGAGTTTGTTGTGCAGCCGTCGAATGTGGTCCAAGCACCACAAGCCGGACTGTCAAATGTGGTTCCTGCAGCATAACTCCCTTCACGAAATGTGGGCCAAGCACCACTAGTTGAAGTCCCCCCTAGAGACAAAGTACCTCTTGGTGAAACACCCACCGGTGAGCAAGCACCCCGAGGCGAAGCGCCTCTTCGGGACGAATGTATTGGTGGTGAAGCACCGTATAGGTACCCAAGATGGTATGACCAATGTCCGACTCCTTTATCGGAAGCCCCACCTATGCAAGCGGGTATGAAATCACTTTCGGGCGTCGTTGTACGTCCACTTACAGCGGAAGAAGTGAGGCAATTGGAATCCGGTAATGTAGAGGTGCCAGACGTACCTCTGTTCCATTCTTATCCCCGTAACGCCTATTGTGATTCGGGGTTACGCATGTTGTCCCTTCAACCCGATAGTGCGAATGGTACGATCAAGAAGGGGATGATATTTGATAGTCCGGAAGAGCTGAAGTACTTTTTAAGGGATTATGCGGTTCGGCATCACCGTCCATACACTGTTGTGCATTCTCAAGCTAAAGTCAGGTATACAGTGCAGTGCAAAGCGGTCGTTTGTAATTGGAGGGTGAATGCCCGTACTATCCTCCACGATAGAACGAAATGGAGGATTACTCAAGTCATGCAACCTCACACATGTGCATCATCGGTCGCTTCACAAGAACATCCTCAGCTGACAGCATGATATATTGCTACTCGTATTATGCCTTTGGTTTATAAGACGCCTGGTATATCTATTCCTAGCGTCATCGAGGCCATTGTGTTGTGGTCATCATACACCGTCAAGTATGGTAAGGCATGGCGAGCTAAGCAGATTGCCGTGACAATGTTGTGGGGTGATTGGAAGGATGCTTATGGTCAGGTACCAAGATTATTACATGCAATTTCTCACTACAACCCGGGCACGAAGTGGTGCACACACACTGATGGTCGGTTTGCTCTTAACAAGAAAGATGAAAGGACCAAAGTCATGGTCCGTGCCTATTGGTGCTTCCCGCAGTGTGCTGAGGCATTTAAGTATTGTAAGCCAGTGATCAGTGTCGATGGCACGTTCCTAACCGGAAAGTACCGGGGTGCGTTGTTGATTGCCACGGGTGTGGATGGTGAGGATCGTCTACTCCCGCTAGCATTTGCTTTGGTTGAGGGGGAGACGAAAGAAAGCTGGACGTGGTTTCTCCGTCTTGTTCGTAGAGATGTCATTGGCCGTGAACGCCAGGTCTGCATTGTATCAGACCAGCATCTTAAGCGCGGTTGACGAATATGTGGAGGGCTATCAACCGCTTGTGGGCCGGTGGTGCATGCGACACTTTGCCTCGAATATATGGGAAAGACAACGAAAGAAGAGCGTGATAGGGCAACTTAAGTTGACATGCTCATCGAAGGCCCCGGCAACATTTGAGCGGAGGCTCACTAAGCTTAGGCAAATGATGAATCCGGCCGCAACAGAGTGGCTCGAGGCTCAGTTGGAACATAAGCATAAGTGGGTCCTTGCATTTGATGGCGGATGGAGGTATGGAATGTGCAACACAAACATCTCCGAGGTTTTAAACAATGTGTTGAAAGGAGTCCGTGGTCAGCCGGTTTCAGCAATAGTTGAGTACTGTTTCTACAAGGTGAACTCCTACTTTGTTCATCGGTGGGAGGAAACTAACAATGAAATAGAAAGTCGGCCGCACGAAAAATTATGGGGTAAAGGCGCAGAGCAGCACTTACAGACATTCGGCGAGGAGGCTGCTACCATGAGCGCGGTTTTGTTTGATCCTAGATCATTGGTGTACTCAGTTAGGACTGCATCTGCACTAACAGCCAAGGAGAGAGCTCTGGAGGCCGCGTGTATAAAGTGGACCTTACGACAGGTACTTGTACATGTTGCGTGCCTCAATTGCTACACTTTCCTTGTGCCCATATCAGAGCTGCTTGCCGAGCTCGAAATGTGGACCACCTGTCACCGACATTCATGTCACCATACTATGCCAAGGAAATGGTCCGCAAAACTTGGGCCCCTCGGTTCGAGCCTATCATGGATCCGTCCCAATGGCCGGAGTACACCGGTTGTGACTATGTCCCTGATCCTGAGAAAAAGAAAACTAAGAGAGGACGGAGAAAGAAGAAGCGCTTTCACAACGAGATGGACGACAGTAACGGTTGGGGTGATGACATATATGGCTTAGGTGATTTCAACGAAGATGACGCCGACATCCGTTGCTCGGTTTGCCATGAAGTTGGCCACCGAATGGAACAACACAAGAAGGGTCCGCAAACATTGGCCCAAAGTAAGCGGAAAAAGTACCCTAAGAAGAAGAAGAAGAAGAAGAAGAAGAAGAAGAAGAAGAAGAAGAAGAAGAAGAAGAAGAAGAAGAAGAAGAAGAAGAAGAAGAAGAATGGGAAAATTTCTGGGCAACCAGACAATTGTCCCCGCTAATCTCAGCCCTTGGAAACAAAGTCGGTTGATCCACTGGTTCGGCCGAACCGGGCAGTTCGGCCGAACCAGGATCTTCGGCCGAACCGCCTCCCGGAGCCCGGAGGATCAGGGGGTACCGCCCCTAGCTTCCCCTCCTACTCTACCTAAACCGCCATGGAGTGCTATAAATAGGACCCATAGCTGCACTTTGTAACACACACCACAAGCCAAGAGCTCCATTTCCACTTTTCTCTTTAGTAGAGTTAGGATAGTTTAGTTGGGAGTTAGAGTCGAGTCGAGCTGTGCCTCGGAGGTTCCGGAGTCGTCTTCAGAAGCTCTGGTAATAGCTCTTGTATCTTTTACTTTATCTTTTATTGACATTTGAGTTATCAATATAGTTATCTATTTTGCTCTACTTTTGTCTTATATAGTTGCATCTACGGATGTAGCACGCGAGGTGGTTCAGGTTCGTACAATTTAAGTACCATGTTAGCGAGTTCGGTCCATACAAAATGTTGTCCTCACTTCAATTTTGTAGGGGCACCAGGTATTCGTATTGGTTCTCCCACACAGTCTACATCAGGAGGTCGAACTACGCGAGCAGCTACAGCTTCGCGTACCAAGGGAAAGGCCATTCAAGAAGATCCGGATGAGGAGGATGATGACGAGGACGAAGACGACGAGGACTCCGATCCTACCTATGGTTATGATGAGATTGGGAGCTCACAGCTGCCGGATGCTCCATCACCGACACAAGGTAGCCCTCCACGCAAGCGGCGGGCAGCGGCCCGAGACCATACCGATGTGGGGAGCGCAAACGTCCTCCCTACCGCTCCTGGCCGTCCTCGCAAGCCCAAGGATCCCTATACCCCCGGTACGACCGGAAAGGCCAAGGGAGGCAAGGGCAAGGGTGGGGCCAAGGGGAAGGGCGGAGGCAAGGGGAAGTAGGGCCGTCGATGCATGGACGATTAATGTACTATTATTGCGGAGGAGTAGGGTTGTGATGGACTATGTGTGGATGCTCGTGTTGAACTATGTGGATGGGTTGTGATGGACTATGTTTCGATGGTCGTGTTGAACTATGTGTTGTGGATGTTTGTGTCGAACTATATGGCAGGGCATGGGCCCATCAGGACCAGGAATCGCTGCCCACTGTTGCATATCTTTGGAGGAATGTTGGCACAGTATGGGGCAACATCGGTCGTTGGTATGTTGACTACATGAACAGTCTAGATTGTCTTACCGACAGCCATGTAAGTTGTCCAAAATGAGTTATTTGTTACTTTCTATCTATGTTGTTGTTGTAGCTTATAATTTGTTTTCCTTGTCAAGGTTGAATGGGAACCGTACAAGCGGGGCGAGGTGGAACAAATGAACCTAAACCCGGCCTGCACAGTTGATATGGATTTGTGGCGCTGTGGGGTCCCACTTATTTGTTTCTACGTGGTCGAGTACCATCTTCCCCACCGTGTGAAGAGACAATTTGGTGTCCAACAAGATTATCCTCCTCAAGTGACCAACACGGGCAAAAACCTCCACGAGTAAGTGATTGAAAAAACACGTTCCAGATTTTTTTGGATTGTCACAAACTTGCAATTGGAGTCTAATGTTTTTTTTATAGTATCAACCGTCGAAGGGACAGAGGTGCCCAAGACTACGGGCAAACCCATTTGGCGTATGTCAACGCTTGGAACGCCAGACAGCAGTACATCGTGCACGGGGTCCGGTTCACCGCCCCCGTGCGTTCCAGGAATATTTGGATTGGATGAAGGCGAACACAAGGTTGAAGCTGAAGGTTGCCATGACCGCGGGCAATACTGAGGATTTACCTTCAGACCCGGAAGATGTTATGGACGAGTACGACGCGTACACCAGGACCGGCACACAGCCTGAGCGGGGCCCTTGGGAAGACTACATCGTGAGTTCATGGCAACTAAAGGGAAAACACCTATGTCTTTAGGGTTTTATTGTTAGTACTTGTAATGACATGTCACGTTCATTGAACAGGGCCAGCAGATTGGACGTTTAGCCAATGAGGCCAGCCAAGCTCTTCGTGTACCAATTGGAGCCGATGAAGAGGCTAGCGTGCTACGTGCTTTTGCGCAGGTAACCATTTGCCCTCCTTACTATGCCCGTTCTAATATTAGATCATGCACATGTAAAGTAAGAAATTATGTCAACATGGTCTTTGTTGCTATAAATTTGGGTACGAGTTTTTGTCACAAAATTGATTGGGGAAGATGTTGGTCATATATAAATTCTAGTTATACATATTCTTTCTTGTTGTATTCGTATCCAACATTTATATCATTTGTTTTATAGAGGGTGCGCAAAGCGCTTCGCAAGATGGCTCATAAGTTGAATTGTAAGATGTCAGACGATATTGGCTACGGTGCGCACGCTACTAGGAATCCTGCAGGTACTCATTCATTTTTGTCTTAATACATGTTCATGCCGTACGATATGTTGTGCTAATTATTTTTTGTTAAGGTGCTTCCGGTCTTCAAATTCAAATAGCTTCCCCACCACAATCCGCATCACGAGGACGTAGCACGCGAGGTGGTTCAGGTTCGTACAATTTAAGTACCATGTTAGCGAGTTCGGTCCATACAAAATGTTGTCCTCACTTCAATTTTGTAGGGGCACCGGTATTCGTATTGGTTCTCCCACACAGTCTACATCAGGAGGTCGAACTACGCGAGCAGCTACAGCTTCGCGTACCAAGGGAAAGGCCATTCAAGAAGATCCGGATGAGGAGGACGATGACGAGGACGAGGATGACGACGAGGACTCCGATCCTACCTATGGTCATGATGAGATTGGGAGCTCACAGCTGCCGGATGCTCCATCACCGACACAAGGTAGCCCTCCACGCAAGCGGCGGGCAGCGGCCCGAGACCATACCGATGTGGGGAGCGCAAACGTCCTCCCTACCGCTCCTGGCCGTCCTCGCAAGCCCAAGGATCCCTATACCCCCGGTACGACCGGAAAGGCCAAGGGAGGCAAGGGCAAGGGTGGAGCCAAGGGGAAGGGCGGGGGCAAGGGCAAGGGGAAGTAGGGCCATCGATGCATGGACGATTAATGTACTATTATTGCGGAGGAGGAGGGTTGTGATGGACTATGTATGGATGCTCGTGTAGAACTATGTGGATGGGTTGTGATGGACTATGTTTCGATGGTCGTGTTGAACTATGTGTTGTGGATGTTTGTGTCGAACTATGTGGACAGTTCTGATGGGCTATTTTGTCTTTGTCGTTTGTGCTTCAATTTCACGTTATTAGTGTCAAGTCCGTCGAAATAAAAAAAGAAGGTCGATATAGTATACATGAACCGTAGAACGACAAAAGTAAGAAGAAAAGCTGAAAAGCTACAGTTCAGTCGCGCCAGGAAACATGGCGGGTAGTACTGTTTAAGTCGCGCCAAGAACCCTGGCGCGACTCATGGAGCCCGAATGGCCGTCCGTAGCCCCTGAACTTGGGGGGACGTGGCGCGACTCGCCACTGGGTCGCGCTGGGCGCCCTGGAGCGACCCAGCTGCCACGTCAGGCGTGGTGCCCCACACGTCAGGGGAATATTCGTGCGAATATTCCCCTGCAGACGTGACCTGAGTCGCGCCAAGCACCCTGGCGTGACTCATCGAGCCCGAATGGCCGTCCGTAGCCCCTGAACTTGGGGGGACGTGGCGCGACTCGCCACTGGGTCGCGCTGGGCGCCCTGGCGCGACCCAGCTGCCACGTCAGGCGTGGTGGCCCACACGTCAGGGGAATATTCGGCCGAATATTCTCCCTGCAAACGTGGCCACCTGAGTCGTGCCAAGCACCCTGGCGCGACTAACCGGGGCCAAAATGGCCGTCGGTTCCTCCTGTTCCACAGAGGGAGCTGGCGCGTGTGAACTGTGAGTCACGCCAGAAGTCATGGCGCGACTCAAGTACCAGTCGCGCCGGTTTTGGTGGTGCGACTCACTGAAAGGAGAAAAGGACGACAGTAAAGGAGTTGATGTGACAAAAGCGCCACAGTTGAAACGAAGGATGGAACGTATGTTGCCGGGAATCCACTCAGTCGCGCCAGGGTTTCTGGCGCGGCTATCACGCCTCCCCTATAAAAGGAACGGCTGAGGGAGCTTTCGTCTCCAGAGCAACCATGGGCTCCGAATGGAATTTTCGTAGGCTCTATCAAGAGATAGAGGACATGCAGGGAGCACCAAGGAATGACCCAGATAGGTCGTGGAGGGATATGAGAATTATGCCAAAGGGAGAGGACCCGCCTGAGTGTTATTGCGGTAGCAATTGCCAATGTCTGTGCTCCCTCGCTGAAGAAACAGCTCATCACTCAGGGGAACGAAAGCTCTCAAGTAAGTTCAATCTCTTTTTTGTTGTGCAACACCAAATAAGGCATAGAACGACTAATCACATCAATTTCGAACAGGCATCCAACAGGACCGCAGCACCGAATGTAAGGGCGTGCCACTTTGTCGAGTGGATAGATGACTCAATCAGCCACAAAGATGCTGAGTACCTGGCGAGGACGAAGAGAGAGCAGGAAGAAGGCCGTAGGGCCGCGCGGAACGCCGAGAGCAGCAGGCGTCGTCTTGAGGCATCCAGGCAGGAACTGTTTGACATTGTCAATGGCAGAAATGGCCACCCCTAAAATATCGTAATCTCTGTTTATTTCCCTTTCCGTAAGGCTTGCTACATGTTCTAGTAGGCCAAGTGCATGCGTGATGTATTTCAATTACCTAAGGCATGTTAGTACATGCCACTGCAATGGTTCTCTTTTTCGGTGTACGTTGTCTACGTCGAATATATGTAGCCTTTTCAGTGTGTTGCCTCGTTCAATCAAGTGTATGCTTTTCAGACACCCTGTCCACTTTTCAGTTGCCCACAGAGCATCCAAGAGAATACATCCGGTACGGGTTATTTTTAAAAATATCTTAAAAAATTGGTTAAAATTAAAAAAAAATCGGAGAGTGAGGGCGGAACGGGGGTTCGAACCCCGCCCTCCTGCTTGCCAGCGTGAGCAACTAACCACCAGACCTGTTCGAGATGAGGCAGGTCCTGTCGCGCCACCTTTCCTGGCGCGGCAATGTGCTACCATCGCGCCAGGCAAGGTGGCGTGACAGGACCTGCCTCATCTTTTTACTGAAATTTTTGTGCTCTACTTTTTCTGCGCTTTTTTTGTAAGAGGACACAGGCTTTTCAGAGTAACCTTCGCATTTTTTCAGAGCATAGGCTTTTCCATGAACCATATCATATTCTTCACAATGAACCATACAAGGTCCTACAAATACCATACTAGGTCCAAGACAACGTCCATACAAATATCATACGAACAAAGAGGACTACACGGTCCATACAAATACCTTACGAACAAAGTGGACTACACGGTCCATACAAATAGCAGGGGAGCAACCATAGGACTAATTTAACAAAATAGAACTACTAATCCAACTAAGCATCACCGTCATGAAGCAACTCATCATCACCATTGCGCGGTCGTCAACATCAAACCAATTAGAAGCGTGTCTTCTAGGTTCTTTTGGGATCGGACCCGTCCTTCTCAGCTGGTACCTTGGGTAAATTGGCGACAAGTGCCTTCATGGTTTCTGTCACCGTCCTCCTCACCGATCCTTCGCCGTCTCCATTGTCACCTATCCTCTTCCTGCTCTTCTGCAACTTTTCAAATAATGTGGGTTCGTTTGGGTCCAGAAATTTAACTCTAGGCCACAATCCCATTGAGCGGGCTAATTTCCGTTGCTCCTCCTTGCGGTGCCTCACATAGCTATTCAACACCTCTGGGCCCTTTCAAAATCTCCTCTTCTCTATCTGACATTCCACCGCCTTCTTGTCGATATAGGATTCAAAATCACATTTTCGTGTGTCCTGTTCAAACAATTGGAAGTACGGGTTACAACAAATTTATATCTTGCGAATAAAAATGTACTAAATATCCAAATTGGCATGACTACTCACCAAAGCATTGCCAACCATGTGGCCACAGTAATACCCAACACCCAACTCCGATGGAACTAGGCCATACATGGCTTTAACACCGCAATGACATACACATCATATCAGGACATCTCGTCACCTTCTTCTTTTCCTTCTCTGTCACAGAATCTGGCCAATAAGATTTGGGACCAAAATCATACTCCGAGAAATCACATAGTGGGTAACCATTCTGCACCAAACAACTCATGTTACTTTCGAATTACAATGCAACGATTGATATAACAAATGACATTTTATGTTGCTTACCTTGTTCCGATTGCGACACTTAAATGTGGGTGTGAACGGAGTGCTTTCAATCACGGCTGGAACGCCGCACTTACATAGAGGTGGGTTCTCCCTCCGCCTAGCAATTGCTTCTTCCTTTTCTTCGGTTGACATAGGTGGTGGGTTCGGCGGAGGAGGCACCCAACGCTTGAACCTCTCATACGGCTTAGTTGTACCCCATCACTCGAATTGAAGTATCCTCGTATCGTCCATTTCAGGACCATCAATCCATTGGAAGAAGTAGCACCGCTCCTCTTCCTACAAACATAAATGGAATGAAACACAGTCACATTGCTCCAATGCCAGCACACAACACCTAGTTATTGGTAAACAAAATTCTTTTACACTTACACGGTAATCCCCACACATGTAGTGAGCACGAGCAGCCGTGTCGGGATGCATTGATTGTCTGACCTCTGCTGGCTTCCCACAGTCACATTGTGGTACCGGGAGTGCAGCAGGAACTGGTGCATCCTTGCACGACACATCCGGATATAGCTCTTTTGGCTTGTGCTTCCACTTGTTTTCACGCCAAATATTTCTGAGAACAATTTCAGCAACATACATTTCAAAATTAATAGGCACTCCGAATTATACCGTCGGCTCACATTTTATAAAATTTCATACATATGGAACCTAAATAAAAGCCGTATTAAAAACACTAGCCTAAATTTCACAAAACTATGCATCACACACACAAAGCCTACGCATCTCCATGCCGTGCATTCGACAACATCCGAGTGTCTTCTCAACTCAAACATATCCATTTTAACCTACTCTAGTTCCTAATCCTAACCAAACCCTACACATCCCAAATCCTACCATCGAGAGGGAACAAAGGGAAAAATCACGGATAGAACGAAGGACTGCACTCTCATTTGACTCCTAGCCCTGCTCGAGCTCAAGTGTGGCCGTGGCGCCGCCCCTCTCCTCCCCCCTCTAGATCCTCCATCCTTCGGTCCCTAATCGAGGTTTGGACGCGTGAAGGATTCAACTACGAGGTACCTAGGAGGAGGAGGAGGGCGGGCCCGGCGCCGAACAGTTATATTACTGAGTCGCGCCATCGGCCCTGGCGTGACTCAGTCGCGCCGAAGCATGTGGCGCGACTCAGCTAGCCACGTCAGCGCCACGTCGGATTCGAATATTCCGCCGCGCGTGCCCGCGAGCCGACGTGGCCCCTGAGTCGCGCCACTGCATGTGGCGCGGCTCAGTGGCCGGTAGCGCCACGGGTCCTGGCGCGACTAAATGGGCTACTTCTTGAAAATTTAGTTCTTGAGGGGTTATTATTAAAATATTAGAATAAAAAGGACTTTAAAAAAAACTCCGCATCCAGCACAGGGGGTCCTGCTGCTCTGCCGCTGCATCCGGCCATGGTGGCTCCTGCTGCTCCGCCTCATCCAACACTTTAATCATTTGTTATTTGATTCATATTTTTAATTTACTATATAGCTTCGTGCATCTCATACTTCTAGTATTCGATCTAGCGTTTGAGTTATAAATAAATAGATGTGGCTACATAATCACATGGAGCACTAGATCACAACACCAATCAAGAAGTAAATGTCATGGATGACCTAAGAAACTGTGAAATGAAACCGTGCACTGGGAGTCCAAGTTTTATTCACCAGTTTCATTCTCCCGAGATGATGTTGCACCCTTGGAAACCGCAGTATGAAACACTGCACTGGGACTAGCCTGAGCGCTGCTTTAGATGAGTCCCACTAGAAGGTAAAGGTGTATTGGACAAAATTTGAATGTCAAAAGAATACTTATGTTGGAATCGAGGGAGTATGTGGATAATTTAAATGAAAAACTTTAGATTCATTTTATAATAACATAAGTTGGTAATTTATATAAAGATATATAATAGGGCTCCTTTAGGTTATTGTTCATAATTGTAGAGATGGGTAATTAATATATAAGGGTTATTTTGGATTATTTTCATAATAAGAGGGTTATGGTAGGTAATTTGGATAGAAAATATAATAGATCCGATGGCAACGATGAGTAGAGTTTGTCTGAATTTGATGCAGGATTTTTCTAACTTTGTGAGAATTTCTAGAATCAGTCTACATTTTTTATCCTATATCTTTATGAGGAGTAATGTGAACAGTTTAAAAGGAGCTTTGAATTAAGATCGTTGCCGACTGAAGTGATTAATTATGTACCTTATACGATGAGCAGACCTTAACAATGTACTCCCTCCGTCCCAGCATGTAAGCATTTGTAGGGTTCAAATTTTTTGCTAAAATATAAGCATTTCTACAGATAAGATAAAATTAAATGGGTTGGTAGGATAGGTGAGAGTTGGTGGGCAGTGTAGATGCCTTTTAACAGTTCTGTTATTTCTTGAGTCTGAATGCTTGGAATGTTAACGGAGGGAGTAGGTTGTACTTGGTTTCACGGGCGGCACATCAGCATGCGAAGCAAAAGTTTTTTTTCTTGTGTGCAGGCTTGCAAATTGCATATTTATTAATTGCCTCACACATACGACCAATATCCTGCCTTCCCGAAACAATATAACTAGAGTTGTGGCCTGCGCTCGAGAAACGACAAAGAATTAATAGAGCTAGGATTACCGATTGATTGTGCATCATTTAACATTATTAATACGAAGCACGCCAGCTTATATTAATTGATGATGCTGCTCAAACAAACAAAGGGATGATGACAAGGACAAATCAATATCTACGCCACATCCTGTCCATCCATATGTCGTACAGGGTGTGGTGTCTGCTTCCTGATCGGTTGCTCCATCATCCACTTTTTTCTTCTTCAATTCTTCTTCCGTACAGTAGTACTTCTCCCATGGTTGACACTGGTGGTAGGAGATGGATAGAGACAGCATGCACGCTGCTGGGTCGTCGGTCTAGACGACGGCCGGGAAAGGGTTGAGGCGCGGCGTGGGGCGGAGCACGAGCGGTTGCTTGCGAGCGCACACCAGCCCGTCCAGCTCATCCATGTCTAGCGGCAGCTTCTCGTCGGTGGCCCAGTCGAAGCACTGCACGAGCGCCGCCAGCACCGCCGGCACGGACTGCAGCGCCAGGCCCATGCCGGGGCATCCCCGGCGGCCGCTGCCGAACGGCATGAACTGGAAGTGCTGCCCCCGGGGCTCGAGCCCCTCGGCGGCGCCGCCGGGCATGAACCTCTCCGGCCGGAACGCCAGGGGCTCCTCCCACACGGCCGGGTCGCGCCCGATGGCCCACACGTTGATGAACACCGCCGTCCCCGGCGGCACGGCGAACCCGCGGAGCGCCATCTCCGACGACGACTGCCGGTGCGCGATCGGCGCCGCCGGGTGCAGCCGCAGCGTCTCCTTGTACGCCGCCATCAGGTACGGCAGCCGCGGCAGGTCCGCCTCGCCGGCGATCCGGTCGCGGCCGACCACGCCGTCGATCTCCGCCACCACCTTGCGCAGGGCCTCCGGGTGGTTCAGCAGCTCCGCCAGCATCCACTCCACCATCGCCGCCGACGTGTCAGACCCAGCGGTCACCACGTCCTGCATTCATATACATCAACACTTGTATATACTATATATGTATGTGTAATATTCATGGTGGAAACAAAACTTACGATGATGAATGCCTTGATGTTGTCCCGGGTGAGCTTCACCTCCGCCGTGGCGTCCTCGGCTTTGTCCATGAGGATGTCCAGCAGGTCCTTGTGCGCCGCCGCCGCCGCCTTCTCCGGCTTATTATTGTCGCCGGCATGGACGACGAGCAGCCTCCTGGCCTCCCTGGCCTCCTCCTTGTGCCTGAGGATGTCCTCCAGCAGCTCGTCGAAGCGGCGGTGGACGTCGGCGGCTCGCCGGCGGAGCCCCTGGAGGTCCCAGCCGCGGATCAGGGCGATGTAGTCGTCGACGTTGAACGCTCCGACGAGCTCGGCGACGGCCTTGACGAGCTCCTGCGCCTCGTCGGTGACGCTCCCCGGCACGGTGCTGGCCACCATCCGGATGATGGAGGTGTTGGCGAGGCGGATGAGCTCCCGCGTGAGGTCCACTGCGCCGCCGCCGCCGGCCCGCTGCAGCACGGCGGCGAGCAGCGCGACGGTGCCGGCGCGGCGGATGGGGCGGAGCTGCTCGACGGTGCGCGGGCCGAGGAGCTCCGACATGCAGAGGCGCTTCATGAAGCGCCAGTGCGTGTCGTAGGGCGCGAAGGCGAAGCCGGAGGCGCCGTACGCGAACTGCCGCGCCACCACCGTGACCGGCCGCTCCGAGATGCTCCCCTCGTGGCCGCGGATGAGCTCGCCGGCGACGTCGGCGGTGCTGGCCACGACGCAGTGCGTCGACCCCAGCCGGATGTGCATCAGCGGGAGCTGCATCCGGGACGCCAGCTCGTGGAAGGTGCGGTGCACCGGCGGCCGGAGGAGGTGCAGGTGGCCGATCACCGGGAGGCTCGTCGGGCCCGGGGGAAGGCGACGGCCACGCATGCGCCACGACGAGATGAGCTGGTGCAAGGCCACGGCGGCGACGACGGCCGCCATGAGCGCCAGGACCATGCTGCTGTTGCTGATGGGCTGCTCATCATCCATGGCCACCATATGTTCTAGCTTATTATTAGCTAGCTTCCTCGATCAGTGCTCTCAAAGCTAGCTTCTCTGCTCAGCTCACCTACGAATTGAACACACAAGTGTGGCGTGTCTGATATCATATATATATGGAACTTGCTAGAGATCGAGTAGATCGAGAGACACAGTAGTCGTCGTCGTAGTGCCCCTGTCACACAAGTGATTACGGTTGACCAATGTGTTTTGATGACCGATCACTACGGCTCGATTATGCAATGTGTACGTGTGTGCCATGTGCTAAGAAAAATGAACCACACACCTTTGAATTTTCACAACATCCATCCGGTCGCACGTTCGTATCTTATCGTGACATTTGCTAGCTCTTTGAAAATGGACAAACTAGCTAGTGCAATCGAGGTCGTCGTAGCATTTTTCTCTCTCCGATCCACACTTGATTTTTTTTTTCAAATGATTCGATCGAGGACGCGTATGTACGTGGTTTCAATCATAGGGAGTACTACTACTGCATTCAATTTCTTAGATAGACTTTCCCTTGTTTCTTTCTTTCTTTCTTTCTTGCGGCTCGGTACGTTTGAATACACCATATATTCTTCACTCCATCAGCCCACAATGCTCAACTTGACTATGGCCCTTTTTACAAATGATTATAATCCACTTGTCTATGAAAATAAGTGAGAATCCCACCAAACGAGAAACGATAAGCGATAAGCGAAAAAATCTTCGCTTACCTAATAATCCAAGCGTGGCTGAGAGAAACCTTTCCAAACAGAGCCTATGCGCGCACATGTATCCTAAGTCGATGGCTACATTTCTCAGTGCACAATGGTCAATTTGACTATGCATATACATACAAATGCTAGTTGCTAAACCATGTGCCAGTGCAAATGACCGAAATTAGCATTCTTTATTCAAGACGAGACGTGTGCCATCGAGAAAGTCAATACATGTGTTCTTATGCAAAGATAAATGATGGGCCGTTCAAATTTGGCCGAGCATCTTGTTCACAGCTAGTGTACCCTTTTTTTTATTGTTGTGTTCGTATGGCATGGCGAGAGCAGTTGACATCGGTTGTAGGTACCTGCAATGATCAGCGGTGGTCCTCTCCTGCTACAAGTACTCCTACTCGGTACATTACTAATACTGCCTTCGTTTTAATATATAAAGCCTTCTCTAACTTATTACTTATCCCAGTAGTAATCAAGTGGCCGCCGTGGTGGCGCTCACGGCGGCCGTCTTCACCGCCGGTGGCCTTGCACCAGCTCATCTCGTGCGCGATGCGTGTATAATTCTAGCAATTCCTAATAATGATCGGTAGTTGGTTTGCATGCAGGTTCACAAGTTTCACTCTTGAAAAGGGAACGCGTACTATTGTTGTTGATAGATGCTCTCTCCGTGCTTAAATAAATGACGCGTCTTCCATCGGATTCTTGAACCGTCAAGGATTTCGTCGACATGTTAGATGATTCATTCGAATGAAGTTACTGATTTCTCTTGTTACATTCCACTCTGTTGTAATCTACAGTACTCTTGTGTTGTTATAGCTATAACCGACCTTCGCATGAGTAATAATTTATGATCCTTCAAATTTGCAATAGTATTCACCATGGCAACACACGTTTATACCATTATAAAGGCATTATTTTTTTTATCCGTCCACATTCACCAAAAAGGCCAAGGTGATGTACATCGGCGCTTCTGTAGAAGTGGGGCATTGAAGTTGGGGGCCTCCGCATCTGTAGAAGGTGCGCCATAAGAGAGGAACTGCTGACAGAGAAAGATAGTACCTTTCCGTTTCAAATTGTAAGTGATTCTAGCTTAGGTCAATCAATTCATACTTGACTAAAATTATAGAGATTTTTACAATATTTATGGCACTGAATAGATATACTGTGAAATGATATTTAATGAATAACTTGATGATAGTTATTTGATACTCCCTCCGTCCCATTATATTAGGTCCTACTCTAGACGGTTCAAAATTTGTACCAAAATATAAGGTCCTGGAGGGAGGGATAGGACAAAAGTAGATGGGTTGGTGGGTAGAGAGTTGATGGATAGTATAAAATGAGGGGTACAGAGGTCATTTCTTTTCACGGTTGTTTTCTGAGTTTGAATGCTTAGACCTTATATTTTGGGACGGATGGAGTATCATAAGTATTATTACTTTATTGTATAATCTTGGTCAAACTTGAGATATTTTGAATTTTTTTAATAAATTTAGAATTACTTATAATTCGGAACCAAGGATTATTTTTTTTATTTGTGTGTCGGCTCAACCTACTCTCCTACGGAATCGTGTGATACACATGGCCTTTGAGCCAACTGCGCTTCCAGACTTAGTTAACTTGCGAGCATGGTTATTTTATTTTATATTAACTTTTTGCCAGCGCATGGTTCATAAAATTAAATGGACAAATAAGATATTATAAATACTAAGAAGATGAAATAGGCATGACAGAAGAGATAATACGTACGAACACTTTGTAAAATTGAAAATACTAAATAGGTAAAAAGATTTTTGAGTGAAAAAACAACTCAGAAATGATTTCATTTTAGATCCGAAATCATTCTATTTCTAGTCGTCCATAACACACGGGAATGCTGGGCTGCAGCTCTTCCATTGTTACCATGATCCTAGCTTCTTCCTGAGTCCGTGCACTCGATCGATCAGCTAGCAAGCTGCTCACCAATGTAACGAACACTCTCAAGTGTGTGGTCTTATTATATAGGTCTATAAGCGACACAAATCGTGTCGTGCTCCTGTACGTAGTGATGACGATGGGATCAACAATAATGTGTTTGATGACCAATTAAGATCACGGCTCAGTTAGCCGTACCTCTGGTATCGTACGTTACGTACTATGTATACCACTGCGGCTTATCGTGCAAGTTGTACACGTGTGCTATATGTGCTAAGGAAAAAAAATCAACAATGCATTTTATTTTTCACAACATTCATTCATTAGTTCGCAATTCCTAACACGTTCGTACTTCTCATGACATTTGCTGTTTCAAAAAGATCAAAGTGTATCATGAGATTTTCTATCTCCACTAGAATTTTCTTAAGATTCGCATTGTTTCAATCATATGGAATACTTTTTTTAATTTCTTTGTAAGACTTTCTTCTCTATCTCCACAGAAATTTTCATAACATTGGAGGATGCACAACCATAATATAAAGCAAGCAAGTTTTTTCGTCCTTCGTCTTATTAGGAGAAAAAAACGGACTCAGCTTGAACCCAGACCTCAGATTTCTTTGTCAATTAGCACACACCACGGAACTAGGAGTTGACTTGTGATTCCAATAAAGTCTATGTTGTATCAAAACGTGTTTGAACGGCGATAATTTCAATGTCCAGTCACCCTTAGAATTAGTCAAATAATATATATATCTCCATTGTCATGACAAGGGCTTGGCCATGGTACGTGTAATCCAGTTTAGAGTTTGAATTCATCTTCAATAAATGTTTCATTTCACCTTCAGCTGGTATTAGTTTCTATATAATTCTAGCAATTCCTAATAATGATCGGTAGTTGGTTTGCATGCAGGTTCACAAGTTTCACTCTTGAAAAGGGAACGCGTACTATTGTTGTTGATAGATGCTCTCTCCGTGCTTAAATAAATGACGCGTCTTCCATCGGATTCTTGAACCGTCAAGGATTTCGTCGACATGTTAGATGATTCATTCGAATGAAGTTACTGATTTCTCTTGTTACATTCCACTCTGTTGTAATCTACAGTACTCTTGTGTTGTTATAGCTATAACCGACCTTCGCATGAGTAATAATTTATGATCCTTCAAATTTGCAATAGTATTCACCATGGCAACACACGTTTATACCATTATAAAGGCATTATTTTTTTTATCCGTCCACATTCACCAAAAAGGCCAAGGTGATGTACATCGGCGCTTCTGTAGAAGTGGGGCATTGAAGTTGGGGGCCTCCGCATCTGTAGAAGGTGCGCCATAAGAGAGGAACTGCTGACAGAGAAAGATAGTACCTTTCCGTTTCAAATTGTAAGTGATTCTAGCTTAGGTCAATCAATTCATACTTGACTAAAATTATAGAGATTTTTACAATATTTATGGCACTGAATAGATATACTGTGAAATGATATTTAATGAATAACTTGATGATAGTTATTTGATACTCCCTCCGTCCCATTATATTAGGTCCTACTCTAGACGGTTCAAAATTTGTACCAAAATATAAGGTCCTGGAGGGAGGGATAGGACAAAAGTAGATGGGTTGGTGGGTAGAGAGTTGATGGATAGTATAAAATGAGGGGTACAGAGGTCATTTCTTTTCACGGTTGTTTTCTGAGTTTGAATGCTTAGACCTTATCTTATTATATAGTCTATAAGCGACACAAATCGTGTCGTGCTCCCTGTACGTAGTGATGACGATGGGATCAACAATAATGTGTTTGATGACCAATTAAGATCACGGCTCAGTTAGCCGTACCTCTGGTATCGTACGTTACGTACTATGTATACCACTGCGGCTTATCGTGCAAGTTGTACACGTGTGCTATATGTGCTAAGGAAAAAAAATCAACAATGCATTTTATTTTTCACAACATTCATTCATTAGTTCGCAATTCCTAACACGTTCGTACTTCTCATGACATTTGCTGTTTCAAAAAGATCAAAGTGTATCATGAGATTTTCTATCTCCACTAGAATTTTCTTAAGATTCGCATTGTTTCAATCATATGGAATACTTTTTTTAATTTCTTTGTAAGACTTTCTTCTCTATCTCCACAGAAATTTTCATAACATTGGAGGATGCACAACCATAATATAAAGCAAGCAAGTTTTTTCGTCCTTCGTCTTATTAGGAGAAAAAAACGGACTCAGCTTGAACCCAGACCTCAGATTTCTTTGTCAATTAGCACACACCACGGAACTAGGAGTTGACTTGTGATTCCAATAAAGTCTATGTTGTATCAAAACGTGTTTGAACGGCGATAATTTCAATGTCCAGTCACCCTTAGAATTAGTCAAATAATATATATATCTCCATTGTCATGACAAGGGCTTGGCCATGGTACGTGTAATCCAGTTTAGAGTTTGAATTCATCTTCAATAAATGTTTCATTTCACCTTCAGCTGGTATTAGTTTCTATATAATTCTAGCAATTCCTAATAATGATCGGTAGTTGGTTTGCATGCAGGTTCACAAGTTTCACTCTTGAAAAGGGAACGCGTACTATTGTTGTTGATAGATGCTCTCTCCGTGCTTAAATAAATGACGCGTCTTCCATCGGATTCTTGAACCGTCAAGGATTTCGTCGACATGTTAGATGATTCATTCGAATGAAGTTACTGATTTCTCTTGTTACATTCCACTCTGTTGTAATCTACAGTACTCTTGTGTTGTTATAGCTATAACCGACCTTCGCATGAGTAATAATTTATGATCCTTCAAATTTGCAATAGTATTCACCATGGCAACACACGTTTATACCATTATAAAGGCATTATTTTTTTTATCCGTCCACATTCACCAAAAAGGCCAAGGTGATGTACATCGGCGCTTCTGTAGAAGTGGGGCATTGAAGTTGGGGGCCTCCGCATCTGTAGAAGGTGCGCCATAAGAGAGGAACTGCTGACAGAGAAAGATAGTACCTTTCCGTTTCAAATTGTAAGTGATTCTAGCTTAGGTCAATCAATTCATACTTGACTAAAATTATAGAGATTTTTACAATATTTATGGCACTGAATAGATATACTGTGAAATGATATTTAATGAATAACTTGATGATAGTTATTTGATACTCCCTCCGTCCCATTATATTAGGTCCTACTCTAGACGGTTCAAAATTTGTACCAAAATATAAGGTCCTGGAGGGAGGGATAGGACAAAAGTAGATGGGTTGGTGGGTAGAGAGTTGATGGATAGTATAAAATGAGGGGTACAGAGGTCATTTCTTTTCACGGTTGTTTTCTGAGTTTGAATGCTTAGACCTTATCTTATTATATAGGTCTATAAGCGACACAAATCGTGTCGTGCTCCCTGTACGTAGTGATGACGATGGGATCAACAATAATGTGTTTGATGACCAATTAAGATCACGGCTCAGTTAGCCGTACCTCTGGTATCGTACGTTACGTACTATGTATACCACTGCGGCTTATCGTGCAAGTTGTACACGTGTGCTATATGTGCTAAGGAAAAAAAATCAACAATGCATTTTATTTTTCACAACATTCATTCATTAGTTCGCAATTCCTAACACGTTCGTACTTCTCATGACATTTGCTGTTTCAAAAAGATCAAAGTGTATCATGAGATTTTCTATCTCCACTAGAATTTTCTTAAGATTCGCATTGTTTCAATCATATGGAATACTTTTTTTAATTTCTTTGTAAGACTTTCTTCTCTATCTCCACAGAAATTTTCATAACATTGGAGGATGCACAACCATAATATAAAGCAAGCAAGTTTTTTCGTCCTTCGTCTTATTAGGAGAAAAAAACGGACTCAGCTTGAACCCAGACCTCAGATTTCTTTGTCAATTAGCACACACCACGGAACTAGGAGTTGACTTGTGATTCCAATAAAGTCTATGTTGTATCAAAACGTGTTTGAACGGCGATAATTTCAATGTCCAGTCACCCTTAGAATTAGTCAAATAATATATATATCTCCATTGTCATGACAAGGGCTTGGCCATGGTACGTGTAATCCAGTTTAGAGTTTGAATTCATCTTCAATAAATGTTTCATTTCACCTTCAGCTGGTATTAGTTTCTATATAATTCTAGCAATTCCTAATAATGATCGGTAGTTGGTTTGCATGCAGGTTCACAAGTTTCACTCTTGAAAAGGGAACGCGTACTATTGTTGTTGATAGATGCTCTCTCCGTGCTTAAATAAATGACGCGTCTTCCATCGGATTCTTGAACCGTCAAGGATTTCGTCGACATGTTAGATGATTCATTCGAATGAAGTTACTGATTTCTCTTGTTACATTCCACTCTGTTGTAATCTACAGTACTCTTGTGTTGTTATAGCTATAACCGACCTTCGCATGAGTAATAATTTATGATCCTTCAAATTTGCAATAGTATTCACCATGGCAACACACGTTTATACCATTATAAAGGCATTATTTTTTTTATCCGTCCACATTCACCAAAAAGGCCAAGGTGATGTACATCGGCGTATATGTGCTAAGGAAAAAAAATCAACAATGCATTTTATTTTTCACAACATTCATTCATTAGTTCGCAATTCCTAACACGTTCGTACTTCTCATGACATTTGCTGTTTCAAAAAGATCAAAGTGTATCATGAGATTTTCTATCTCCACTAGAATTTTCTTAAGATTCGCATTGTTTCAATCATATGGAATACTTTTTTTAATTTCTTTGTAAGACTTTCTTCTCTATCTCCACAGAAATTTTCATAACATTGGAGGATGCACAACCATAATTCGGACTGTTCCAATAACCCAATCAGTTGAGCTGGACTCATTCCCTAGAAGCTAGCATGCTTTCAAATCAAGTACTACCTCCGTTCTAAATTACTATTCATTGTTGACTTTTTCCATGATCTTTAACCATTCGTCTTATTCAAAAATTTTGTCCGAGTTATACTTGAAGTATATACGATAATTAAGCAAGTCACGTACAAAATAAATGATACTTGCGAAATTTTTTGAATAAGACGAATGGTCAAACGTTAAACGAAAATGTCAACAACGAATAGTAATTTGGAATGGAGGTAGTATATTTGAATCCATCTGGACTTAAATAACATGTCTCTATCTATCTTCCTTTCTTTTTGCAAAAATAAATTCAGAAAAATGCGAGCACTTGTACTAAGTCAACCCCAATGGGTTCGGGTTCCACCGTAAGGAACCTTACCAACTAACTTATGTTTAAATCCATCTTCCAAATAGTGCGCATGAACTTGGTTTGAAATCATTTTCCATTTATTTGTCATTATCCATGTCTATATTTTGTTCGAGAACATGTTATATCATCATCTCGTTCACTATGTTCTTGTATATTTTCTTTTCTCCCTGCCTGTAAACCCAGTAGAATGACATGCATATGAATTATTTCATTTTGGATTGCTGCAAGTAATCGGGTGCATTATATTGTTCATGTGTATGGATGCTAACTGTCAGTCTACAGTCCCTGGTAGTTTACATTATCACCATATACTAATGCATTACTGTAGGTACAGCTCAAAGTAAGCTAGCGGAACTTTTGACTCCATATGCATAGATGTTTATATTCCCTCTTATATATGTTCCTTTCAGTTTTTTTTTTAATTTTGGTTGGTTAGTATCGAACAGATCTTTTTGAGATATGCATGCACTAGCAGATAAATGCCCTTTAGTCACTTGCAGCGACGGAGGCAGCCAGGGGGGCGGGTGGGACTCGAGCCCCCCTACCGCTCCCAAATACGTAGAGTTCCACCAGAGTTTTCCTTAAAATTTGTACTCAAATACGTATAATAGGAGGGGCTCAACTGTTATATTTGTCTATTTTAAGAGGTCATAGTGGTGTTATGTCGATATAGCTTATAGTTCAGCACCTCCTAAATTTTTTTCTTGCTCCGTCCCTGGTCACTTGACACCGTATGTGCAGATGTTTACAAGCCCTCTTATATGTATCATCAGTAGAGTAGAGAATGGACTTTCCATACTCTATATTTAATTTATCCAAGTAACTTTTGGCCCAGCACTAATGTCACTTTTAGTCCCAATTGGTATTTTTCGGGTCCGGAAGCACCTTTAGTTCTAACCCAGACTAAAAATGACCCTCTAGTCTTGGTTAGTGTTCCCATCCGGGACTAAAAGTCCTCCACAGGTTGCCTAAAGAAAAGTCGTCCATGAGTTAATTTAAAAGAAAAGCACACATATGACTGTGCTCTGTAAGTGAGATGGTAAGAAAGCTATAGTGGAGAAATGCTCTTTAGTCCCAATTTCCAACATGGTTTAGTCCCAGATTTGAACAAAAGGTCCGTTTAAAAACATATTGTGGTCCACGGGAGGCCATAATTACAGCGCGCTAGGCTATGTTGAGTTCCTCCCACCTTTCCAAACATTCCATCACACGAAACATTAAATATAACAAATACATAAGTAGGTAAATAAAAAAATTAATTACATAGTTTTGATGTACATGATGAGACCATATACAAACGAAAAATGCTACGCCCTTTTCACCTTCTTTTTAGGAATCTAAACACACAGCCTTGAAAATCTATCAGCTCGCACGATTCCCGATGAATATCCTCACCCTCTGACTACCTGACCCAGCATGCAGTGCAGACCAAAGTGGCCCACGCTTTTTCTTTTTTATTCTATCTTATCTCCGTGTAGGCTATCGATTTAGCCGCGTCGTTGGAGACGCCGTTAGCGACATGGTGGACCGGTGGTGGTTGGAAGGCTGCTTGGAGCTAGCTCATCCTAGTTATAACAAAGCCATCCTAGTTATAGCAGCGCCATTGTTTGTAGTCTTGAAGCAAACCAAAGGATCGAGAAAGAACCACTACGTCCATTTTAAATTTTAATTTATTTTCATTTTTTAGATATATATTTTTTATAATATATAATTAGATGCATAACGAAATCTACATATCTAAAAAGATGAAACGATTTACAATTTATATAGCGCCGTTGGGTTTGTATATATGTTAGAGAAATTATTACTGAAATCAGCACAGCAGCAGAGATGGAATGGCAAACACTATTTGTACGTTGTCTATTTTTTGGATCCACATGTTTTGTCCACGAGAGCGAGCAACATAGATGGAACCAAAGCTGATGTGCTGTTGGCCGGTTTTCCATCAGCAACCAACCCGTGCCCTCGATCATGTGGGGGTACAGTACGATTGATTGTGACGGGGCCGTGTGTCAACGTTTCCACCAACCTTACCACGTACCTTTCCCTTGTTTTTCGAGAACCCGTTTAGGCAAGCAAGCGTTTAATTGGTTTAATTATATTATTACATACAAGAAGCGAAGCTATTTGGCGTACTTTCCTTACCTAAATAAGACGCAGATATGCGGTCGTGTGTTGGTGAATGGGTGCTGTTGTGGTGTTTGGTGGAGACGTGGATGACAGCAGGATCGGAGGTCCCAAAAAGCGAGCGAGGAGCTGATCGATGAGGCACCTGCCCGGCCGGCCGGCTGTGCCGCAAGCTAAGCTAAGGGCTGGTCATGGTGGCATCAGCATAACATCACGACCGGGGACCAATTCAACCATGCATATTGCTTGCCGGCCGGCCAGCCGGCGCGGCTGTGTATTTTTTATATATATATTTCTTTTATTTTGCGTGGAAGCATGCAGCATATACGCGTGACGTAATTGTATCGTTGGGATTATATTTGGGAATGAACCAAAAGAAAGGTGGCTGGATTGACTAGCTGCTAGCAGCATATATTCTTAATTGAAATACTATATATATATATATGATTATTTGTTATTGGGATCAATCCATGAATCCACATCATGATGATGACGACTACGACGACGATGATGACCTAGTTAGCGTCGTTCTAATATATGGACGGCCAACTCCAACTCCATCCATCACATATTCCAGGGCGCATGCAGACGATCGAGAGGCCTGTATATATACACAGATTATATATATCCATCCTCCTTGTCCGGGTCATAATAATCATATGGCTGTATGCAGTGTGCTTGACTTATTATGTTGCTGCATGCATGCCGTATATAATATCTGCCGCCTTCATCTAAACAACTCAAGTCACTTTTATAATATAAGATATATACCACTTGACACGGTATTCTAAATTACACTTTGATCATATCTTTATCTTATATTATATTATTTATTATTATAAATTTGTAATCATTAGAAAATACATTTTATTACAAATCTAACAATTCCAAAATCACACTATAAAAGTTAAATTTTATTGCTTAAATTATAGGTCAAAGTTTAAAAGGTTTGAATCTTGATATACTTGTGGACCTTATAGAAGCAAAAGAAGGGAGGTTGTACATATACCCAAGATTTTTACCATACAAAACACAAAAAGAATTAAAATTTACATTCCTTATAACTTAGATAAAGATATGATCAAAGTGTAATTTAGAATACCGTGTCAAGTGGTATATATCTTATATTATAAAAGTGACTTGAGTTGTTTAGATGAAGGCGGCAGATATTATATACGGCATGCATGCAGCAACATAATAAGTCAAGCACACTGCATACAGCCATATGATTATTATGACCCGGACAAGGAGGATGGATATATATAATCTGTGTATATATACAGGCCTCTCGATCGTCTGCATGCGCCCTGGAATATGTGATGGATGGAGTTGGAGTTGGCCGTCCATATTAGACGACGCAAGTATATATTCCTTCCGGTTCTATATTAGAAGTCGTTTTTGATAAGGTTTGAGTTAAACATTGGGAATATAAATCATGAATAACATTTAAGTTGTTAAGTTTGGAAATATAAAAATTATATAAATAGATTGGTCTTAAAAATTACTTTC